>CM021104.1:521788794-522378360 GCA_007115665.2 Sequoiadendron giganteum | reverse complement strand
AAATGGCCTATGAAAGACTTGATTTATAGGAGAACGCTGATTTGATTCAATGGCCAATATTAAAAGTCAAATTTGTGATATGTGTAGCTAGGATTACAAGTTTATTTTAATTCCTATGATGCACATTAAGTGGCTTATGACATGACACTCAAATTAGGATGTGAGGAAATAATGGAGATTCTTTTATTTATTTTAGAAGAAAAGATGCTTATGACACACAATGAATGAGGGTAAAAATAGGATGTGAGTGGGAATCTCATAATTTAAATAATTAAATTATTGAAATTATTTATGCATGTGAAGAGTTGTAGTCACGTGACACATGTTGCAATATGACAATAAGAGGGATTGATTCAAATATTTAATTTGAATTATTTTGAGACATGTGAAAGGGGAATTAATTAAATAAATGAGATTTATTTAATTAATTGGGAAGGTGATTAAGTGGGATAAATGGGATAAGTGAGATAATGTAATGACCTAGGGTAAAATATTAAAAATATTTTTCAAGGTCATGTATCGACTAGGTAATGTTATGAAATAGGAGACGATTTTGAGTGCCACATTTTGAGATGATGTTCGAGATGGTGAAATTTATGTCGAGTAACATCATTTCAAAGAAGCTAAGGTATGGATAGATGAAAAAAAGATGATGCCCCAACCACTTGAAGAAGTGAGGAGTATGATGAATGAAGGAAAGGGATGATAGAAGAATATGATGATGCAAAAGATATGAAGAAATGGGATGATGATATTGGATATGATAATGATGATGATGCCCCCTCGAGAGGATAGGCGGGTTGCATAAACACGGATATTCTCTTGAAATGAATGAAGTGATAAAGGAGGGATAAGATGAATGATACAAGATAAGAAGTAGATGAAAAAGAAAAATGACACGCTATGTTGCAATAAAGTGAGCAATCATATGTTTGATATAGCACTAGACGTTATGCACCAAGGTATAAGGACCAAGGTGACGATGTGTCTCGTGCCCCAACATAATACAACCTTGTCTAGATACAAGATATGAATATTAGCTGGGAGTGATTCAGATTTGATGCAAATGCAAATTGAAATGATAAAACACACAAGCAAGCATGCACAAATGATACAAAAACAAACAAGGTATTGCCCTTGTCAAGCTATAAACCGATGATTAATTGATTGATTGATGATGATGATAGTGTTGTCATTGTGGGGAATAATATATCCCTAGATCAACACAAGGATGATTGATTGATTGATTGATGATGATGATAGTGTTGTCATTACAGGGAACGATATATCCCTAGATCAACACAAGGATGATTGACTGATTGATTGGGTTTACAACAAGATTAGGATCAAGACCAAAGGATGTGATTGGATAATTTGGAAAGATTGATTAGCTTCGTTGGTATGGATTAAGGATTGACTTGCATTTGGATTATTGCTTGGAAGGATTGAAGATGCTTGAGTTGAAGATTTAGATGATGATTGTTGAATTAAATCGACGAATAATTTACTTGGAATGATTTTGATTGATTGGATTGATGAAGAAATGATTTGATTTGATGATAATTATTAGATTGATTAGAAGAATGGGTTTGATTAGAAGAAGTGATGTGATTGATTAGAAGAATGAATTTGATTAGAAGAAGTGATGTGATTAGATAATTTGATGAAAAAATTGATTTGAAGAAGTTGAATTGATGCGTTGAAGTGATTTGGTTTGATTTTATTGCTTGGATTCTTGAAATGTTTTGATTTTTTGGATTTTTGAAATGTCTTGATTTATTTTTAGATTTTTTCGAAATGTTTTGATTTTTTTGGATTTTTGGAATATTTGATTTTTTTGGATTTTCGAAATGTTTTGATTTTTTTGGATTTTTGGAATATATATATATATATTTTTTTTATTTTTGGCCTATGTGATTTTTTTGGATTTTTGAAAATGTTTTGAGATGTTAATGGATGACAATTTGGGTAGCCTTTGTGCTAGATACCAATGACAAGGGAAAACCAAGTTTAGGTGCAAGGAGATAGAGGTGATTGATGGATGAAAGGGTGGGTGATAGGATAAGGGACAAGAGGCTCATGATATATGGATGGATAAAAAAGGATAGGTCATAGTGAATGAAATGGATGTATGCATCATAAGAGGGAAAGGATGTGATCTCCAAAGACTATGTCGCATAGGAATAAAATGCCCCATTCTAAGTACAATACTTAGGATTCTTCATGACAAAACTTATGACACTAGGATAATGATAGGCTTGTTTGGAAGGATGAGGTATATCAAAATATATCCAAAGCATGTTTCAACATTTTGCCCCATATTTTTATCAAGATCAAAAAGAGGAAGAGAGGATGAATGGACTCAATATGATAAGTATATGGGTATGATGGATAAAGATGGTAGGTAGGATGGACATGATATGATAAGAAATGACATGATAGGATAGATAGTGTAGATGAGACAAAGTGCCCCCAAGTGTAAGTGACATAGAAGATCAACCTACACATGACGCCTATTTGCCAGTTTTCATCATGGTACTTATCCAGGGCGCCTGTTTACCAGGTTTTCACCGTTGGATGAAGGGGTTTATCTTTACTTTTTTTTTGACTTTTTTGACTTTTTTTTTTTTTTAATTTTTTGATAAGAGAAGGGGAATATGGATAGGAGGGACTCAAGTGTCTAGTTCCATGAAAGGTGATAGTCCCACTAGAGATGGATGTCATCGCATGGACCATGTCAAATGTCATTATGCTCATAGATGTTGGTAAGGGATGACATGAAAGGGAGATGGAGTAGGTAGATGATGGATTATGATGTGGATTATGGAGGGATTGGTGGATTATGATGTGGATTATGTAGGGAAGATGGATGGGAGGCTTAGCCAAAAGCATGGACCATAGGAAGGTGATGAGGGAGATATGTAGGATAATGAGTGAAGGGTGAGGAGATGGAGGTATGTGGAATTGTTGTGAAATGGAAGGGAACCATGACCAATGGTTGCACACATTGTGATAAACGTTGAAGTTTTGATGTGGAGGGGGTGTAGGAAGCAATGAAGATGTTTTCTTAGGAGATGGGTGATGAAGTGCTTTAGGTACCCACATAGACTTAGTATTTTTATGACTTTTATTTTTCTTGTGGGATGGAATATGAGATTCTTGAATAGAGTGGGAATGTGAGGTGGAAGTGGATGGTTGGAATTTTTGAGATGTAGATGCGTCATTTGACTTGTTTTCCTTTTTCTTAGGTACCCAAACCATTTTGTTTTTAGACTTTTCTTTTGAAAGTATGATCTTATATTGCTTTTTGGATGGATTTTTCTTTGGTTCTTTGCTTTTGTATTCTAGGGCATGGGGACCCTTCATATTTTTTGATTTATAGATATTTATAGATAGAGGCATCAAAATGTTTGCTTTTGAATCCCATGGGTATGGTGGAATGAGTGAAAGCTTCATGTTTAGACAATGTGTGCATTGATTGGTCATGATTAGGATTTTTAGAGGATTTATGGATAGGTGGATAAGGGGATTGGATAATGGGGATATTAGATGTTGGTAGTAGTGGAGGTAGATTAGATGGATGGATATTAGGAGTTGGAAGCAATGGTGGAAAAGTTGATGGTGGAAGGTGTACAGTCACATGCTTTTGACATTTGTAGGACGATGGATGAGGGATGGCAACATATGTTTTAGGCATATGATAGGATTTATGGTGCAAAAAGGACATAGGATGGGTGGAAGAAGTACCAAAATATTTAGATTGGTGTCCTTGGGGTGTATATCCAAGGCCAAAAGAGCATGGAGGGACCTTTACATGGATTGGCTCCAAAATACCTTGTTCATGAAGGCCTAAACCTTTACCTTGGTAGTTCATGTTTTGAAGCATGCGATGGACAATGGGACTAGGTGTGTTTTGGACACTAGGCTTGAGTTCATTATTAGATGAAGAAGGTGAAGTGGATAAAGGTTTTTGTTGTTCTAAGGAGGAACATTCATGAATAAAGATGGATAGACCAATAGGACATGTTGGTGGATTTGAAATGGAGTTTATAGTGGATGTGGAAGGATCATTAGGATCTTGATTATGTTCATTTAGATCCACACTATGGTTTTGATCTTCTACATTTACTTGGGAGGCATGTGTCTCATCATGACAAGTGGATAATGTGGGATCATGGATAGGACTAGGTAGGGGGTCTATAGGAGCAATGGAGATTTCTTGCTCATGGATAGGTGAAATGATAGGCTCTTGACCATGGAATGCATAGAGTTGGCTAAGAGGATCATCATGGCCTTCTTGATCATAGGTAGGATCTAGATCATAGAGGGAAGCTGCGTCATGAATATGAACAAGTATGTTATGAGTGGGATCATTAGAAGGGCCTAAATCTTGATTAGAATGAGAGGTTAATGTTTCTTCATGCTTAGGATAATGCTCTTGACATAGCTCTTGGATTTGAGTGGAAATGGAAGTGGAAGGCTCTAGAAGAGGCTTGGTGTGATTTTTATGATCAATAGGTTGTGGACCACATGATGGAGTTGGAAGAATAGGCATGACATTCAAAGGTTCGTTGGTAAGCTCATTAATGGGTGCTTGACATGGGGACGGTCTTTTCCATGCTAGTAGTCTTTGGAGAAAATCGTTAAAGGGTTCTTTGGTTGATGGATTAGAGCTTGAGAAGCTAGATGATGGTGTTGGTGTAGGACTAGTATGCTTTGAAATAGGCATTTTATTAAATGGTGATGGAGGAATAGTAGATGGAATGGTGTATGATTCCAAACTTATGGTGGTATTTCCTTTGTCAAAAGTATCATTAAGGTGACCTAAGATTTCTACAAAGTTTTCATCATCACTGAGATCTACAAAATTCTCATCATCACTAGGAGCAAAGTTTGACCCACCTTGGAGGATATATGGTTTTGGATTATCTTCATGATTAGGTGAAGCGGCTTCTTGAAGTATGACTTTGGGCTTGTGACTAAGATCATTGAGGACTAGGATCATTTTAGCAAGTGCTTCCTTAGGATTAAGGCGATGATGATGTGGAATGATTAGATTGGATGACTTGGATTGATTAGGATGAAATTGATTTGAGTGACAAGATTTTAACTACCAAAGAAGCATGTCTTTCGATTCACACTTTGATTGAGGTCATCCCTAGGGGTGATGAAATCCCCTAGCAGGCCTCCTATGAAAGGTATGACAGACACATGCACTTTATTCACACTCGCAATTGTTAATTTCCCTTTAGAAAATTGAAATGTGTGTAAAACAGTTCAAACACTTATTCTTTTTAAACCCAAAGTGAAAATGTGTGATTGAAGACAATGGTTATTTTTAAGCCCAATTTTAAAGTATGATTGCAAACAAAATGTTTGTTTTAAATCCCCAAATTGAAGTGTTTTGCAAACAAGATTGATTGATCAAATGAGAGATAAAGATAATAGAATGAGTGCACCCGAAAGTTTTCGCTTTCCAATTTGATGTGTGTGAATGGTATTGCTGCTACTATAGCTCCTTATGATCACCTGCAAAATAAAAAATGATATTAGAATGCAGCGAAAACAAAAAGTTCATCAGAAAATTTCAATTTCAAATACATGTTTTTATCATAACCAAATTAGATTCGATTATTTGAAGATGTTATTGATCTGAAAAATAAAAACTCAAAGAAGGAACCTCTACTAATTTTGTGAGAGCTTTCCAGAAATGTAAAGAAGTTAGAAAAATTCTCTATTTTGCACTCAAAAACGTAGATTTGTGAAAAACATACAAAAACTAAAGATCAGCTTATTTAGAACTTCATTTGGCATCAAAATCAAATCTATAAAAAACAAACCCCTATTAAAATTGCAAGAGATTTTCATAAATGTAAATAGTTTAGAAAAATTCGTTGATTTGCCTTCAGCAAGTAAATTTTATGAAAAAACATAAAATAGTGATAACGCCTACAAAACTAGTGATAAACTCTCAATTATTTTACTGTAGCCCGTTAAGATGATTTTTAAGCTTCTGTGAAAATATTGTAGAGAAATATCTAGCCATTTGAAAGATATGATGGAATTTGTAAAACCTCGGGTTTCATCCAAAAACTGGTAAATCTGCAACAAAAAACAATAAAACCTGCCAAAAACAAGCTAAATCAAAGGATTCACGTCGAGTTCACCAAACGTAATTATGGAAAATCAGATATAAAACTAAAACAACAAAATATGAAAACCCTAACAAGCACAATAAAGCACAAATTAGCATGAAAACCAAAACAAGAAAGCAAAGCAAACCGATCTCCATGCTAGATTTGATTTATCTCCATTGCTCTTCTCCACCTGCATGAGAATGCAAGATTTTGAAGGTTTGATTGTTGATATGTTGATTGCTCATTTTTGCAGCATAACGATAAGATGAAAGATAATAGAAAAAAATAGATAAATAAGAAGAAATTTTGGCAGAGTAATGATGCTAGAAGAAGATCCTCTAAATGACTTGTGAAAGGCTTGATTTATAGGAGAAGGCTAATTTGATTCGATGGCCAAGATTAAAATTCAAATTTGTGATATGTGTGGCTAGGATTAAAAGTTTATTTTAGTGTCTATGACACACATTAAGTGGATTATGACATGAGGCTAAAATTAAGATGTGAGGAAATAAGTGGGATTCTATTCTTTATTTTGGAAGAAAAGATGCTTATGACGCACAATGAATTAGGGTAAAAATAGGATGTGAGTGGGAATCTCATAATTTAAATAATAAAATTATTTGAATTATGTGTGCATGTGAAGAGTTGTAGTCATGTGACACATGTTGCAATGTGGTAAAAGTGAGAGATTAATTCAAATATTTAATTTGAATTATTTTGAGACATGTGAAGGGGAACTAATTAAATAAATGAGATTTATTTAATTAATTGGGAAGGTGATTAAGTGGAATAAATGAGATAAGTGGGATAGTGTAATGACCTAGGATAAAATATTACAAAATGTCTTACAAGGTCATGTATCGACTAGGTAATATTATGACATGGACAATTTTGGGTGTCTACAGAAAGAATAAACTTTGAAATATTTTGTGCCATGGAAATTTTACTCCATTTTTGGAGAGATTGCACAAGCATGAACCTAATGCCTCGGCGCAATTTGTTTATTTCTAGCACAATTAGAAGCTTAGGGTTAAAGATCTGGAAGTGGAGGTGAATGAGGATTTGGTTGCCATGGTTACTAGGATGTTCATAATTGGTCAAAAGTTCTTTAAGGATAAAAAGAGCTACAAAGAGGTAATGACTCAATTTTTTAAAGATGATGGTAGGAATCAAATAATAAAATTGGAGAGCTAGGCATATGAGAGAACTTCCCTCAAGAAAATTGGGGTGAGCATTGCTAAGGTGATAATGCATTATGTGAATCTGGAAGGGAGGTTTAGGGATATTCTTGGTCACCATTTTACTCTCCTCAATCATTTCAGACATGGTTTGTTCATTTCTTTTCCTTTATTTTTGTTATCGTCTTTCGAGGTTTTAGTGTATGCGCACCTAAAGAATAGGAAGGCCCCCATCCTCCATGAAGGGATTATTTTACTGATCATGGAATATGTCAAGACTCTCCTCCCTGCTCCTGTCATTAAGGGTAAGGAGAAGACTTTAAGTGATTAGTTTGGGTCGTCAAGGTCAAAGTCCTCTTCAAATGAGGAGGAGGAATAGAACGCAGAGGAGGAGGATCTTTCTCCTGCCACTGTGGCTACATCTTCAAATAAAATGAAGGTGGTTAGTGCTAATAGTAATAGGCCAGCTAAAAGACTTTCCCTTTCTAGTAGTGAAGACACAGAGGTAGGGTCGGATGTTCCCTCTCCCAAGTCTGTGGAGGTGGTTGTTGGTAGAGATGTTGTTGGTGTTGGCGGTGAGGTGGGGACATAGGAAAAAGATGTGGGTGTGGTCAACAAACTGAGGAGGTTGTCGACACATATTGCTAACCTGAAGAACAAGGCCTTGGAGTTCTCGACCAAGGACCCCAATGAGGCTGGTGAGAATAAGAATGCTGGTGAAAAGATGATTACCATTATGGATTCTCCTTTGTAGGACTTTCCCAAGGAGGAGGAGGACAAGGAGAATTGGAGTCGGGAGGAGGAGGAGGCAAAAAGGAAAGAAGCCAAAAAGGATCCTTTGAAGGTAGATCCTCTATCTGAGGAATTTTCTTATCTTGATGATGATGCTACCTCCATGTATAATTTATTGGATATGGCCAGAGCTAGGGCAACGGGTACCTATAAACTAGCTAAGTGGAATTTGCAGGATTTCAATAAGATTAACATTAAAATCAGAGGTTTAAAGGAAAATCTGAAGAATGTTCCAAAAGGTTTGGTTTCGGACATTCTTATTGATAGAATGGTGGACCTTGAAGGTTCCTATCATGACTTTAAATCTCTTTGTGATGAAATATTTTTTGCTCTGGAAGCTAAGGTTTTAGGTATAAATGAAGGTATCAAAAAAATTCTGTAGGCGTGCCATATCTCTGTAAAGAACAACGCAAACTCTTTGGAAGTCCTTTTCAGAAAAATTAGTGAGCTAAGAGAGGATCGGGTTTATTTCTCTGAGCTAATGGAGAAAGAGTGCACGACAAAGGGAAATGGTAAGAAATTTGTTAAGGATGATGATAAAGGACCTGTTGTTAGAGGGTTGACTGATTAGAAGAAATCATTTGATGTTGAGAAGGAGTTGTTGGATATGGTTGAAAATCATAGGAACCAACAGATGGAGGTGGCCAATATTTTGAGTGGCCTGAACTAGTTTTTTTCTTTGTTTCTTTTTGTTTCCTACTGGGTGTAGTTTTCTTTTCGGTTATTTTGTTGTTTTGTGGTTTTTGGGTGTTGATGGTAGCTTCTTGTCTTATTTTTATATCAACACCCACTTTTCTATGTTTTTTGGTTGATGGGTTGCTGCTAGTGGTTTTTTAGAATATCCTTTTATGCAACATTTTGTGTCTGATGTTGTAAAGGGTTTTGGGACCCCTTCAAAACCTATTTTTCCCTTTTAATCAAAACAATGAAATCATATGGAACATAAATGAATCAACACAGTTACACTGCATACAACTGATTGCCATTCCCAAGAATATATATTTCATTTACTTTAGCATATATGTTGTTTATTTCAGGCATATAAATATATATGTGTGTGTATGTATATATATGTATACACTTATATACGTATATATGTATATATGTATGTGTGTGTGTGTGTATTTATAGATATATATTGCACAAATACTATAGTAGGACATGAACACACATTAGTTAAACATTGTCAAAATGAAAGACAAGGGTATAGGCCTCATGAGGTAAAAAAATCACTTGAAATACAAAAGGATATTTTGAGAGTTTAGAGCCAAGCAATGAATTATGTAGAGCCAAACATGTATGGGTGCCTAACCAAATGAAGACTCCAGAACAAACATAGTGCTAGGAATTAAGAACATATAAGCATTGCTAGGCATTAAGAATTGAAATGAAATGACTTGGTCTTTTTCACTTAGAGAAGATAGGGTGTAACAATCACATTGTAAGGAACAAAAATTCATTGAAATATATAAACAATATAAGTTGAAACCCCAAATATTGAGTTACAGGGTAGTGGGTGACAAACATTTATAGTGCATACAACTAATCTATATTCCCTAGCATATAGAATATAAAAAACCTAGAAATTGAACTGAAATGACTATTTTGTGCACTGACATTCATAAATACTATAAGTTGAAACCCCAAATATTGAGTTACAAGTTATTTTGAAAAAAAATTACATCACATACAACATATTGACATTCCCAAGCATAAATAATATAAATGAAAAACATAATGTAAACAGTGTTAGGTTGAAACCCAAGATATGTATAACTTTTTGAAAAATATTTGTGTAAAATACAACATATTGGCATTCCTAGGAATAAAGAATTAGTAGCTCAGTAGAATACTTGTAAGCTGATAGTGTGTTCTTTTTATCATTTCTGCTCTTTCTTCCACTGCCTCTAGGAAAATATAGATATGAATATGAAAGTGAGGCATGGTAAATGGAAATTGGCAAAGATTGAATAATGCATTTTTGAATTTGTAAATCTCTTTATATGTTCAATTTTTCTTTTGTATGGAGTCTTTAATTTCTATCATTTTTTCAAATTTGAAAACCTATTTTGAAGCCTTCAATTGCATATTTTAGATGTATTTATTGCGTGCAATCTCTCTTTGCTTCTCAACCAATTTTAGTGGCTTTAACACCATTTTTTTGGTGTTTACAAGTGGCTAAAGAGGAGAAGGCACTAGTAGTGGTGTGCTGGGATTTGACTGATAGGACCAATATGAATGATTGATTTTTCTTCAAGTGATGTGTTTCTAGGAAAGTGAGATAGGGGAGTGGGTTTGATTAGATTTGTTGATGGGATTGTCTTGGTTCTTAGTTGCTCTCATGGCATCAGATCTTTGAAAAAATATTTGTGATGTAATGCACTAGATGATATTTAAGGGGAGTGTGGGTTATACTAATTTTAAATTTTGGCTACATGTTTTCATGCTACAGACCATTAAAAATCAATTTGGATTGTATGTTGGTGGTATCAAATGAGCTTTGAATATTCTCTAACATGTAAGACTACAAATAACTATTTGTGTTTGAGATAAATATAAACAATTATAATACATTTTTTATCAATGTAGTGATTCGACTACTTTTGTTTACTTTATGGATAAAAAATGTTTTACAATTGGATATTAAGGTGCTCCATCGTGGGGCCCACAAAGGACTACATTTGTCCCCACTATATGACCCCGCACCACTATGGACCCCTCTCCCCTATATATTTGTGTGTATATATTTTAAGAGATTTTTTTCAAAAATTCAAAGACAATATATGTTTGTTTTAGTCTTTTTTTATTTTTTTATTTTATTAGACTACAGGAATCGGGTAGCACAACCCCCTATAAACTACAGTTCGCCTGTTAAGTAGCACAACCCCCTAAAAATTGCAGTGCGCCTGGTAAACTTTTTAACGTGACCGACGGGTTAGTTTTAGTCTTTAATTTGATAAGTTGTGATAATAAAAAATATTAATAATTTAAAAAATTCAATAAGTGATGGTCTTACTACCAGTTTTATTATTGCAAAGATGCATTACTTAAAATATGATTATAAATGAATCCAAATTCTTATGGTTAATACTTATTCTGACACTCTTAAGTTTATTTAGACATAATAATCAATATTGGTAAATTAAAATAACTTAAAATTTGGCTCATTCTTAGAAACAACATTTAAGAATGTTATCAAATTATTGGTTTACATAAATATTTATGACCCTTTTGGCTAAGAAAATTTTATAATGGATTTGAACATATAATTGTGTTGTGTATGGCTTGAAAGGTTATAAATATTATTTCTTTTATTCCAACACTTCCTCAAGATGGCTTTGACCTGTGGAGAAAGAAGACAACACATTTAATGGGGCATGTCACAAATTTATATACAACATGATGTGGTTTGTACAATCATTTTGGAATATCTTGATTTGGCTTCCATGACAAAGCCCTTTCTCATAGCTAGAACTCTCTATTTACAAATATTTTATGTAGATTAGATGTTAAATTTAAATATAAATTTGTAGGATTCTTGTGCATGAATTATGAAGGTTGAAAGGATAAAACAAGTCTTTAATGAGTATGTAACCCAAGAAGTAAAACACAACATAACAATCTTTGAACTTTCAAAAGCATTCAAGAAGAGATGATACACCTAGAAATGTGTATATCATAGAAAATGCCACTTCATGAATTCTAAAAGTGCAAAAAATATTTTGTAATTTATTTTAATTTTAAATTTAAGACATTTTAAAAACTAGTATGAATCGATAAACAAACATAAATACTTATAACCTTGTTTACCAAATACTTCAAATTCCCATATAATTACTAATTTAATTCATACTTCACAAATAAATAATATACAATATTTTTTTTTATGTGGCAAGGGTGTCCCCGAGACTCAGCCTAGCGGCCCAACAACCTATCTAAAAATAATGATTATACTTATTTTAATTTTTGCATTGAGAAACATCACCTCCGGGACCTCCATAATATATGAAATCCCCCCACTGGTCATCATTGTTAACATGTCCTTTTACATCATAACAATTTGAGTTAGTTGCCACATATTTCCTTTTCCTTTTTGTTATAAGAGTGTCTTTAGTAGTAAACAATTGTATATTCCTAATATAAGCTGCTTTTCCAAAATAACCAGTAGGGAAGCGTCCACTACCCATATCTGTCTTTGAGTGTGGAGTTCTTGGACCAGCACGAGCCAGGGCTACTTCCCCACCAAATTGAACTCTATTAGCAGATAATATCAAGTTCTTAAAAAGTATTGCAGGCCAGTGACCCACTAAAATGTTTTGTAAATACACTGCCCACACTATATTATTACCCCTAGTTTCCTGAAAAAACAGATCATGGTTAGAGTCAGCCCCTTTAAAAATATGATTAAAGTAATACAATTGGTTTTTCTGGTAAAACTATTATAAAGAAAAATTAAATAGGAGAATGGAATGAAAATAATTTCTGTAGTTAACAGATATAGTTTGGTTTATAAACAATATGCTTTTCTAAACCTTCTTGTTATGAAAATAAGAGAAATATTAAATATAAGAAAGATCTGTGCATACTCTTTTTATGCTTATCGTGGACTCTTGTTGTTCGCCTTCATACACAGAAACATTTTCAATTATCATTCCTGGATAAAATTGTTTTCCTTCTTGAATAAATCCACTACACTCTAGATTATAACAACTTATATTGTAGCGATCTAGCTGCACAAATTACAATTTTAAGGTAAACTTAAACATTTGTAGAAATTATGGAAAATTTAGAAATTAAAAGAAATGGTTTTAAGAAAATTCATTTCAGTTATTCAAAGTAAATTTGTCATAACGATGAATTTTCCTAAAATGAATTGCTAACGATAAATTGTTGATGGCAAATTCAATATTACCGAATAAAAGACAAAAAATCTAACAAATGCATCACCATAGTGATTGGGGAAAACCTGCACGCCATATATACACTTTAGTATCATATTCTTTCTACCAATTTTTTTTTTTTTTTATAAATAGCTGTCAGCATCCCAATTTTTTGAATTGAAAGTAAACAGACCATTTATTCAAACCTGCAAACCAGCTTCCATTGTTTCGTCAGGCCCATCGTGCAAAAGCCACATTTGACCGAGACTGAAATCATCAGCGGACTGCACGAAAGATTGCCATACATTAAAGACTGCTTTACTATGATGAACTTCCTCGGCGTGCTCGTCTACTATTGCCCACTGCAAATTAAAGATAAAATTAGGTCATGCAAAAACTCTTCATTCATTTCATTTATTATTGTTAGGTTTTAGGAAAATTCATCATTAAAATTTTTTTGTCATAATTTATCGTTATGGAAAATCTATCAATGAAAAATTCAATCGTCAAATAAAATTCACTGTCAAGTAAAATTCACGATCAGTAATTTACGGAAGAAAATTAACAGCATTAATATTAATGATTTTACTTGCTAAAGGTAAATTTTACTTGACAGTGAATTTTCCGTCAGTGAATTTCCATAACGATGTATTACTGATGATAGATTTTCCTACTGATGATGAATTTGCCGGATACCATTATTGTTACCCTTAGAACTTTAACATAAAAATAAAGATCACAATAAAATCAGGCAATTTAGAATGGTTGTTTTTAAGACAGTAATTTATATTTGCTTTTTTAAGAGGTTGTAATTTTTCTATTATGTTAGATAAAAAGAAAACCTCATGAATACGACCATCTGGGAGAACAGGTGATTTTCTGTTTAAGAATTGTCTCACAGATCCCGCTCTTTTAACACGTTCAGGTGTGATCTCCATTATGGGCACGCTTCCTTCTGGGCACTCTTTCACCGAAGAACTGTTGTACTTACAAGTATCTCTTGACCTTTGCCTTAAATCCTTCTGCAATCCACAAACTATATAAAGTATCTCATATTCATTTATTCAACTCAAATGAAAGGTGAAGGCTGCAAAAGCATACGTTAATGGTGCCCAATTGAAGGGATATCTGATCCTCATATTTTACACAGAGTATGGTGTCTCCCTCGTTCTAAAATCAAAACAATTCAGAACAAAGTTTAAACACAGTTGAATTTTATAAATTGAAGGAAATAACTGAAAATTTATTTTTGAATAGGAATGAAACCTGAAATTTATGCACCGCTGGGGGATTAATGTAATGTATATACTCATCAATGGTCATAGCTTGCAACTTATAAATCTCATTGATGGTAATATTACGCAAATCAGCTGCCAATATCAAGGGTATGAATATTAAAGAAATAAATATTGAAAAATTAGTGTGACAACCCATAGCTGAAGAAGAGAAAAGTGAAGAGAGAGAGAAATCGATATAGTTTCCATGATGTTGCAAGATTTATAGGAGAATAGGTTCTAAATTTCGATGAGGGAATATCGTCATTCTTCAAAGATTTACCTATGTGGATCGAGATGCCAGTCTGTCAGCAGCAAAAATTCCAGTTCTATATTTAGATAATGGTCAAAAGCCGTTCATTGAAGTTCCAGATGCTAGCATCCTATTTAGTTAGCAGTTTACGCTGTGATTTGATGGAGGGCTTTCAGGAACTATTTAAGTTATGGTTTTATGGAAGGATTCAGCAACTACAAATGGGATTATGGGAAGCACATCAAAGAAAAGATTAGATTAGGTACATTTTCCATTGTTAAGAATAATCTGTTAGACAATATTTTTGAATCACCTTAGTTACACCATCCAGCTAAGAAATTTTTCATGGTATCATTGATCCATAGCAGTCACTTGAATGAACTTCTCATCTCCCCATAAACGGTCACATTAGAAATTACTGTTTAAACATTAATTATTAACATTAATTAATTAAAATATTTTAAAATAAAAGAAAAAAATTTAAAAAATACAAATATGAAGAATTTGAAAAACAAAAAACAAAAAAATGTATTGTCTAAGTTTTGACAGTGTTAAAAATCCAACCTGAGGGAATATGGGAGGGCATTAATGGCAAAATTTTCTCCTTAGCATGTTAGGAGATAATTTGCATTTATGAAGAAAAGGGCATGATGTGATCATAGGGATAAATTGTTTCAAAAAGAATAGGGAAATATTTGATTGCTACAATGAATGATTTGAGTTCCTAGATGACCATGTGGGATTAGTGGTGCTTTAACATTTGCCAAGATCAATAATGATCTAAATAATCTTTACTATGCAAGCCAAATGAGCTATGAGAAAGGGGTGTGAGCTCCTCTTAATTAAGATAGAGGAAGGGGGTGAAGATCTCATTCTAGTTATTGCTAACCACCTAATACTTCAAGAATTCCAAGATGTATTCCTTGTAGAACAACCAATACTATTCCCTAAGAATTAGTTTGACTTATCTAGGAGCTAAGCCTATTTCAAGAGCCCTAAATGAAAACAACATAGTTGAGTCACTAGAACTAAAAATATAGTTGTAAGAATTGATGGACAAGGGATTGATTTGGCCTAGTGTGTTCTAAAAGGAAGTTCCTATGTTATTTATTAGGAAGAAACATGGGACACTATGACTATGTATAGTTTACCATATGCTAAGTAAAGTATTGAAAACTAATACCCTCTTATCAAATTAAGTGATCTACCATATTCTTTGAGATTAATCTAACGTTTGGATATCATCAATTAAGAATTAAGGAGGAAGATATTTCAAAGACAGCTTCCAGGACTGGATATGGTCACTATGAATCCTAGTGGTGTCATTTCTCTTTAAAAATGCTCCTTCTACATTTATGAGTCTTATGAATTACATCTTTGATGAATTCTTTCATAGGTTTGTGTTGATATTTTTTGACATCTTAATTTACTACAAGAATTTAGCAGAGTATAAAGAACACTTGAGAATTTTTCTATAGAGGCTAAGATAACATAAGATTTAAGGAAAGTTAAGAAAGTGCTCCTTCACCTAACCCAAAATGTATTACTTGAGTCACATAATATCTTTAGAAGGGATTTTGGTTGAGCCCTCAAAAATTTACACCATCGTGGAGTGGCCTACCCCTAAAAATGTGTAGATCAAGATTTTTATGGGATTGGTGGGGTATTATAGAAGGTTTATGAAGGACATATCCAAGGTTATTAACCCCATAATCTCATTGCAATGAGAAGGGAAAATGTTTGAATGGATAGAGAAGTTTGAAATAGTATTTCAATAGTTAAAGAAAGCCCCAACCATCACCCCTATTCTATAAGTACCTAACCCTAAAAGGGATCTTTGAGTGTATATTCATGCCTTCTTGGAGTCTTTGGGAGGAATATTGATGCAAGTTGATAGAGTAATTTCCTATGAGTCATGAAAAATGAAGGATCAAAAACTCTATTGAAAGGATGAATTTTTTTGCTTTCCTCCTTGGGTTTAGGACCTAGGACATTTTTCACTAACTTTCACTCAAGAACAAACCCTGGAGATCTCAATGCAAAGAAGAAAGAGATCTAGCAATAGGGTTTTCCTAGGGGTTCAATGTAAACTAATAAGGGGTTCTCCACCAAGTAATGTCTTGGAAAGATAAATGAAATGCAAGATGTAACACTAAAACCTAATTCAATGCAATGAATTACAAAATGACCTATAAATATAAATGAAACAGAACAAAAAGTTGTAAAATCATAAGTGTGCACCTGGAAACTTGTAGAGGCTTGAATGAAGATTGGAAATTCTGAAAATCCTGAAATTTTGGCCTATTGAGACTCATTTGAACCAATCTGGGCAAATTAGTCCTATATCTAAGTTTCTATACAGGAACATGTTTCTCAAAAAAGGGTATCCGAAACTGCAAAAATCTCAAAATTGACCTAAAATGGGACTCATTCGCCAAAAGTGGTGAATGAGTCTAGTTAGGATTTTTTTGAGCTTTAAAATATGAATCTAACCTTCAATGGTTGCTCCTTCTCTTTGTCTCATGACTTTCATTGATTGGATTTTCTAACATCAAAGTATCTTCTTTAAAACTAGTAGAGATGCTGGAGAAGAACAAATGTGATTGCCATGATTGTCCATAATTTCATTCCTTTGTCCCATAATGTCTTCCAAAATAGGATAGGTATGGAAGAAAAATAAAGAGGGTTGTCATAGATCTTAAAGATTTGATCATCTAACACTAACACATCCTCCTCATAAACAGTTGCATCCTCTTTCACTAAAACATTGTCATAGATAGGGAAGATGTTGGTATATGAATGTAGACTAGTTGAAGTGGTATTTAGGTAGGTTTCAGTGTTCTATTGTTCTGTTATGTGATCATCATGATTACCTATGGTTGTGTCCTCTTATTCAGTAATGTCTTTTCCAATAAGAGAGGTAGGAGGAGAGAAACAACTAGGGTTCTCAAAACTCTCATTGATTGGTTCTTCTAACACCAAAAATATCTTCTTCATAGCTAGGAAATGTATTAGGAGAAGAAAAAATATGATTTTTATGATTCCCCAAGGTTGTATTCTCTTTCACTAGACTAATCTCATTTATAGGAGGGATACTAGGAGAGCGATCGATGACAAACAAAAAGAGAGTGGAGAGGACTTCATATTCATATACACTTAACAAAAATTTCTTACAATACACAAAAAGATCTTAAAATAGACAATGAAGTATGATAACTATATATTTTTTCAATGAAAACATGATGTAATAATTATCCTAGAAATTTGAAATGCAACAATGATGGAGAAAAAATGAAGAAGGCTAATGCAATTTTTAAATTTAGAACATGATAATTGACTGATTATGCTATGTAATAATTTGAAAATGAAATGTTGTAAATGCCATTTTGAATTTAAGAAATGTGATCAATGAAACAAATTAAGGTAGATCGAATGAAATGAATGAAACAAAAACTCAATAGTTTGAAACATATAACTAACAGTAGCAAACAAAAACCAAAAAATGATGTTTTTAATGTTGTAAAAGGTAGTTTTAGGTCTGATTTGGGACTAAATCTCTTAGAGGGTCATATGAGTCCTAGTAAAGGTTTTTGAAGGGTTCAAATGTTGAAAAATAAACAACACAAAATTCCCAAAAATCCAGAATAAACACATGTACAGGGACTAAATCGTCCAAAGGGGCGAATGAGTCCCAGTTAGGGTTTTTACACCAAATTTAGAAAATTTTGAGCTGATTCTAAGGTTTCTAACTTGTATATTTTTTTGACTATTTGTAATTGTAGAATTTTAGTGAAATTGAATGATCTAAGATGCAAAAATGCAACCTATATGCACTTTCACTAATGCAAGATTTAGAAGCCTTAGATGCAAATTAACTAATGCAAAAGCTAAATCAAAGTTAATGCAAGATGGATCTAGGACTATGACGTGCTCCAAATCAGAAAATAAGGTGTTCTAAAGGTAGGTTCACTAAAATGAAACCTCAAAAATAGTTGCTCTATGTTTTTGGAGATAGAACAACCAATTTCCTACAAGTTTCACTTAAGGAAACCTTAGAGATCTCAATCTAGGGATGGAATAAGGGAAATATATCTGCAATAAGGTGTCCTAGGGGGTGTGATTAATGATTAAAAGGGGGTTCACCACCAAGAAATGCTTGGAAAGAAAGAGATGAAAGTATTATGCAAAACCTAACTAAATGACCTTGGTAATGAAACTAAAAATCAGAATAATGAATTGAGAATGAACATAAAGGTACCTAGAAGAAAGATGTGGTAAAAAAAGCCTCAAAACCTTGAAATTTTGTAGTTTGAATTCCACTGGGACTCATAAGCTATTTTGGGTGATTTAGTCCCAAACTGGGGTTTCGAAACTAGAATATCTCAAAGACTGATCTAGATCTCCTAAAATCTAGAAAAAGGTAGTGGTAGGACTCATATACCCAAGGTGGTGATTTAGTCCCAGTATTAGGGTTTGGCTGAAATTCTGAGCTTCTTTGGTGATCTCTTGTAGATTCTCTCCTGTCAAATATTTGAGTTTGAAACATTGAATTGAAACCTGTTGGTAACTTTCTATGAATATGACAACCTCTTGACAACTTGACAACTTTCTTCAATCTTACAACTTAGTCTATTAAAGAATATTCAAGCTCCAAAACACCTAGATCTACAATCAAACATGTAGAGAGAGAAAA
The DNA here is from genome assembly GCA_007115665.2 of Sequoiadendron giganteum. Taxonomy (NCBI): domain Eukaryota; kingdom Viridiplantae; phylum Streptophyta; class Pinopsida; order Cupressales; family Cupressaceae; genus Sequoiadendron; species Sequoiadendron giganteum. Next base: position 522,359,153 of record CM021104.1, on the reverse strand, counting down.
AAATGTGTTGATTGTTAGGGAATAGGAGTTTTCCTTAGTCAAACCCCATTTAGGTAATTAAACCTTATGATGAAACAATGAAACATGAACATGAAACATGAAATATGAACAATGATACCTTGAATGATGTCTTGAAATGTAAATCAATAATCTAACATGAAGTTTAAATGAAGAATGTAGATCTTGATCTTGAATTAGATGTGGAGCAATGCTTAACTTGGATCTTGAATGCTACGTCACAACACTAGCTCAACAACATGCTTAATGCCTTATGTCTTTGGCATGATGATGGATCTTAGATTGCTATAACAAATGATGATGAATAAATTTTCCCTTAAATGCCTTAGAAATACTCTTGAATACTCTATGATGCTCTTGTGAAGTCTTAGGATGCTTGAATCTTGATTTCTAGGTAAAATAATTATTTGAAACCTTTTTTATACAAGCCATTCCATCTAACTTACCATTTATTAGATCCCAAACATTGATATTCCTGAAATTTGAATTCAAAGCCCCGATTTCCTGCCCAAAACCCTAAAAGGGGCCAAATGGTACTCATATGCCGAAGGTGGTGTATTGGTCCCTTTTGGGTGGGACTCAAATTCCAAAGGTGGCGTATGGATCCCACCAGAGCTTTTCAGGCAAAGAAAATGTCTTGAGGTTAGGATATTAGGTGTATTTGTTGATTATGTCAAGATCTCGATTGAAATAATCCTTGAGATGCATAATAAAGGTTTCTAAGGGCCTATTAATGATTATATGAAGGTAATAAATGCAAGAGGGCCCAAAAATTAATGTGAAGGTCTAAAAAAATACACTTTACAACACTAAATTAAGGAAAAATTAGGCCTATTTATCTTAAAAGGGCCCTAAATCTAATGTGAATGTGTAAAATAGGTTACAACACTAGATCAAGGTGAAATTAGGTTCATTTTAATGTTAATAATTTTCAAATTAAGTGTGAAAAAGGGTTACTTTTTTCTACACTACAACAAGATCGAGACATTTTTTAGTGTCTACATTTTGCCCCTCTTTGATACAATGTGATTTTCAGCATTGTATCAAAGAATAATTAGGAAAATATAGTGCAAGACCTGCCCTAGTATGTCTCAGCATGCCTTGATTAAGGTAGGATAGGATGATGCCCCCTCAATAAATTTGAAAAAAATAAAAATAAAAAATAAAAAAAATGGTAAATTTATTGATAAGCAAATGTGATGCATTTAAGTGCAAGGATTGACAAAAGAAATTTTAGTAAGAAGAAAAATTTAATAATAAGTGAAAAATAGTTAAACGAGATGAAATAGAATGGTAGAAATGAATTGAGATCTTGTTGATAGATTTTGATCTGTTAATTTTAGTTCACAATTATCATCATAGAGAATTTTATTATGGCAATGAATAAAAAATACCAATGTATGACATAGACAAAGGTGTGAAATGTTATCCCTTTGTAGAAACAAACACATTGCAAAAAATGAATGCCATGGCACATACTAATGACAATAGAACCTTGTCAGAATAGGTGAGAAAGTAACCACAAAGCATTTTATTCAGCTTGTATAGAATATTTTGATTATGCCAAATTGAACCCCAATCACACACAAGGAATCTAGTTTCCCCAAGTAATATTGCCAAGATAAAATACAAAAAGAAATCAAAGAGAAGAAGGTCATGATCCTTCATCACTCCTCTCATCACTTGTGAACTTCCTCAAGAAACATATTAACATGACCGAAGATAAATCAAATAAAAAGATAATCCCAACTAGACTAACCAAGTCAACATCCATTTAGATATTATTTTCAATCACTGAGTGTTCATATGATAGGATTCTAGATGAGGTCTAGTTTCAGGAAATGAAGCATGTTGCATAAGACGTCGAGTTTGGTTTCAATAATGCAAAATATCGTATAAGAACAATGATATGATTAAGTTTGGTTTCAGGAATGATACACCTCATATAAGATGCCTAGTCTCATTTGAAGGATGCAACAACCTGTATAAGAAAATTGGTGTGCTAATGGATAACTAATGTTGATAGGGAAATTGATCGGTTAGGATTGGAGACTAGTTGGATAGTTATCTGTTGTTTCATTATTTATTAAGCTCAATTCTCTAAAGGATAACCTATTTGTGTCTAATAAAAAATTCAACATTAGCAAGGGATAGTTTATTATGAGATAGTGATAGATGAGACCTAAGGGACAAACCTAGGCTTTGGGAGCTCATTGATGATGGTCTTGCCTACGTGAAGTCATAGAGGAAACATAGCTTGACTAACCCTGACAATGAATAGTTTATTATGGAAAGTGAATTATGATAGATGTTGTGTCAAAAAAAAGTGTATTCTTTGACGTTCTTTTTCACTCATTTTTTCCTTTTCCCTTGGATTTGACCTTGTTTTGCCTTGGTTCAGTCTTGAAAGCTTGCAATTCAACAATAATCTAATAGTGTTTTACTAAGGTGTTGTGAAGTGTTGTAACACATCTTACGACTTTTCTAAGACCCTTTCAACACAATTCACCTAAACAACACCCTTTTACCCCTTTCCAAGCCTTGTTTCAAGGTGTTGTAAAGTGTTTTAAGGCATTTTCACATCTTCCTAGTCTTATCATCCACTAATTAACCCTTCTCTTATGTTAAATTATCCCCTTAATGTAATTTTAGTCTCAACTTAAGTGTGTTTTGGGAGGCAAACTTGATAAACATCATTTAAAATAATTTCATTCCTGACCACCACTTGAAATTTTCCAAGTGGACTAGGTCACCACCTTGGACGACCTAGTCCATTTTGGCATAAATTTCAAATTTAAGACAAAAACCTAATGGGAATTCGCCTCCAAAACCGTAGTGTTAGTCTATCATGTTGTATTTTTGGGAAATTAGGGCATATGTTGTATAAATAAGGGTTTTTACCTTCATTCCCCCCCTTAAGCTCATTTTCATCTTGACAATCAATCTTGCACTTAAGCTTCCCAAGCAAGCAATCAAGCACAAGGGCATCACAAGCAACCACCATTGGAGCTAATTCTTACATGTTGCAGAATTCAACAACAAATGATTTGGTGAGCATTTACATTGTTGATCATTTAAGCATCTCTCTTTGATTTCTATCTCATTTGGGTTTAGTTACCATCAAAGGGGTTTGACTTAGGAAAACCCCTATTCCCTAACCCCAACATTCTCTTTGTCTTTACATGTGTTTTTTAGGTTGTACTTAGATTTAAAGTGATGGAGAAATTACAAACATTACATCCAAGTCACATCAAGGCATCAAACCCTAGAAGGAGCAAAATGACAAGTTTTAGGTCATTTTCGGGAGTTTTAGACACAAACTACTATAGAGGAGGAAAGTACCAATTGGGACCCATCGAATCAGACCCTAAATCTTTCAAAAGCACCAGGAGAACTAGGTCACCACTATTGGTGACCTTGTCTCTGTGCTAAGCCTGAAAAAGGGTTTTTGTATTTTTGGGTACCCTTTTCCCTAAAACCCGGTTCGGAAAATTTGCCCGACAAGAAGACTAGGTCGCCCAACTTGGCGTAAGTTTCCCTCTACTGATTCCAAACAATTTCTAGAATATTCTGGGGCCTCTCATCTACAAAATTCCATTTCTAGGTGCACAATTATGAACTTTCCAATTTACTTCCAAAATTGCATACATTTAGGGCATATAGTTTAGCTTGCACTTAGTTACATTTTCTTTGTTTACATTACATAGATTAGATTAGTATCATTTCACTTCAATTTTCAGCCACACTCATCACACACATATCACAAACTAATCCAATCATCCCTTTGAATGAAAGGTCACCAAAAGCCATATAACCATCAAGTGGAAAGAGAGTCATTCCTACACCAAGTGCTCCTAGGTGAAAAACCCTAGGGGCATAGTAAAGGGAATCCTCTTTCCCTCTTAGTGTTAATTTTTTGGTGGTTCATTTTGGTGAACCCGACCGTAGACCACTTGCTAACTTTTTTATTTTACATTTCATCTTAGGAAATAGCTTGCATTGCATTGTGTTTGCATCCTAGGGTTTGTAGAAAAGTGCATGAGTGAAATTTCATGCTAGATTGCACTTTGCATTACATTTTCAGTAAGAAAATACAAAAATATTTGCATTTCCATTCTCTATTTGCATCAAAAAATCATAAAAAGAGTAAACACTAATTAAAAATTCAAAAAAATTGTCAAAAACATCACTACTAGGACTAATTCGCCACATTGGGCGACCTAGTCCTTCGGCACCATTCACTATGTAATTTATGGAAATTTTCAAGTATTTTTTGCATCATAGTTCTGTGGTTTTGCATTTCTATTTTATGTTACAAATCTTAGTTACAAGAAGTTTTGTCTATTTTATTTACATTGCATTATTCTTGACCCCACCCTTAGGGAACCTTGTATGATAATTTAGTGTTCTCTTGCTAATACTATTGTGAGACGAAGTTCTAGACTCATGGAATCTAACAACAACACTATTGTTGTAGATCTTGGGATCTCTTAGACTTCAACATCTAGTATTGATGATGGTACACTAGGCTTAGAGACCATCCTTAGAAACTCTTTGCACATAAGAGACACACATGGTGAAAAAAAAATTGATGACCTCCCAAATGACATGATATTCCACATCCATGCCAATTTTTCTGACCTTCAACATGACCTAAGTCTTGAAAACATATTTGGCACCGCCATCCCTGTTGTAGAGAACCTTCACCATCTAATTGACGGTGATGATGGCCTAAGTGTTATGAAGAGAATAGAGTAAATCTACCTCAAACATTCCTCTTCTACACCTAAGGTATCTCATTCACACACTCCTTTCGTTGGTGGTGTCGACCTTTCCACTCCTCCCCTATCAACCATAACTTCCATCCCCACTTATGCATCTCCTAGCGTGAAAACCACTATGCAAAAAAATAGTAATGTCGTACCCTCCCTCAACATCCCTACTAGTGTTCCTACTTCCCTTGTGGCATCACATCCCTTAACTTATTCTACCGTACCTCCCATAAGTATCCCTTCCACTTCCCCTTCCACCACCTTTAACCCATTACCACTTTCCCTCCCCCCTCATACCACTTACAATGATCCCCTTATTACACAAATTTTTCACACTGTCACCTCCATACAACAACAAATATCCAATGTCAACCAAAGCCAACATGGTTCCCCTACCCACTACGTTCATATCAATCAACTCTCTTTCGACATCCTACACACCCCCTTGCCATAGGGAGTAGAGATTCCTAGATTCGAGAAGTACGAAGGGAAGGGTGACCCTTCTAATCAATTCAATGCCTATACTGCCTTATGTAGCGAGTTTGATCTTGATGACAAGTTGCTAGCCAATTTTTTTCCTAGGACCCTCAAAGATGCCACCTTGGACTAGTTTTCCTCCATTCCCAATAATTCCATTAGTTCATTCAATTAACTAGTGGATGCCTTCATTAACCACTTCCAAGTCCACATGGCCCCTAAGAAAATCTTGGCCAATCTCATGAGATGCAAGAAAGACATTAATGAGAAGATAACTAACTTTATCTCTCGTTATCAAGAACTTTATTCCTTAATCAATGTCAAGATACCTGACACCCATCTGCAAAATATTTTCACTGAAAACCTATTAACACCTCTCCAAGATAAGCTTTCTCTCATGAAGTTCCCTTCCTTCATGCACTTGTGTCAAGTGCTTTGTGATTATCACAACTCCACTAGTAGTTGTGATTCACGATCCACTTCTAGTAGACTTGAGAAGCTTGAAACTTCCACCCAATCCAATTCTCAACCATTCTAGAAACCAGCCAAAGGGTTTTTATAATTTAATCCTCCATCCCAAACCCCTCCACCTACCAATAACCAAGTGGTTGACGTTAGATCCACTATTCCGTTCAATTATGGAGATCCTAAATGTACCTTCACACCTTTACCCGACACCCTTCATAACACCATGACTCAATTACTCCAACAAAAAATGATATCCTTACCTCCTATCCATACATCCAATCCCAATAAACCATTACCTCCATCTTATAACTCCACTGCTTACTACTATTTCCATCGATAGAACATACATGATACCAAACAATGCAAGCGTCTCAAGCACCTTGTGAAAGATCTAATTGACTCAGTTCGTCTATCCATTGTTGGTATTAATGATAAAATCAATAAGTTCATGGCGCCCCCCAACCAAAAATTGCAAATATTCACCAACCCCATGCCCAAACATAATGTTTCATTCGTCAAAGCAAGCAAAACTTCACCACCTAATGTCATGAATGTTGACTCATAAGATACACATTCTTCTTATCTTCCCATGGTGACCTCAGTCACACCTATTAATGAAATGGTAGGATAAATTGACATCATTCATCATAAGGGCCCAACCAAAGGAACTCTTGAGATCATCTTTTCACCACAAGATATACTAAGAAATCTTCCTGATGGTCCTCTCTACATAGGTGATAGAATTTATGATAATCCCACTAATGGGATACTCATAGATCTCGCCTATGGCGAGAACGTGATCACAGAATAATTTTTAGTATTACATGATATTTCTCAAGATGTTTATAATTGACCTACTACTTGGGTCAAAATTCATAATGGTTTTGTGTTCCCAAAAATTGGATCGATTTCCCTCCCATTACAGATAGGTCCAAAGATATTGGATGTTACCTTCTCCATCATACCACAATTAGACTAATTTTTTTTGCGACTTGGACACCCATAACTTTGTTCAATGAAAGTGGTCCCTGATGTTATCCACAAGTGTGTGAAGTTTCCCATTGAAAACAACATATTCATTGTCCACCATAGTGGCTTTAATAATTTATCTTCCAAAGGTAACTTTTCTTTGGAAGCCTTTTGGCCTAAGCCCGTGGAGCCCATCACCCCTAGATAGGGCTTCTTTTTCATTGCCTATCAGAAGTTCAAATCCAAGAAAATCTCTAAAATTTCTCTCTTCAACATACCTCCTTCTACTTCAAAATCCCCTATCCTTGATGAAGCTATGTTGCAACCTGAATTTGACATGCCCAATCAACCCACACCTGAAACCTCTTCCACATCATCCAAGAGGCCTAGGGATCATGATAGAAATTATGTTCTCCCTCCCTGCACTAAAAAGGTCTATGGAGCTAAGGATAAAGTGGAAAAGCCACCCATAGTTCCTCTCATCCCTCCTCCCAGAGATGATAAACAACCTATGGTGGACTAGCCTACTCCTTCCCCCATGCACCTTGACAGAAAAGAAAAAAAGGAGTAAAGAGGTTGGGGAGCGTAGGCATCACCATTGTGCCCTTGCTCACCAATATTGTGAGGAAGAAAACATTGAAATCATAACCCACTTGTGCTAGAAGTCAAGTTTGTTGACCCTCCTCCTACCCCGCAACTTGATCCTACACCTCCTTCACCACCAATCCCGCATGCCACCACTGATATTGTCATTTGACCTACCATTTTCATCAACTTAGATGATGATGATGATGAGAATACTAGAATAGATGAAGAGGTACACCAAACCTTGAATTCACTTCTCCTCTTCCATGATAATTCATGAAACTTATCCTAGGAAAACCATTGATCTTGATGTTGGTTCATCAATTGTTGTTGTTCCTCTCACTAGTTTCCCTCCTAAGTTTTATCCTAAGCAAGATTTGGAGGCAGATGACTTGCTCGTAGATTAATTCACATGTGTCTTACTAGTCTTTTCTTTTTCTCTCTGCATTTATGTGTCATGTGTTCCCTATTTTGACATGTTTGATTTTTTCTCTCTCTTTGTGACATTCTTCTATATGTTTCTCCATTCTTCTATATGTCGTGCATTCCTTTTCACTTTTTTCCTTTCTGGTTTTCCTTTCATTTGGGGATGATGCAAGGCATTGAGATTGCAATGCCTCCTTCATGTTGACCCAATTGAACCTCTTTTCCCTTTTGTTTCCTTTTTTTCCCTTTCATTTGAAGATGATGCAAGGCATTGAGACCGCAATGTCTCCTTTAGGTTGACTAAGAAACAAGTCTCTTTTTTTAATTTTCCTTTTTCTTTTTATTTTGTTGTCCTTTCGAGGATGATGAAAAGCATCGAGACATCCTATGTCTCTTCCATGTTGACCCAAATTTACTCTTCCTTTTCATTTGTTATCACTCCCTTTGTGTCTTCTTCTAGTTCTATGTATTTGGGGGAATGATGATAGTTTTATGCTCTCTAAACAAACATTGCAACAATGAACATACTAACCCCAAATTCGTAGATCCCTTATGTTTTTGTGGTTCTTCATTTTGGGGGCAACCCTCTTTCCTTTTCTTTCTTTCTTTTCGCATGACACAACCTTCCTTGGACACCTATCACTTGACATAGGGCTTTTCGAGTAGGTTGTCATGTCTTTTTCTTTATTTTTTCATTTTTCCTTTCTCTACTTTAAAGCAATTGCTCACAAAATGGTGTGTAGCAATTCCTTTAAAGTGGGGGCATACATTGGCATTATCTTATTTTTCATTTGTATTTTCTTTTCTTTGTCCTTTGTTCCTAGTGTAGACTTATCACTTCACATGATGTGTTTTCTCACTTAGTGGATGACATTTGATGTAATGTCCTTCATAAGTGTGACTTATCTTATCATATTACATTCTTCTTAGTGGCTTGATGCGATACACTACATCCCCTAAGTTGTGAATATTCTATCCTTTGATAGGTCCCCTTTTGGAGACATTAGACACAATGTTCCCTAAGTCAAATACCTCATATGAACTAAATAAGACTCCTTCGAACATCCATTTTTCCATTTTCCATTTTCCATTTTTACATGTTCCACTTTTGCATCATGCGTACATGGCCACCTTGCAGAACACTGTAACTTGTATGCATGTGGTGTCATCTTGCACTTGTTCATAAGTTCTAAGCATCCAAGGCTTTGCTTGTCTCATGAACCACACCCTTGTCTTGATCTTGGGGGCTTGATCATCCCTCTTGATCATAGTCATCTCACCCTACTAGCATGATTACATTAGATCCCACTCGACACAGATGATTCAACTACTTTAGTGTGATTTTGAATCAAGTTCATCCTCTCACTAAAGTGGGGGCTAAATCTGTCACTAAAAAGTGTAGTCTTTGGCACTTTTTCACTCATTTTGGCCTTTTCCCTTGGATTTTGGTCTCGTTTTGCCTTGATTCAGTCTTCAAAGCTTGTAATTCAACAATAATATAGCAATGTTTTACTAAGGTGTTTTGAAGTGTTGTAACACATCTTCCCACTTTTCTAAGACCCTTTCAACACTATTCACCTAAACAACACCCTTTTGCCCCTTTCCAAACCTTGTGTCAAGGTGTTGTAAAGTGTTGTAAGGAATTTTCACATCTTACTAGGCTTATCATCCACTAATTAACTCTTTTCTTATGTTAATTAATCCCCTTAATGTACTTTTAGTCCCGACTTAAGTGTGTTTCGGGAGGAAAACTTGATAAACATAATTTAACATCATTTTATTCCTGACCACCACATGAAATTGTCCAAGTGGACTAGGTTGCCACCTTGGGTAACGTAGTCCCTTTTGGAATAAATTTAAAATTTAAGACAAAAACCTTACGGGAATTTTCCTCCAAAACCAGAGTGTCGGCCTATCATGTTGCATTTTCAGGAAATTAGGGCATATGTTGTATAAATAAGGGCTTTTACCTTCATTCCCCCCCTTAAGCTCATTTTCATCTTGACAATCACTCTTGCACTCAACTTTCCAAGCAAGAAATCAAGCACAAGGGCATAGCAAGCAACCTCCATTGGAGCCGATTCTTGCATGTTGCAGACTTCAACAACAAAGGATTTGGTGAGCATTTACATTGTTTATCATTCAAGCATCTCTCCCTTGATTTATATCTCATTTGGGTTTAGTTACCATCAAAGGGGTTTGACTTAGGTAGAACCTTACTCCCTAACCCCAACATTCTCTTTGACTTTACATGTGTTTATAGGTTGTACTCAAACTTAGCAAGATCCAAAGTGTTGGAGAAAGTACAAACATTCCATCCAAGTCACATCAAGGTATCAAACCCTAGAAGGAGCAAAAGGGCAAGTTGCAGGTCATTTTCAGGAGTTTTAGACATGGGTTGCTGCAGAGGAGGAAAGTACCATCCAAGAACCACATAATCAAACCCCAAATATTCCAAAATCACCAAGATAGTGGTGACCTTGTGCCTATCCTAAGCCTGAAAAATGGTTTTTGTATTTATGGGTACCATATTCCCCGAAACCCAGTCCAACAAAGCTTCCCGATAGGAGGACCAAGTCGCCCAACTTGGTGTAAGTGTCGCTCTATTGATTTTAGACAATATCCAAAATATTTTGGGGCCTCTCATCTACAACATTCTATTTCCAGGTGCACAAGTTCTAAACTTTCTAGTTTACTTCCAGAATTGCATACATTTATGGCATATAATTTAGCTTGCATTTAGTTACATTTTCTTTGTTTACATTACATAGATTAGATTAGTATAATTTCATTTAATGTTTTAGCCATAGTCATCACACATATATCACAACCTAATCCAGTCCTCCCTTTGACTGCAACCGCCGAAAACCATATAACCATCAACTAGAAAGAGAGTCATTCCTACACCAAGTGCTCCTAGGTGAAAAACCCTAGGGGCCTAGTAAAGAGAATCCTCTTCCCCTCTTAGTGTTAAAATTTTGGTGGTTCAGATGGAAATTTTATGATAAAAGACCCTGAAGGATTGACCTAGACCTTATAGGCCCATTGATGATGGTCATGTCTATATGAAGTGACAAAGGTACTTTAGCTTGACTAACCTTCATAATAAATGATTTATTACTTAATACAGATTATGGTAGAGGGAAAATTTACTCTAAAAGATCATAAAGGACTGACCTAGGCCTTAGGGGCTCATCAATGATGGCCTTGCCTACATGAAATCATAGAGGAAATGTAGTTTGATAATTTGGACTCACACATACTTGATGACCAATGTTGTTTTTCAATTTTTTTACATTTTGTGACTGTTTTGGAGTTTTTGAATTTTTTTGGAGAATTTTTTTAATTTTTTAATTTTGAGGATTATTTACATGTTTTTTAGATTTTTTCAAGGATTATTTGGATATTTTTGGATTTTTGAAATGTTTTGAATGATGTCCTCCAATACCTGTTGAAGATCCCTTATGAAAACCTAAGTCAAGGATTTTCCTCCAATTAGATATAGGACCAACTTATTATGAATGAAACTGAATGGGAAATGTTTATTATGGATGGATATGGAAAGAAGACAATGCTAAATGACAAATATTCTCAAGCCATGATAACGGTGACTACAAATTATTATGGACTTAGTAGAAGAGTGGGGTTTTATTATGGGAGGGGATATATGTGAGTAATCATGGATGAAATAGAAAATTAGATAGAATGATGGTAGATGATGAAGAAAAGACTAACTACACAAGGTGCCTATTTATCAGGTTTTCACCATAATACCTATCCAAAGTGCCACTGAAGTGGTTTTCACTATTGGAAAAATTATCTCTTTACTATTTTTATTTCTTTGATTTTTTTAGTGTCACAAAATTCCTATTTGGAAATTTTTCATTAGGGTGACGATTTTTTTGATGGATTCTCTAAAGACTTGGTGTAGTACTTGTGTTTAGGTTCATGTTATTAATAGGATTTTGTAGTGATTCGCCTTCAAGAGTAGAAGGTTGATATTAATTGGATCCATATACATCAACTATTATATAGCGACCCAACCAGTTAGGCTCAAATTTTCTTGGCTTCTCAATCTATTTGATTCTTCAAATTTTCCTTTAAGACCAAGTCACCAATGTCAAAGTTTCTAACTCAAAATTTCTTATTATAACTACAATGGAGATGATTATAGTAAGCTTGTAGATGGACCAATGCAGTTTTTCATCTCTCATCCAACAGTTCTAGCTCATGCAATTGGGACACATACTATTCTTTTTCATCAATGAACTACTACATAGATACTCTTAGGGATGGTAACTTGACCTTGATGGGAAGAATAGATTTGGATCAAAAGAGGAGGGAATATGAAGTGGCTCTAGTGGGAGTGTGAATTTTGGTTCAATAAGCCCATAAGGTTGGATTAAGCTGGATATGAAAATCATGACCAACATCATTGAGATTCTTCAAGTTAGAATTTTGAGGATGGTTTTATTAGATGCATCAACTTGACCGTTACCCTGGGGGTAGTATAGAGTAGCGAAATGGTAATGGATATCAAATTTCTTGCACTGTTCATACAAATCCTAATTTTTTAGAGTACGACCATTATCTATAATGATATATTGGGGGACACCATAATGACATATTATTTAATTTAGGATGAACTTGGTGATTTTCTTATCAGTAATATAGGTCATCAAGATAGCTTTGATCCACTTTGTAAAGTATTCAATCATAGGGAGGATGAATTTATGGTCATTGGTGTATGTAGGGTGAATATTTCATATGAGGTTGAGTCCAGATTAAGAGAATAGACACGATAATGTAATTGGATGAAGTTCTTGAGTAGGTGCATGCATAAGATCTCTATGTAACTGACAATATTGGAACTTCTTAATAAAGTACTATGCATCTCGTTCTACAATAGGCCTATATTATCTTGATTGCATGATAATTTTAGCAAAGGTAGGACCACTAGAGATAGCTCCACATATACCATCATGTAATTCAATTAAATCCATTTTTACTTCATCTAAATTGAGAAATATGAGGGTGTTGTCTAGGCTACAATAGTAAAGGGTATCATTGATGAAGATGTATCTAGAGGCTTGTTAGATAAAGGCCTTTTGCTGGTTGGAAGATAAGTTGAGAGGGATGATTTGGTCATGTAAGTAGTTATAAATGTCTTTATAACTATTGTCACATGAAATTGCATCATGCTAAACATGAATTTCAGCATTATAATGACATAATGGAAACAACATCAAGGTGTGGGACCTTTGTGTGTATGAGGTTGAATATTTTGAGAAGGTTGACTTCCTCTTTTGATCAAAGTGCAAAGTGCTAGTCCAACCTAGCACATGAAAACCTAACACTATCCTACTCTAACAACTCACAGGGGAAAAGAGAGAAGGAATGCATGGAATTGGGAAATGGATATGATACATCAAGATGGAAAATTAATTTCTTTTTTACTGAGATTTACAAAAAAAACTATTGAAGAGGGATCAGGGAACTTACATAGATCTCTATTTTATCAATTTCCAAATGTAAACATGGAGGCTATGGTTTGACAAGATGTTGGAAGGAAAGAGAGATTCTCAACACAACAACTATAAATAATTTAACTCAAACATATATGTAAGGAAATAAAGAAAAAAACTTATAGATGCAATTAATGAACTTACACAACATAAACAAGTTTAGAAGAGGCAAGCTTGATCAATTTCATTAATTTAGAAGCAAAAAAGCCAATATTTACAATGTAGAGATGTAAAATGCATAAGTCTTCCAAAGGAAAACCTTGAAGGATCAGAGAAAGAACCCTTGAAATGAATATTTTTTTATGTTTATATATCAGGCATAACTTTGAATCACAAACCGAACCGTAAACCTAATCATGGTTAGCAAAGAGGGTTGTGCATGAAAGAATGAAGCCATCTTATAAAAATCATAATTAGGGCATGGATCTGTTAGGAAAGTCAAAAAAATAGTAATAAATGAGCATGGGTTCCCATGAAATCCATAAATGTCAGGGAAGCAATAAATTTCATTCTTAAAGTCCATAAATCAAAATGGGTCATTGAGAAAGTGGTTTGAGCATTAATGGCATTGCCTAGAAAATACACCAAATCTACTAAAAGGTCGAGGTATCGAGCTCGAAAGGAAACCTTTAATATGCATTAAATAGTAAGGAGAGCATAAAAATATAACCTTTTCATAGATCGGACATTGGGTATGCTTCATACTTTATTCTTGATTGGCATTGGGTCGTCAGACTTTAGGTTTCAAGAATTCTCCATACTGCATGCTAGAAGAAGAAAGGAGGAAAGAAACTAGAATTTTCATTATAACTTCTAGAGATAGAGATGGAGAGAGAGTGAGAGTGAGGGGGTGTGAGGGAGAGACCAAAGAGAGAGTGTTTTTTTGTGTTCTCTAGTTAGTGTGGGAGGGAGAGACTTGATAGAGGGGGGGGTGGGAAGGAGAGACTTGAGAGAGAGAGAGGGGGATAGGAAGGAAACTTGAGAGAAGTGGAGGGGTTGGGAGGGATATACTTGAGAGAGAGGGAGGGGGTGGATGGATAGACTTGAGAGAGAGGGAGAGAGGTAGAGAGGGAGAGAGAGAGGGAGAGGCAAAGAGGGAGATAGAAGGAGGGAGAGAGAGAGAGAGAGTTCTCTAGTTAGGGTGGGAGGGAGAGAGAGACCTGAGAGAGAGAGAGAGAGAGAGAGTTATCTAGTTAGGTTGGGAGGGAGAGAGAGACCTGAGAGAGAGAGAGAGCTATCTAGTTAGGTTGGGAGGGATAGAATTGAGAGAGAGAGACTTGAGAGAGGCAGAGGGGTTGGGAGAGGGAGAAGGGGTGGTAGAGAGATCCCTAAGATATAGGGGTTGAGAGGAAGAAAGAGATATTTTTTAGTTAGGGTGGGAGGGAGATACTTGAGAGAGGGAGAGATAGAGAGGGGGGTGTGAGGGAGAGACTTTAGAGAGAGACAAAGAGAGAGTGCGTGTTCTCTATTTAGGGTGGGAGGGAGAGTTGAGAGAGAGAGAGAGAGAGAGAGATTTATCTCATTAGGGTGGGAGGGAGAGACCCGAGAGAGGGAGAGGGGACCTAGGAGGGAGAGACCTGAGAGAGAGATAGAGGGAGTGAGAGATATACCTAAGAGAGAGAAGGGGGGTGAGAGATATACCTTATCCCTGAGAGAGAGGGGAGAGAGAGGGGGTTGTACCTAAAGCCTAAACCCTAAACCTTAAAATCTAAATCATAACTTCACCTAAACCAAAGAGAGAGATGGGGGAGGGAGAGATTGTATGAGAGAGAGAAACACAAAGGAGGGGAGGAAGGTTGGGAGATTAAGAGAGAGGTAATAATGGAGGGAGAGGTAGAGAGAAGTATATGGGGAAGGATAGATAGAGAGGGGGAGGAGGGAGGGAGATAGATAGAGAGAAGTAGAGAGGGGAGGAGGGAGGGGTCTAGAGGGAGAGAGAAGTGTGATAAAGAGAATGAGAGAGAGAGGAGGGAAGGAGTAAGGTGGTGATATTGAGAGAGAGAGGAGGGAGGGTGAGAGATAGGCAGAGAGAGATAGGTTAGATAGAGAGAAGTAGAGAGGGAAGGTGGTTGGGATGAAGGAAGAGAGAGAGAGAGAGAGAGAGGAGGGAGGGAGAGAGAGGTAGAGAGGGATAGGTTAGATAGAGAGAAGTAGAGAGGGAAGGTGGTTGGGATGAAGGAAGAGAGAGAGAGAGGAGGGAGGGAGAGAGGTAGAGAGGGATAGGTTAGATAGAGTGAAGTAGAGAGGGAAGGTAGGTGGGAGGAAGAGAGAGAGGGGGGGAGATAGAGAAAATTAGAGAGGGAAGGAGGGAAGGAGGAAAGGAGGGAGGGAAGGAGGGTTGGAGGAAAGGAGGGATGGATGGAGGGGGAGAGAGAGGTTAGATAGATAGAAGTGTAGAGGGAAGGAGAGAGTGTGAGAGAGAGGTCTACAATACAAGGGATAAAAAATGAGTGAGATAGAGAGAGAAAGATGATACAACTTGTTGATTACAGAAATTTGACCTCCTGATTACTAAAATTTGACATGCTGATTACTGAAATTTGACTAAGTCTAAATTTTTTTAGATCTTCCAAAAACTAGAATTTGCATTATAACTCCTAAAGATCTGAAATCACCCTTAAACATCCTGAAACTATATACATGAAAGATAAAAAGAAGAAAGAGATGAGAAAAAAAGAAGAAAAAAATTAAATGTAGATCAAAATGCGAGCATGTTATAACATGCTCGCATTTTGGAAATGTTTTTTTTTATTTCAAAAAATGCAAATTTTTTAACTTAAAAAGTATGTTTTTATTGAAATTTAAACCATAATGTGAGTGTGTAATAATGTTATTGCATTATGGATTGGTAATGGCTGATCCTAGGCTTGCTCATTACCAAGCTATAACATGAGTGCATTCTACTATAACATGCTTGCATTTTTTCTATTTCGAGATGAAAAAGTAAATTGACCAAAAATTGGCTACCCATCTTTGTACACTCGCCCTTCTAGCCGTACTGAGAAGTTCAAGACCACAAACCAAAGTAATTATTAACGTCTTAGAAAATAGAATAAAGGATTCCTTCAATTTAATCCCCCTCAACAAACAACTCAAAATATCAATAACCAAACTGATGCTATTAAAGCCATGATACCATTTAGCTATGGGGACCCAAAAATATAATTCACTCCCTTACCTAATACCCTTCACAACACAATGTCCCAACTTTTAGAAAAATAAATGATTACATTTCCTCCCATTAAAACACCCAATCCCAATAAGTCGTTACCTCCAAAATTTAGATCAAATTCTTATTGCCATTACCACTCACAAACTGGACACGATATGGAACAGCACAAGAGTCTTAAACATCTTGTGAAAGACCTCATTGATTTTGGCCATCTTTCTATTGGAGGTGTTAATGATAAATGAAATAATTTTGTTGCCCCTCCTAACCAAAACCTACAAATCTTTACCACCCCTATGCCAAAACATAATATTTCATTTTCCAAAGATAGTGAAACTACAAAGACTGATGTGATGAATGTTGACATGGATGGTGAGAACATATATGCAATTCAAAAAATTCCTATGAATACTAATCAACGAGAACAAAATCATATAGATGGTTTGATTGTATTGGTCAAAAATCAACATTGTAAGGGTCAAACTAAAAAGCCTCTTGAGTTTTATTTCTCTTCACAAGATATACTTAAACATGCACCTGATGGCTCTCTTACATAGCCGGTCAAATCTATGATAAGCCCATGAATGGGATATTAATAGATCTTGTATGTGGAGAGAACATGATCACCAAGAAATTCTTACTTCTGCATGAGCTCTATCAAGACATATATGATAAGCCAAAAGCATGGATCAAGATTCATAATAATTTATCTTGCCCTACAATGGGATCAATCACCTTGCCTTTACAAATAGGACCAAAACATTAGATATCTCATTCTCTATCATCCTGCAATCAGACCAATTTTGTGTGAAGCTAAGCTATCCATGGCTTCACTCCATGAATTTTGTCCCATCAATTATGCATAAATAATTAAATTTTCCCTTTGACAATGTAATATTTACTATGCATCACAATGGCTTTAACCCCTTGTTTTCGAGTGGAAAATTTTCCTTAGATCTATTTTGGCTTGATCCTATAGAACCTATCAAACCATGAGAATAATTCTTTTTTAGATCCTAGCAAAAGTTCAAGGCAAAGAAAATAGAAAAAATATCCCTCCAAAACATGCCTCAACCCACCACCGAGCCTACCATCCTTGACAAAACCATTATTGTGCCTAAAAAAAGTGCAAATAAAAAATATCAACCTAAGACAACAACTTCACCCACCTCCTACAAAAGAGAAAGAAACAATGAAAACAATCTCATCATGCCTCCTAGAATAAAACAAGTTTACAAAGTCAAAGAGAAAGTGGTCAAAAATCCTCCCGTGGTTCCTTATATTATTCCCCTCAAGGAAGAAAAGGAACTTATGGTTGATCAACCTGCTTCTACACAAATGCAACTTGAAAACATAACTAAGAGAAATAGAGGTGCTAGAGAGCGTATGTGTAGACATCATGCCCTTGCTCAAAAGTTACATGAAGAAAACAATAAAGAAAATCAAGATCCAAACTCAACTAAAGCAATGCATGATGAGTTTATCCCCTCCCCAAAATAAAAATACCTTATAAGGCAACCGCAACAAGAGCTAAACTATCCCTTGGACATTATCATTCAACCTCCTATTGTGATTAATTTAGATGATGACGAGGACATTTCTAAAATTGATGAAGAGGTGCATAATGGATTGAATACATTGTTTTCCTCTTCTATGAGCTTAAACGATAATTCTCCTAAGAAGAGTGTTGAACTTGGTGATGACCCTAGTTTGACACTTTCTATTGTCCCTCTAGCTAGTTGTTTTCCTTTTGTATACAATGAACATGATTGGATATGGATGACCTGCTCATAGGTTGACTTGCATGTGCCTTATTAGTCTTGAGCATTAGTTCATTTTATTTTTCTTTTGTGTGATTACATGTGCATAATGTGATCCCATGTGATGCTTTTTTTTATGTATCTCTCTCTCTTTGTGAAATTCCTCTATTTGTACCTTCATTCTTCTTTATGTCGTACATTTTTTCTTTTTATTTTGTCTTGTTTTTTCCTTTTGGGGATGGCATAAGGCATCAAGAAATTCATGTTTCTTCCATGTTGACCCAAAATCTTTTCCTTTTCTTTTTATTTTGTCTTGTGTTTTCCTTTTGGGGATGACACAAAGCATTGAGACATTCATGTATCTTCCATGTTGAGCCGAAAGGTTTTTCTTTTTTTTTTGATCTCTTTGTATCATTCTTCTATTTCTATGTGTATTTGGGGAATGATGACAATTTCGATCTCTCCTAAAAAAATTATAGAAAGAACATACTAACCCCAAATCCATAGATCCTTATGTATTTGGTGTTTTTATTTAGGGGGAAAACACTCTCTTTTCTTTTATCTTTCATGACATAGCTTTACTTGGAAACATATAACTTTGTATATAGCTTTCCAAGTTAGCCCTCATGTCTTCTTTCTTCTTTGTATTTATCATTTTCTACTTTAAATTAATTGCTCGCAATATGTTGTTTATAGATTTCTCTAAAGTTGTGGCATATACATTGTCATTATTGTTTCACATTTTTTTTTTCATGGTTCATGGTGTAGTCTTCCTGCTTTATATGATTCTTTTTTTTCCTTATGGTTGACATTGGGTGTGATGTCCCTCAAGAGTGTGATCTATCTTAGCATATTGCATTCCTCTTAGTGGTTTGATGTGACACACTACATCTTCTAAGTTGTGAATCTTATATTCTTTGATTGGTCCTCTCTTGGAGACATTAGGCACAATTTTCCCTAAGTTAAAGAACTCACATAAACTAATAAATACTCCTTTGAACATTCCTTATTGTTGCATTTGCATTTTTAGTTATATGACCACCTTGCATAATACATATTGCATGCATGTAGATCCATCTTGTTTGTTCATGATTTCCAACCATACAAATTTTTTCTTGCCTTATGAAGCTGCTCGATGTTCATTGTCCATGATCTCCAAGCATACGAAGTTTTGTGTGCCTCATGAAGCTTGAATTTTTTTTTTTGCATGGCACCGTATTAAAGTTATCACAATGTATAACATTGGTATGGTTTTTGACGTGAATCTTGACTGAGGCATGACTTTATCTTAGCCACTCACATGTGAGTATAGGAGCATATCGACCATGTGTGTATGTGTCTCACCTCTTTTAGATCCTCACCCAACAAACAACCTAAATTTTATATTTCCTTAGAGTGAGATTTCATTTTTTAGACAAATAGCCTAGAGATCTGATACACAGTGTGATGGAAAAATGATGGAAGATTGATCCGCCCCTTTTATTTTACTTTTATTTTCATCTTTGGTAGTGTATGCTTGTGAATTTATGATTCTCTTTATCATATTAATGTGTTCTTTTGTGCCTATGTTTGTTTCTCATGGGATCTTGATCTTGGGGGCTTGATCACCCCTCTTGATCATTGTCATCTCATCTTATTGACATTGGTACATTTTGTTAGAGTAATAATTTTATTACGCTTAATTAATTACATCATACTGGTTAATTAATTAAGTCACTTATTCCTCTAGTTGCTTAAGCTAAACTTAGGCGCATTAATAATTATTTTTTAATTATTAAGTGTGCACACTAGGGTTTCATTTAGGGTTTCCCTTTTAGGGTTTCTTGATCTCCTTCATAAGGATTGATCTCTTTGTAATAACTGAGATTCTAATAATGCATTTTACACTTTGAGGTTTGCAGAACATCTTCTTGGTTTTGCATGTCTTTTGCATGTGACAGGTATCCATTTGCATGCAGGTGATCTTGGATTCTAACATGGTATCAGAGCTCCAGACCTGCCGCTGCCTGTTCGTGATCTGAAGATATGGCTTCTCAGTGAGTTTCAAGTGCAAGGGTTTCCACAGGCATCGATTTTTTGCAAGATCTGGGGGTAGTCAAATTTTCGGGACACTATGGGCTCAAACGGACGTCGCCATCGCGTTCGCAGCGCCCCAAAACCCTAGAAACGCCTGTCAAATCGTCCATTTTCGAGCAGTTGGTTTCTGAGGCAAAATTTTTTTGCTAGGGAAGCCGTACGGCCTCCCCAGCACGCGTTCCGAGACACGAAAATCGAAAAAAAATCAAGAAAAAATCTCGATTTGCGCCGGCGCTCATTGTGCAAACCGGCTCCGCCACCGGGCGGCCACCCGTCCGCCACCGCCGTCGGTGGCTGCCCCTTCTGCTCCGCCGGGCCTTCAGCCCCCGCGGGCCTCAAATGCCGGCCAGGGTCATATGGGGGACCGGGAGCTCGCGCCCGGCCCCCGGCCCAACTCCAGCCCGTCGCCCCGGTCATATGGTGACCAGGGGCCTAAAATTTTTTGCAGGGGGTGATTTTTTGCGACGACGGTCTGCAGGCCGTCAAATTTATGCCCGTGAACCGCTGACGTCAGCATGACGTCAGCGTCTGTACGGCCTCTCCTTGCCCCTCCTAACCCTAGTTTTCTCTAAAGAAGCAGTTTTTTTCTTTTTTGCATAACTTGGGCATACGGTATCGAAATTGGGCAAACGAGATATCGCCGGAAAGCTGGTTCCGAGCACTTTCATTTGGTGCAGTTTATTTTTCAGTATTTTCCTGTTTTACTGCATTTATTGCTGGTTGAATTCAGATGTACTTTTTATGCTTCCGAGCTCATAACTTTTTGCCACGATCTCCGATTTTCGCTATCTTTGCGGCGTTGGAATGGTATTGAGGAGCTCTATGTTGCTGTCCATGCACTTTTTTCTGTATCTGTCCCAGGTTTTTCATTATTCCAGATTTGGCCCAATGGGTGTTTTGGAGATTACTTGGATATTTTGACAGTTGGGAGAGTGCTTCTTGCATCTTTGCACTTCATTTTCAGTGATACATCATTTAATAATCGACTGCTGCTTCATAGATTCCAGAGTTGTTCCCGTTTGGAGTTTTCGAGTGTTCCGTGGCATCGGGTCTGCTGTTGCATGATTATGATTCCGATATGGTTTCTTGTAGACAGAAGTATCTTTCCTTGCTTGCCAGATTGCGGTTCCAGTGTTACTCTACAGTGTTCTTCCAGTGCTTCTTTGCAGCATGTCATATCATTGTAGGGGGGTTTTGTCCCACTGGGTTTTCCTCCTCTACCTCTTTCTTGCATTTGTAAATGGGTACCTGATCAGGCCTAGTTGCCGGGACCCATCTTTTCTTGCATGCATCTTATTCTAGTGTTTTAGCTTCTTCCTAAGTTCATCTTAAGGGGGGGTGTTAGAGTAATAATTTTATTACGCTTAATTAATTACATCATACTGGTTAATTAATTAAGTCACTTATTCCTCTAGTTGCTTAAGCTAAACTTAGGCACATTAATAATTATTTATTAATTATTAAGTGTGCACACTAGGGTTTCATTTAGGGTTTCCCTTTTAGGGTTTCTTGATCTCCTTCATAAGGATTGATCTCTTTGTAATAACTGAGATTCTAATAATGCATTTTACACTTTGAGGTTTGCAGAACATCTTCTTGGTTTTGCATGTCTTTTGCATGTGACAGGTATCCATTTGCATGCAGGTGATCTTGGATTCTAACACATTTGAACCCCTCTTGAAGTAGATTCATCTACTTTAGTGTGAGTTTGAAAAAAATTCATCCTCTCACTAAAGTAGGGGCTAAGTGTAGTGTCAAAAACTATCATCGGTGACATTTCCACATATGTTTGTGTCCTTGTTAAATTGAGCTTAATGATGCCTTGAATTAGTGTTGTAATGTGATTAGCACACTCACATTAGGTCTTGGGCCCTTGTGAATTAAATAAAACTAATCATGCATTATTTTAGGTGTTGTAAAGTTTTGTAACACACTTTCACACTTTCCTAGGGTTTTCATTAATAATTGGGCTTCTTTATGCTTTAATTGGCCTTATTTTGCATCCACAAGCCTCATTTAATACCTTTTCAAGGATGATCCTAAAAAAAATCAACATCCAATCATAATTCAAGTGTTTCTACATTGTGTGGCCCATATTTGGTGGTTTGGGACTCATTCGCCAATATGGTGAATGAGTCCCACCAAGATTTTTGGGTCTCGATCCTAGTTTCACACCTTTCTAAGATTTTTTGAAAATATTCCCATAAATTATGCCTAATGGGACTCATTTTCCACCTTGGTCAAATGAGTCCCATGTGGCCCAAAATTAAAATCAATTCAAATTCTTGGTGGGATTTTATCTTCCTAGATCCGATGTCAGCTTATAGTGTTGTAATTTTGGGAATTCTCGCATAATTAAGTATAAATACAATTTTTGTTCACTCATTTTACCCCCAATCATTCAAGTATTCATGTATATAGCAAGTTTGAGTTCACAAGAATATTCAAGCATTTACAATTTAGCATTCAAGATTCTTCAAGGGTAGATTATCAAGCATTTTAGAGCATTATTCAAGCATCAAGCATCAAGCATCATGTCAAAGTCTTCATGCATCATTTGTTTTTGGAGCTAACAATTGTGATTTAGAGTTTCATGAATCAAGCTAGCATCCAAGTCAAGATATATCATATTCAAGAAAGAGTAAAGATCTACATGCATTGGAGCCACTTCATACATGTTTGCATCCCTTCATTGTTAGAGTTTAGTGAGTTGCATGATCTTATTTTGTAGATTAATCATTCTCCATTCCCATTTCATTTAATTTCAAGGTTTGATTACAAAAATAAGGTTTGGAAAAGGAAAACACATATCCACTAACAAAACAAATATTTTCCCTCTTTAGTGTGTGATTTGTAGGTTTATATTGAAGACACATTGAAGAGAAATCTTGGAGAAAGTTGTCAAAGTTATCATCAAGAATTGGAGAACATTGGAGAACATTTATAGGATGATTTACAAAGATTTAGATTAAGAAACCTAAAGAAGTAGATTTTATAGGTTGAGAAGAGAATATTTCAAGCTTGAAGTTTCAAAAATCCCTAAATGGACTTATTCGCCACTTCTGGTGAATGAGTCTCAATTTAGGTCAAAATTTAGATTTTTACATATTTGGATACCCATTTGCCAGATTCCTATTTTCGCATAGAAACCTAGATCTGGGAATGATTCACCCAACTTGATGAATGAGTCCCACTCAGCATTAAAGTTAGAACTTCCAACATTACAGAGCTCCATTGAGTCATCTTCAAATTCCCAGGTGCACACATTTCATCCTGCATCTTTATGTTTTATTTTGCATACTTTTCTAGGTCATTTAGTGAAGCATTGCATCATATTAGAGTTTGAGATTTCATATTGCATTTCATTTTTCTTTCTAAGCCCTAGCTTGGTGGTGAACCCCTCATTAGTTTACATTCAGCCCCTAGGACAACCCTATTACAAGATCTATTTATCCTTTGCATTGAGATCTTTAGGGTTATCCTTGAATGAGAGAGAGTGAAGATTGTTGTCCTTTGTCCTAAACCATAAGAGAAATGACATTTTTCCACCTTTTAAATATAATCCAAGTGCATGAATAATGGTATGCTTGTCCATATCCAAATGATGTCACAACACCATGAAAGTTGGTTGACTCTCATGCATATATACTAGAAGCAATCTCTCTTGTGTTCAACCAAAAAATCAGGTCAATAATAACCTCTCACTAAACCTAGTTGACCTATTAAATCCTAAATTTATAAATGGAAAATATATTTAAAACATTGATAATCAAATGCATCACTTTAATAGTCAAATATGTTGGTTGTATAGAATGTGTCATGTAATTTAATTGTGACATGAAAAAATAGTTGTATCACTTTATTCAACACACGTGTCACACTAAAATGATTGCAAACACAAATCTATTGTGATGTAAAAATTAATTGTGACACTATAAGACAAATGTGTCACACATTTACAATTGTGGTACACAATCCTGTGAATGTGTCATTTGTGATGACAAATACACCATATAATTTTTCACTTCATTTGTTGCTCTAATTTTGAGCCCTAAATCTATATGCAAAAGATAAAATATCAAAGTTAGGATAGGGTACATACCACATCTCCTAAGCCTATTGGCCACTTGTAGGTCCTCACTTACACTCCTTGATGGTTTCTCTTCAAAATCCTCACCATAGCTTTACACCAAGTCTCCTTAATCTCAATACACTCCAAATTTCAAAATCAATGCACACATATGAGGATTATTTTCCCATAATTTTCCTATCTATGGAGTTACAATTCCCTAATGGACCCCTATTATGCACTACACACACTGACCATGTCACCCTACTACTAACCTAATTTCCCTACAACTATAATTTTTCACAATCATCGCATCTAAACACATTAAATTAGTTTATCGATAAACTTGGCTAATATTTTGAAATTTTCACCAAATTTCCTAAGTGGGCAGCACACTATCCCACTATCACCGAGTCACATTAGGGTAGGTCCTGAATAAAATTTTCTTGAGTTTTCTTTGAAACAACACTCAAAATCACATTATCTCAAAGATGGTAAAAATGTAGACACTAAAAATTATCCTAGCCTAGAAGTGACATTTTTACTCTAATTATTGTCTTACCTATACAATAAAATAATTATCAATTATGTATTTATTACCAATTTCATATTCTACTATTAATTAGATAATTTCAAATAATTTAATTACTTCACCTAATTATTCTTCTTCTTTGATTAATTAAATAAATTGTATTAATTTAATTATGTCAGTAATTATCCCTATTCTTCTAAATTAATTAAATAAATATTTTTTTAGTTAATTATCCATTATCCCTTTCTTAAATTAAATAATTATTTTAATTATTTAATTATCCTTTAATCTCTCAATATTATTCATTCTTGATAAATTAAAAAAACTATCTATTTTACTTTTTCAATCCATTTGCACATACCTTTAATAATTAATTATTAAATATCATGCATTTCCAACTCATCTCCTGACCAAGATTTACTCTCAACCCACTAATCACTTAATTTCAATCCAATCCTCAATCAATTCAGTTCACTAACAGTCACTCTGAGTTAACATCTCAATCAATTCTCTTGACTAAATCATGCAATTAGTTGAATAATCCATGCACTCAATTCACTGAAGCATGCAACTAGTTAATTGATAGATAAATTCTTCTCATCAATTCTCCACCATTGATATTTTTAGTTCCTCCTCAAATCTTGACTATTTATCAAACCTGAATTTTCTATAAAATCAACCTTCATCCTTATTTAAAGCTAACCATGATCTTTGATATTTTTCTATTATACCCATTCGATCTTATTGTAATTATGCACACATAAAATTTGAGAGAAACAATATCTTACAAAGAAAATTTGAGAATGAAAATGGAGATGATTCAATGCTTGATATGAGAAAAGGTATATGGTTTGATTGATCTTTCATGTTTCTTGCATTTATTCATTCTTGATTGATAGATTGGAACTAGTTTTCTTGAATCTAATGGTTTTTTATGTTGTTATTTATTCTATCATATTTTCCTAATTTTTGGTCATACACCAATAAATTTTATGCTACATAACCTCCAGACAATATTCACCTTATGATTCACTAATGAGGAATCTATCAAGAACTACCTTGAGGAACTAGATATATTGGACAAAGAAAGACAACTAACCACACACCACCTGGATAGAATGATAGATATAAAAATCATGGAACAGTTAACATTTTAGATCTAAACAATTTAAGGTTGATGATTTAGTTTTTCTCTATGATAGTAAATTTAAAAAATAAGGTAAAATCAAAGTCAGATGTTTCGTCCCTTATCAAATCCATCAGATCCTTGACTCCAGAGTAATACAACTCAAAACATTAGATGGCACCATACTCCAATTCTTTTTCAATGGAGAAAGACAAAAACAATATCATATTCCAGAAAGGTAGCATTGAATTGAGGACAAGTCAACATTTTGAGAGGGGGGAATGATGTTAGTTGAAAATGACAATGAAGACATCAACTGGTAGAGCATGCCACATTTTGGTACAAAATACTCAATTAGATCATAATATTGTAAAGATATCATTTAGAATATGGGTATCATGGATGGGTCACGTCCCATCTCATAAATATGTGTATAAAAGAATATATTAATGAAAGAATATAAGAGGAGAATAAGAGATATATGTAATATACAAAGAGAAATATATGTATAATAAATTAATGTATGTTCAGAGGGTGATCCCACAAAGCTGGTTTACAATTTCTGAGAGGAACTGATTTTTGCTGGAATCACATATTTTTAGAAAATATAATGATTTAAGCCTTTAAAAGTTCCATTTTAAGGATTCCAATTGAAGAGGGTTTGTTCAAACCACCTTAGATCAACCCCGTTGGATAGAACCTCGCTAGTTTTAAACCATACCTATAAATGAGTCTCCTTTACACCTATCAAAATGTTGATAAAAAATCACTTTTGATTTACCTTTTGGGGGATCAAATGAATTCATTTAAAATTTATTTCAAATGATTATGGTAATCCTCAAAATGAGCTATCCCATGAATATAATTTTAATATGTTTTGGTTTTATTATGTATGTGTTTTTTTAGTTTTATTAAACATAGGTTTTTCACCGAAAATCAGGCTCTTTGTTTTGCACATGTGGAAAAATAGAAAATCATCAAAATAATTTTTTTAAAAATATTTTTATGCTGGATATTGATGTCCTTGATCCATTAAAAAAAATAAAATTGAATTTTCATACATACAAAAAAAGTTATGTTGTATACAGTCCGCCTATGTCTGAATTGCAATTGGTTTGACTTCAAAAATCTATTAAGGAAAAAATATTCAATAAAAAAATATGAGACCAAATGAAAGTGCTATATATCATAGTTAAAAATCTCAATCAAAAAAAAAAATAATTTTATCCTTCATACAAAAAAATTTATGTTGTATACAGTGAGTGTCACTTTTTAAAAATGTTGTTTTCTGAAAAAAACCAATTTTCGTGGGAGATGGAAAAAGAAGTGAAATATTATTCCAAAAAATTTGAAAAAAAATAAAATTAGAATCTATAGACAAAATGTGATGAGACTCTAGTTTGCATCATCTTCAAATTCCTCATGGTTTCGCCACTATAGGTGCCCGAATGTGAATATTTAGTTAAAAATAATAATTTCAGTGTCCAGTTTGGCCGAAAATTGTAAACCACTATTGTGGGATCACTAGTGAGTCCATAGATTAGTAGAGATTAGATAAGAATTAAGCAAAATTCTAAGGGAAGATATTATAATGTATTAATTTTTATCTAATTAATACAGTGGATACCAAAATTCTATCTATAATGTTATATGTTAATTTTTGAATGTATAAGTAGCTAATATATAGCTTGATTCTAATTGTGTTCACCTTTATATGACTAAGTCTTGGGTATAAAATACAACACTTAGAAAATACTCGAGGCTCATAACTTCAATTTGTGTTACCCTAGATATGTTGGTAACAATAGTCATAAAATACCATCCATCTTTTAGCTACAAATTTGCTTCCTTAGGATTAAAATAATGTATTTGCATTATTATTATAACTCAAAATACTTGGAAAAAAATTCCTCCATTGCATTCATAGAATATATCTCATAAACCTTTACTAAAAAAAAGACTTTATAACAGTCTAAAAGTGCTCTATATGATCATTGGTTGCAATAGTCCTAAAGTTCATGCATGTAAACTTAATATATTGGAAATAACATACCTTCCAAATCCTATTATAATTTCTTGAATCCTACTAGACTATTTCCATTGCATGTGTTTTAGTAAGGTTTTATTATTTATATTCATGGAACCCTCTAATCCTATTGTTCCAAAAATGATTGTGACGACCCTACATCACATAGAAACTTACATTAATTGCAAACCTTGAACTTAAAAATCCTTGGATAGAGTATTAATACCCTTTAGACCACCTGAAATATCAATTTTATCAAATTATCACATTTATATGCATGGAAAAATATTCCTAATACTATTATAGAGAGAGATAAAAGACTAATCAAAATGATGTTATTCATGTAGTTGTATTAAAACCCCCTTTCACAACTATAGCTTCACCTTATCAATCATATATTTCATATAACTATAGCATTAAATATTTCCACCCTTAAAATTTCACACTAGGTTTAGCTCCCCCTATATTCTTGGACCTAATTATGCATTTTATTACCCATTTTAGAAACATCTTCAAAAAGTCAAACAAAGGAAAATAAGAACAAGAATTCAATATTTCCCCTAACACTTTGGGTCCCAAAAATAATGGGTCTAGTCTAGGGTTCACTATGCCCTGGATCACCTCTCTTTGGCACCATTTTTAATATATTGATGTCAGTATTTTATTATTTGAATTTCCAATTTTTAATTGTTGACTATTGGAATTTATTTTTTAGGAAATTAGGAGAATTGCATATAAATATTAGTCATTTTCACCATTTTAATCTAAGCATGATCAAGGAAGAAATTGATATTATTATAAAATAAATCAAGAAAAGTCAAGAGTAGATTTATTAGAATTTTAGCAAAATTTATTCATGTTAAGCATCATTTCAAGAATCAATCATGTTTATACGTAAGTTTGTTCATGTCTTGTGATCGATTGGGTAGTGATCTCTAACACTTGTAGAACTTTAATCAAGATAAAAAATATCCTTGATGGTGATGAGTACACCACTTCAATCCATCAAGAAATACATATCTGAGTGGCGAGATGTATCAATTTGTCAATTCATTACTTTGTTACTATTTATCCTTTTCCGTAATGAGGGAAAACTCTCTTCACATTATTATAATCATTGCCAAGGTAAATAAATAAATGGGGTTTGACTTAAGAAAGTTCCTATATGGAACAACCCTTCCCCCTATGCCATATGTGTTGGTTCTTAGGAATGAAGGTATTTAGAGGAAGATAAAGAAATAATTTCTCATTCATGGATTCAAGCCTACAAGTTGTCTGAACACAAAAAATATATTTTCTCATCAATAGCTAAATTTTTGACAATATCCCAAAAGAGAAAGAGCTATAGACTAGAGACGTTAGTCTTGTGTTTCTAGATCTTGCAAAAGGAAGATATCCTAGGGTGCACTACAACTTAGACCAAATAAATTTACACCAAATTTATACTCCAACTTCCTATGTTTTCCTTTCAAGATTTCCAAATTGTATTTTTATCCATTGCATTCAGTTTCTAAAACTTTATAATAGATTGTTGCATTTTCATAGTTTTCATAGTTAGATCATTGTATCATTCAAATAATTATTCAATTAACAATCAAAATTCATATCATTAACACAACAAACCTCATAGAAGAACTAGAACCCTAATCCAACATTTTGGCTCTTCCTACTAGGTTTGTAGTCAAATGAATTTGAGATCTTTTCTAACTCTTAAAGAATTAGGATAAATGTGATTTATACCCTAGTTCCCTTTTCCAAATAAGTTTTTTTTGATGAAATTTATTGTTTCAAACACTTTAATAATTTTTATCTCTAAATTAGATCTTAGATTATTTGCATTCATCATTAGTGCATACATAATTTTCATGCAAAATATTGAAAAAGTGAAAAAACTCATTGCGTTTTACATTAAAAAGACATCTAAGATTAATTTCAATCATTATAACATAGATCTAGTTCAATTTTACATTGTTAATTCCACATAAATTCATGTAAAATATGAAATCAAATCTGAGAGTGTTCAAAACATTCATTTAGGCATTGACATACAGTGAAAAAGAGGAAAAAGTGCATTCTTATTGTGATGGAATGATCTAACACACTTATACTTTTCCTAATTTCACTGGAGAAATAGATATCCCAAGGATAGTTAATTGAATTTCAATATTGAGGTGATTCAACCCTATTAGGAAGTTCTATTGTTTTCTTATGACAAAAATGACTAATTGGCTATTTTGGGAGATAAATTTAAATGCCTTAAAAACTCAATTGTATGACTAACACTCGAAATGTAGAATATTATGATAATAGAAATGGAAATAGTAATTTATAAGCATGTATCTAATAATGGTAGGACGGTATGAAATTTGCCTAAAAATTAGGTTTTACACTTTGTAGTAAGACTAATTCACTCTAGGGCGAATGGGTCCTAGTGTAGGGATCAAAAATATGATTTTACAGTCCTCAGATCCTAGATCTAAGCTTCTGATTTCTCCAAGTTTGACTATCAATAAGTTAGAAATAAAGTTT
Organism: Sequoiadendron giganteum; assembly: GCA_007115665.2. NCBI lineage: Eukaryota > Viridiplantae > Streptophyta > Pinopsida > Cupressales > Cupressaceae > Sequoiadendron > Sequoiadendron giganteum. The sequence goes on along the minus strand of CM021104.1, from coordinate 522,328,626 downwards.
GTAGGTGAGTTTATGTGGCTTTACAATGATGATTATAACTTTGATGAAAACTTTTCAAAAAATCTCCTTTGATCATTCTTTAGTCCTTCACCTATAAATTTGCACATAGAAAGAGAAGAAAAATATTTGTTTTTGGGTGAATAGTGGTTTTCATTAGTCAAACCCTAGTTAGGTAATTAAACCTTGATGATAAAATAATGATAAATGAATGGAATTGATGAATGAACAATGTTATGTCACAACTCACCAAATCCTAAATGGCTGCCCTTAGAGGAAAAAATTCTAACACATCTCTCTAAGGCTTGGATCTCCCATTAATTGGCTTGATTTATTGCTTGATTTGATGCTTGAATTCTTTCTTGAATTCCTTAAACCTACATCACAATGTTAGCTCGAAAACATGGCATGAACATACATGAACTTTGATATGATGATATGATATCGATTGCTACTGTATATGACTAATAAAACTTCTCTTCAATGCTCTTGAAAATAATATTCTCTCTTGTGAAGTTTGAATTATGTGTGATAAGTTTGAATTGATAAAATAATTATGTATTTATACATGTTTATCTAATTTCCTAAAAATAGATACCAAAAGCTGACATTTGAAACTTGAATTTGAATCATGAAAATGTTGCCAAAAAAATATTAAAAATTAGGTCCTAGAACTTAAAGGGAACCCATTCACCCTTGGGTGAATGGATCCTCAGACCTAAATCTAGGATAGATTATTAATGTTAACATTTGTTTAATATAGGTTTACCTTTCAAAAAATAAGAATAATAAAGCTTTGGAATGCATAATTTAGGTAATTATAAGTTTAATTAAGTCTAATTAATTAAGGGGATGGGAACATAGTGTGAAAATGTATAGGATTACATATTATACACTAAATTTAGCCTCCACTTTAGTGAGAGTATGAGCCCATGCTCAAGCACACACTAAAGTAGAAAAATAAGTCAAGAGAGTTCTAATTGTACAATTTTGGGAAAGATATGATAACAAGGATCAAGGATGATGATCAAGCCCCAATGATCTAAGATCCCATGGAAAACCAACAAAGGCACAAAGAGACACACGTATGCAGCAGTGACACAAGATACAACATCATACAATGTAAAAATTAATGCAAAGAGGGTAAAGGGGTGGATCAAGATTTGCTTGTTTTTCCAAAAGGTATGGATCAAGCCATGGCTATTTATCTAGAAATATGCTCACATAGGCTAGTGTAGTTTAATATACATTAGGTGAGCCTCAAGGAGTGAGAAACACACACTAGGTATACAAAGTGTGAACCCGCTAAAAAATGTTGGTTGATGGGAAATTCATGCCATGTCTAGAGGCTCCCATATGTCAACCATACCAAAAGTATTAATCCTTGATAACTTTGATAAGGTGCCACACTAAATTGTCATAGGCTTTAAAAAGGCACCACCGACAAGCAAGTTGTATTATACTTGGTAGCCAAGAATTATTTTAGGATAGTCAAAGGGGTTTTTCTTAGTTCATGAAAGGTCTCACTTTAGGGAACATCATACTCGATATCACCACCAAGAGAGGATTAGCCGAGGGATAAAATATTCACACCCTAGGGAATGCAATCCATAGTATTACCACTAAGAGGAATGCCATCTATCAAGAAAGGTCACACTTTTTTAAGGACATCAAACCCAATGTCACCACCAAGAATAAATGTTAAGTGAAATAAGAAGACCACACTTTTAATAAATGTTATAGAGCGGGAGGCATGATGCCCCAAATTCAAATAAATTGTTAAACACCATGTTCTGAGAAATTAATTTAAAGTAGATAATGATAAAGGGAAATATATGAGAGCTTATTTTGAAATCCCTATGCCAAACATATGTTTCCAAATATAGATACATTATGGAAAGGAGGTTTCCCCACACATGTAATCCTAAGATAACACATAAGGGATCCAAATATTTGGGTTTGGAATATGTCTTTCCTACAATGATATAATCGAGCTTGAAGTTATCATCATTCCCAAAATACTCATACAACAATAAAATCAAAGGAGGAATGACACATAGAGATAAGACAAACAATTATTTTGGGTCAACATGGAGGAGACCTAAATGTCTAAAAAATTTGCATCATCCCCAAAAGAAAACATGAGAGATAAAAATATAATGGTTACAACAGATAGAAGAATGAAGATACAAATAGAAGAATTTCATAATAGATTTGATTCATTTGTATCCTTGCACCAATGGAGTGACAAGAGTCATCCAAAGTAGGCTCACAACATAAAGACACATTGAGATACATATTACGAGGGATTAAACATTACACACATTGAATCACAAAGGACATAGAGAAACATAAAGCTAGTATGCCACATGCGAGAAAACCTAAATAAAGACGTTTGCACCCCAATCTTGTTCATCATATATAGAAGGTGAATAACTAGCGAAAGGGGAAAAAAAAAAGTTTCATACTAGGACAAGGCTATTGAACCCCATTCCCCAAATGTAGGAAAATGATGAGCTAAGATGGGAGATGATAATGTGCTCCTTTTAATATAGAAATGGTTTACATGAAATTTAATGCATGTAATAATGATTATGCTATGATTCTATAACTATCACATGGAAAGGATCAAAGGGTATACCTTCTAGTCAATAATTTTATATTCATACATCAAATTTTATAAAACACGATACTCATCAGTAAGATGCCCAATATTTCTATGATATGGACGGTAATACATGTTTGCACGATTTTTCAGTTTTAACCTCTTTGGTAGGTTGTAGCATAATCAATCCTAGACAAATATTTTGATCTAGTTTTTGTTCAATCTCTATTATAGTGTGTAAGAATGTTAATTTCTTGATCTTATATGGCTTGGGTTTCTTATTTGATCTGGAAACTTGTTGGGGTGGATATGGAGGATCTAAGGTTACTTGATCATGCTCATGAGTCCTTAATTGGAGGATCTAAGGTTACCTAATCATGAGTCCTTGATCATGCTCATGGGTCAAATTTTATTTTCCCTATCCTTTTCAAGACCTTTTGGTGTCTACAATTTCAATTATAGATGAGGCCTCTTGAATCTAGTCCACCATTATTTACTAGGTAGCCCATCCTTGAAAGGGTTGGGTTTAGTTTAGAAAATCTAGGCAAACTCTGCCTTGAGATTGATAATATCACGGTCATTACCAACAATTTCCATTTCTTTACATCATTAAATGATAAGAAACTCCTTTGCTTCTATGAGGACAGTTGGAGGACCCTTATTTGAAGTTTGTGTAAGCCAACCTAACTAGTTGTTGAGCATTGTAGCTAGGATTCTCCATTTCTTGGCAGCAGCCCTTGTGGACATCCCATTATCTTCCAGATCTTCTAGGGCCCTATTCATGTCCTCTATTCACCATTCCCATTCTCGTGTTGCTTTTCACATCCTACTTGTAGGTGCAAAAATATCCAAGACTGCCTCAATAGGTTGAGGACTATTGTTTGCTTCTATAATAGGTTATTGCATAGGGGGGACTGTAACTATTTTTTTACATGTACATAACATTGTCTTGCTAGTCTTCTTTGGTGACTTGGTCCTCATTCGAGCTTTATATTACATGTACAAATATTAAAAAAAATTGAAGCAATGATAAAAATCATCAATGAACACCATTATAATCGCAATGATGCATGAACATATTTTTTTTTCTTTAATGCGCATGTTGACGGTTTGTAATGCAATTATTAGTATTAGTTTCATTTCTATTTCATCTTATTACTTTGGTTATAGAGAAAAAATTTAGAATATTTAAAAAAGATTTATTAGCTATATTGTCAAAGTTAGTTTTTTTCTCCTGAAATTTTCATGACCTTGTACTTACAAGTCTAAGCCTAAGAGTTGGGTTACCATGCCTTTTTTGAGCCTAAATCCAAATGAAAAAACATGTCTAGTTTTCAATATGTAATTTTTTTTCTATTTTTTAATTAATTTATGAGGAAATAGGTTCATAAACTCGGAATGTCATGTTTTCATATTTTTTTAATAAATTTTAAATTGTAATTTTTCTTGCTAAAATATCATATGGTGTCAATCTATACACAATTATTTACACAATGAAAAAAAAAAAATCAAAAAAATGATAATTTTAGGTCAAGTTACGGTGTCCATACACAAGGATTTTAAAAATTAGAAATTAGGGTTAATAAAAAATTATTAAAAATATCTTCATTAATCTTCATTATGATATACATATTTCCCCAAAATGAATTATAAAAATACTTGTATTTATGTCAAATTATGGTGTCCGTACACGAGCATGGTATGGTCCTAAAAAAGTGACTTTTAAAAAGTGGTTTTTATGCGTACATATTAAAAATTATTTTGTATCATCTGGGTATTAGAAAAAATTACATATTTGAAAACTAGTCTCAAAATACTAAATTTCATATTATTGAACTTTTTAAAGATTCAATGTGTAAATGATTAAAATTTTAAGTCCAACTATGACAAATTCTAAAAATCAAGAAAAACACTTCAAATTTTTGAACATTTTGTGGACCCAACTTCTTGCACCTATCCACAACATATTAACATTCCCAAGCATAAATAATATAAAGGAAAGACCTAATGTAAACAGTATTAGGTTCAAACCCAAGATATGTATAAATTTCTAAAAAATATTTGTATAGCATACAATAGATTGGCATTCATAGGCATAAAGAATTAGTAGCAATAGAATACTTGTAAGTTGATAGTGTGTTATTTTTGTTGTTTCTACTATTTCTTCCACCACCTCTAGGAAAATATAGATATGAATATGAAAGTGAGACATGGTAAATGGAAATCAGCAAAGATTGAATAATGCATTTTTGAATTTGTAAATCTCTTTATATGTTCAATTTTTTTTTTGTATGGAGTCTTTAATTTCTATCTTTTTTTCAAACTTGAAAACCTGTTTTGAAGCCTTCAATTGCAAATTTTGTATGTATTTATGGTGTGCAATCTCAGTTTACTTCTCAGAAAATTTTAGTGTTGTGTTTCTAGGAAAGTGGGATAGGGGAGTGGGTTTGATTATATTTGGTTATGGGATAGTCTTGGTTCTTAGTTGTTCTCATGGCATCAGATCTTTGAAAAAAAAAATTGTGATGTAATGCTCCAGATGATATTTAAGGGGAGTGTGGGTTATACCAATTTTATATTTTGGTTGCATGTTTTCATGTTATAGGCCATTAAAAAGCAATTTGGATTGTATGTTGGTGGTATCAAATGGGCTTTGAATATTTTCTAACATGTAAGACTGCAAATAACTATTTTTGTTTGAGATAAATATAAACAATTATAATACATTTTTTATCAATGTAGTGATTCGACTACTTTTGTTTACTTTATGGATAAAAATTGTTTTACAATTTGATATTAAGGTGCTCCATTGTGGGGCCCATAAAGGACTACTTTTTTCCCCACTAATGACCCCACATCACTATGGACCCCTCTCCCCTATATATTTATGTCTATATTTTAAGATATTTTTTTCAAAAATTTAAAGACAATATACATTAGTTTTAGTCTTTAATGTGATAAGTTATATAAAATTAAATTGTGATAATAGAAAATATTAATAATTTAAAAAAATTCAATAAGTGGTGGTCTTACTACCAATTTTATTATTTCAAAGATATATTACTTAAAATATGATTATAAATGAATCCAAATTCTTATGCTCAATACTTATTTTGACACTCTTAAGTTTATTTAGACATAATAATCAATATTGGTAAATTAAAATAACTTAAAATTTGGCCCATTCTTAGAAACAACATTTAAGAATGTTATCAAATCATTGGTTTACACAAATATTTATGACCCTTTTGGCTAAGAAAATCTTATAATGGATTTAAACATATAATTGTGTGGTGTATGGATTGAAAGGTTATAAATATTATTTCTTTTATTCCCAACACTTCCTCAAGGTGGCTTTGACCCTTGGAGAAAGAAGACAATACATTTAATGGGCCATGTCACAAATTTATATCCAACATTATGTAGTTTGTACAATCATTTTGGAATATCTTGATTCGGCTCCATGACAAAGTTTGTCCCCATATCTAGAACTCTATATTTACAAATATTTTATGTAGATTAGATGTTAAATTTAAATATAAATTTGCAGGATTCTTGTGCATGGTTTATGAAGGTTGAAAGGATAAAACAAGTCTTAAATGAGTATGTAATCCAATAAGAAAAAAATAGCATAACAATCTTTGAACTTTCAAAAGCATTCAAGAAGAGATGATACACCTAGCAATGTGTATATCATAGAAAATGCCACTTCATGAATTCTAAAAGTGAAAAAATAATTTTGTAATTTATTTTAATTTTAAATTTAAGACATTTTAAAAACTAGTATGAAATGATAAACACACATAAATACTTATAACCTTGTTTACCAAATACTTCAATTTCCCATAAAATTACTAATTTAATTCATACTTTACAAATAAATAATATACAATATTATTTACAAGAAAAAAATATTACCCTACTTTAATACATTTCTAAAAATAATAATTTATTTTTTACATTGAGAAACATCACCTCCAGGACCTCCATAATATTTTAAATCCCCCCACATGTCATCATTGTTAACATCATGTCCTTTTACATCATAAAAATTTCGGTTAGTTGCCACATATTTCCTTTTCCTTTTTGTTATAAGAGTGTCTTTAGTAGTAAAAAATTGTATATTTCTAATATAAGTTGCTTTTCCAAAATAACCTGTAGGAAAGCATCCACTACCCATGTTTGTCTTTGAGTGTGGAGTTCTTGAACCAACATGAGCCAAGGTTACTTCCCCACCAAATTGAACTCTATTAGTAGATAATATCAAGTTCTTAAAAAGTATTGCAAACCAATGACCCACTAAAATATTTTGTAAATACACTACCCACACTATATTATTACCCCTAGTTTCTTGAAAAAACAGATCATGATTAGAGTCAACCCCCTTACAAATATGATTAGAGTAACACAACTAGTTTGTCTGGTAAAATTGTTACAAAGAAAAAATTAATAGGAGAATGGAATGGAATTAATTTCAGTAGTTAAAAAGATATAGTTTGGTTTGTAAATAATATGCTTTTCTAAACCTTCTTATTATGAAAATAAGAGAAATACTAAATATAAGAAAGATATGTGCATACTCTTCTTATGCTTATGGTGGACCCTTGTTGTTCGCCTTCGTATACATAAACTTTTTCAATTATCATTCCTCGATAAAATTGTTGTCCTTCTTGAATAAATCCACTACACTCTAGATTATAGCAACTTATATTGTAGCAATCTAGCTACACAATTTTTTTTAAGGTAAACTTAATTTTTTTTCAGAAATTATGGAAAATTAAAAAATTAAAAAAAAACAGTTTTAGGAAAATTCATTTCAGTAATTCACAGTCCAAAAATTCACCATCAACAATTAACATGGGTGGAAAATTCACCACCAACAATTCATGACGGTGAATTTTTCATGAAGTAAATTTGTCATAGTGATGAATTTTCCTTAGAGTGAATTGCTGACAATGAATTGTTGATGACGAATTCAATCATTACCAAATAAAAGACAAAAAATATAACAAATGCATCACCATAGTGATTGGGGAAAACCTGCAGGCTATATATACACTTTTAGTATCATATTCTTTCTACCAATTTTTATTTTTTGTATAAATAGCTGTCAGCATCAAAAAATTTTGAATTGAAATTAAACATACCATTTATTCAAACCTACAAACCAGCTTCCATTGTTTTGCCAGGCCCATCATGAAAAAATCCACATTTGACTGAGACTGAAATCATCGGCGAACTGCACGAAAGGTTTTCATACATTAAAGAATGCTTTACTTTGATGAATTTCCTTAGCGTGCTCATCTACTACTACCCACTACAAATTAAAGATAAAATTAGGTCATGCAAAAAATCTTCATTCATTTCATTTATCATTGTTGGTTCTAGGAAAATTCATGGTGAGCAATTCATGGAAAGAAATTTTTCCACCAGCAATTCATCGCCATGGAAAATCCACCGATGGAAAATTCACTGCTAAATAAAATTCACTTGGCAATGAATTTGTGAATTTTACCTGGCGATGAATTATTTGTTAGTGAGTTTTCCATGACAATGAATTGTTGGCAATGGATTTTCCTACTGACGATGAATTTTTCGGATGCCATCATTATTACCTCATGAATAGGACCATTTGGGAGAACAGGTGATTTTATGTTTAAGAATTGTCTCACATATCTCACTCTTTTAACACGTTCATGTGTGATCTCCATGATGGGCACACTTCCCTATGGGTACTCTTTCATTGAAGAAATATTGTACTTAAAAGTATCACTTGACCTTTGCCTTAAATCCTTTTGCAATCCAAAAACTATTTAAAGTATCTCATATTCATGCATTCAACTCAAATGAAAGGTGAAGGTTGCAAAAGCATACGTTAATGGTGCCCGATTGAAGGGATATTTGATCCTCATATTTTACACAAAGTATGATGTCTCCATTGTCATTCTAAAATCAAAAAAATACAGAAAAAAGTTTTAAGAAAGTTGAATTTTATAAATTTAAGGAAATAACTCAAAATTTACGTTTGAATAGAAATGAAACCTGAAATTTATGTTGGAAACATGTATTGTCCCTGAGTCTGCGATTGCTTTACCTACCTGTCAGGATCCATTTATGCATGCCAGTTTTTGGGATCTTCATCTCTGCAGCTCCTAACTACTCAAAATTGAATGGAGTAGAAATTTTTGAATTCCCAATCAATTTTGGTAGGTAATTTTGAATTTGAGAGGGATTTTTTGAATGAGACAAATAGAGGGAATGTTTTCCCAATCAGATTTAGAAGCTTTTTTTCTTGCAGTAACAAGTGATTAGTAGGTAGAAGTGAAGTTGTAGTAGCAACAGAGAAAATTTTGTGCAAGGAGTTTCTGATAGCTTTGAATTTTTCAAAGTTGTTACAGAGTGTTTGCAATGAGTAGTTGATTGCTCCTGATCGCTCTGATTTTTCCAGGAACAATAGATAGTTCCAGTTGAATAAGAATAGAGAGCTTTGAGTAGCTCATGTTTGTTAATGATTTGGTTGAGCAATTTTTGTTCGCTCCCAGAAAGTTGTAATAGGAAGTTTTCAGTTTGTTTAAAGTTTTATATTTTAATGTACTATCATTTCCAGCATTTGGAATAGAAAAGTAAAATATTGCATGCCCAGTTATGTATGTCTCCATTTGAGTTTTAGTTTGTTATTCCACTTTTTTGAGATTTGGGTATTTCCAATTTGGTTGGAAATTAGAGTATTAGCTTTGTGTTTTATTTTGCACTTAAAATATCTACTTGGTATCAAAGCTTTTGAGCTTCTGAAATTCCTACATGGTATCAGAGCTATAGGCCCCATTTCTTTGTGATTTAGAGCATTTGTTTTATCTGGTTATTTGAGTTTTTTTGTTGTAGGAGACATGGTTGTATATGAAGGGAAGAGTTGGAAGCAACCACCATCCTTTAATGGACATAACTATGATGTATGGGCCAAGAAGATGAAGACCACTATGGTGCCCAATGATTTGTGGGATTTTTTGATAAATGGGTTCGCAGATATCACTGACTCGACTACATTTGCAGGTCTCACAAATAACCAGAAGACCCAGTTGAAGGAGTAGAGAAAGAAAGATGATAAGGCATTGAGCTTGATAGAATCAACCTTGACAGAGGCCATTTTTCCTAGAATAGCAGCAACTAAATATGCAAAGGAAGCTTGGGAAATCCTCCAAACCGGTTACAAAGAGACTGATAAAGTTAGATCTGTGAAGCTCCAGTTACTTCGAAGAGAGTTTGAGGTTATTGAAATGAAGGAAAGTGAGTTTGTTACAGACTTTCAAACAAGGTTCTTGGGTTTGTTAAACCAACTGAGAGAAAATGGAGAAATGATAGAGGGGAAAAAGATAGTTGAAAAAAACCTCAGATGTCTACCCACGAGGTATGATGCACTCATCATTACTATTGAAGAGGTGAAGGACCTCTCTAATTTGAAAATGGATGAGGTAAATATTTTGTTTCATACCCATGAGAAACACCTAAAAACATCTACTACTTCTTCCTAAGAGAAATATTTTAAAGCTCAGTCAAATGTAAGAGGCAGGGAGAGAGGTAGAAATGGCTCTTGAAGAGGTAGAGGTTGATCTAAACAAGGAAATGCTAGAGAAGAAATCTTGGGATGAGCAAGAAGCTCTCAAAACAACTCCCAAAGAGGCATGAAGAGAATAGTTCGAGTGGAAGAAATGACAATATCAACATTGAGTGCTACTACTACCATAAGTTTGGGCACTATGCTAGTGAGTGCTGGAAAAAGCACAAAAATCAGCAAAAAAAAATGCAAATGTAGCTGATTCAAATGTGGATGAAGGCAATCAGTCCATAGCCTTCATCATTTGTAACATTGGTGAAGAAGGTAGCCCCAAAGTCTAGTATCCAGACAACGATTGCAGCAATCACATGAATGGTAATGAAAGTATATTTTCTTTCATTGATAAAATTTTTAAATCTAATATTAGAATGGGAAACAATGGAATAGTTCCAATCAAGGGAAAAGGATCTATTATAATCCATACGAAGCAAGGTGAGAAGAAGGAGGTCCAAAATGTGTTCTTTGTACTGGGGTTAAAGCATAACCTCATGAGTGTTGGACAAATAATCCAAAATGGATACAAAGTGTTGATGGAGAAGGGGCAATGCATCATTTATGACAAGAATGAGAGGACAAAGGTGTTTGCAGCAGTTGCAATGAAAAAGAACCAGATGTTTTTGTTGAATATTGAGACGTGCTTCTCATCTCAGTCCATTGCTGCACCTCTCATGGATGGAAAATGTACAGTAGTAAAACAAATAGCCCTGAAGAGCACCATTCAAGAACCCTCTGAGCTATGGCATATCAAGTATGGACACTTAGGCTATGTTGGTTTGAGTCTTTTGTCCAAGAGAAAAATGATTGATTTTTTTCCAAGTATAGTAGAGCCTAATGTTAGATGTGAGGCTTTCATTTTGGGAAAGCAACATAGGCAGCCCTTTCAACCGGGAAACTCTACAAGGGAAATAGCACCATTGGAGTTGGTGCATACAGATTTGGTAGGCCTCATGCAAATCACATCTATCAAAAATAGCAGATTTTTTATGACCTTCATTGATGATTTCAGCCGTAGGACATGGATCTATTTTTTGCAGCATAAGTATGATGCATTTGATAAGCTTTTATTGTTTAAGGCCCAGACTAAGAAAGAGAGTAGAAATTTCATCAAGGTCCTAAGGTCAAATCATGGAGGAGAGTATACCTCCAATCAATTTGTGAATTTTTGCAAGAAAAATGGCATCAAGAAGGAGCTTATAGCCAGCTATACTCTGCAAAAAATGGAGTGTCTGAGAGAAAGAATAAGACCATCGTGGAGATGGCAAGGAACATGATTAAAGCAAAGGGACTCCCGACTGAATATTGGGGAGAGGTTGTAGCAACAACTATTTAATTGATAAATAGAAGTCCAACAAAGGTGGTATGTGACAAAGTCCCACAAGAGGCATGGACAAAACGTAGATGGACAATTGAGCACTTAATAGTGTTAGGTTGTGTAGCATATGCTCATGTGCCTAAAGAAAAGAGGCCAAAATTAGATGATAAGGGTGAGAAGTGAATTTTCATGGGTTCTTGTGTTGAATCAAAATCCTACAGGTTGTATACCCCAGTCAACAAGAAATTTTTTATTAGTAAAGATGTGGAGTTTTTAGAAAATCAGTCATGGGATGGCATGATTGCTCCTGATTGCTCCCAATCACTCCCAATCACTCCCAATCGCTCCTGATGTTGAAGAAAAGGAACATGAAGTACAAAATGATGATTCAGTGGAACCTGTAGTAGTTCATAATAATTTTGGATGAGCTCTCAATTTCTCCCGATCATGCCTGATCACTCCTAATCAGAACAGATAGAAAGGTAGGCAGCCACTAACAGCTAGAGAATAGGTCGTAGAGAGCTCCCAACAGCTCCCAACTGCTCCCGATCACACCAAAACCAACCCATTCAGCAGAGAAGTAGCAGTAGTGAAAGTTCAGACCCCACTCTTGCCTCCCTAATGCCAAGAAAGACCAAGAGTCTAAGGGAGATCAACCAAGATGAAAGGTATGATGAAGAGTTTAATGAGAACATGAATTTTGCATTGTTTTCTCATAGTGATCCAATTTATTTTGAAGAAGTTGTGAAAGAGGATAAATGGTTTGAGGCCATGGATGAGGAGATAGATGCAATAGAAAGGAACAACACATAGGAGCTAACTGATTTTCCTCCAAACAAGCAAATTATTGGGGTGAAATGGGTCTACAAGACAAAATGCAATTCTAAAGGAAGGATAGAGAGGCACAAGGCATGTTTGGTGGTGAAGGGGTACAAACAGTAGTTTGAGAGAGATTATGATGAGACGTATGCCCCTGTTGCAAGGATGGAGACCGTGCGGGTAGTCAGAGCAATTGCAACCCAACACAAATTGAAAGTGTTTCAAAAGGATTTGAAGTCTGCCTTCCTAAATGGAGTATTGAAAGAGGAAGTTTATGTGGAGTAACCATTTGGATATGAATTTCCAGGTGAAAAGCACAAGGTGTACAAGCTGAAGAAAGCTCTCTATGGGTTGAAGCAAGCTCCATGAGCATGGTACAACAAGATTGACTCATATTTGATGAACAATGGCTTTCACAAAAGTGATGGTGATCCCACTCTACATCAAGGCAGAAAATGGTAATATTTTGATTGTTTTCTTGTATGTAGATGATCTTATTTTTATTGGGGATGATGATTTCATCATTGTTGATTTTAAAGAGGCCATGAAAAGAGAGTTTGAAATGACAGATTTAGGTCTCTTAAGATATTTTCTAGGCATAGAAGTAAAGAAATGCATGATGGTATTTTTATCTCTCAAGAAAATATGCAAATGAGATCTTGAAGAGGTTTAGAATTCTTGAAAGCAAGTCTGCCCCAACACCAACAGCCATAGGTCTAAAGTTGAGCAAGGAAGATTGCAGCAACAATGTGGATTAGACCATGTATAAAATTTTGGTTGGAAGTTTGATGTATTTGACAACAACTAGACTGGATATAATGCATGGAGTAAGTCTGATTTCCATATTCATGGAGACTCCAGGAGACACCCATTGGAAAGAGGGTAAAATAATCCAGAGGCATGTGAATGGAACCAAAGGATATGGTATGTTGTACACAACAAAAAAAGAATATGGGTTGGTTGGATACACTGGCAGTGATTGGGCAGGAAGTTTGGATGATAGGAAGAGCACATCGGGCTATGTGTTTCATTTAGGTTCAGGTACTATCTCATGAGCTTCTAAGAAGCAACCTTTTGTTTCCCTATCAACAATTGAGGCTGATTATATAGCAGCAAATGTAATAGCATGTCAAGCTATTTGACTGAGAAGAATCTTGGAAAATTTGAAACAAGAACAAGAGGATGAAACAATGATTTTTTGTGACAATGTTTCATGGAAGAAGCAAGCACATTTAAATCAGGTATCATTTCATTCATGAATTGGTTGAAAATGGTGAAGTCAAAATGGAATTTTGCAGGTTTGAGTAGCAATAAGCAGACATATTCTCCAAGCCTTTGAGCAAGGATAGTTTTGAGCGCCTAAGAAGTAGATTGGGCATAGTTGATTTGGATTAGGATTGATCATATTTTTTTGGCTTAGGACAAAAGGGGAGTGTTGGAAACATTTATTGTCCCTGAGCTTGTCATTGCTTTACCTACCTGTCAAGAGCCATTTATGCATGCGAATTTTTTGGGATGATCTTCATCCTTGCAGCTCCTGACTGCTCAAAATTGAATGGAATAGAGATTTTTGTATTCCCAATTCATGTTGGTAGGTAATTTCGAATTTGAGAGGGATTATTTGAATGAGACAAATAGAGGGAATGTTTTCCCAGTCAGATGTAGAAGTTTTTTTTTTTGCAGCAATAAATGATTAGCAGGTAGAAGTGAAGTTGCAGTAGCAATAGAGAAAATTTTGTGCAAGGAGTTTATGATAGCTCTGGATTGTTTAGAGTTGTTGTAGAGTGTTTGCAGTGAGCAGTTTATTGCTCATGATCGGTTTAAGTTTGCTAGGAACAATAGATAGTTTCAGTCGAATAGGAATGGAGAGCTCTGAGTAGCTCCTAATTGTAAATGATCTAATTGAGTAGTTTTTGTTCACTCCCAGAAAGTTGTAATAGAAATTTTTCAATTTGTTTGAATTTTTATATTTTAATGTACTCTCATTTCTAGCATTTTGAATAGAAAAGGAAAATATTTCATGCCTAGTTTTGTATGTCTCCATTTGAGTTTTAGCTTGTTATTCCGCATTTTTTGAGATTTGGGTATTTCTAATTTGGCTGGAAATTAGAGCAACAACTCTATGTTTTATTTTGCACTTAAAATATCTACATGGTATCAAAGCTTTTGAGCTTCTAGAATTCCTACAATTTATGCACCGTTGGTGGACTAATGAAATATATATACTCATCAATGGTCATAGCTTGCAACTTAGAAATCTCATTGATAGTAATATTATGCAAATCAACTGCCAATATCAAGGGTATAAATATTAAAGAAATAATTATTGAAAAATTAGTGTGACAACCCATAGTTGAACAAGAGAAAAGATAAGAGAGAGAAAGAGAGAGAGAGAACAAGAGATATGTGATTCATACTCCATATATGGACACAAGTTTCTAGGATTTATAAGAGATTAGTTTCTGAATTTTGATGAGGGAAGATCGTCGTTCTTCAAATATTTACCTACGCGGATCGAGTTGCTAGGCTGTCTGTAGTGAAAATTCCAATTCTATTTTTGGATAAAGATCAAAAGTCGTTCATTGAAGTTCCAGGTGCTAGCATCCTAGTTTATCAACAGTTTAGGCTATGATTTTATGGAGGGATTTCAGGAATTATTTAGGTTGTGATTTTAAGGAAGGATCGAGGAACTATTTTCAAGGAACAAAATTAAAAATATTATAAGATCAATTAGATTTTTTTAGTAAGAGTTCATGAAAGTTGAAGGATTGCAAATTATAGGGGCACTACTTAATAGTGAGACCATTAAAAGTGAATATAAATCAAAGTGACTCTAGTATTTATTCACATATTGACCTAAATTCTCATCAAAGAAGATGGGTGGATTTCCTAAGTAGTTATGATTTTGAAATATCTTATGTAAAAGGCAATGAAAATCAAGTAATAAATGCATTGTCATAGAGTTATTTTAGTTGCCATCTCAGGTGTAAGGTTGAATCTATTAGATACCATTAAGAAAATATAAGGAATGGACTCATTTTTGTAACAAAAATTTATATTGTTGCAAGGAGTGGACCAAATAGAATATTCCTTAAGTGATGATGGTATCATTTGATGTCAATAGAAAATATTAGTAGCCAATGAAGGGGGGTTGTAAACAATATTATTAGACGAAAGTGTAACAAAATACACCTTCTAGCCAAGAATTACCATGAATTATTCACCAAATAGTAAATAACTAAAAATATAGATAAAAAGAGGTACAATTTTTTTTACAATCTTTTCTAACTAAAAAGAACCAACATCTATCTCGTTTGTAATTCAATGAAATGCTTACATAATTTTAAGCTAACAAATAACTTATAAGATTATGTTCAGAGGTCCCACATCTAGATTTTTTCTATCTTCCAAGACTCGACATGTCATCTATAAGAGGGAGAGCATCACCCAAGTGCTTTATCTCCAACCACAGACTTAAGTACTCCCCCGCACATCTTCCTAACTAGAAGTGGCCCTACCCTTCAATGAAGGGATTAGTCAAGAACTCTCTTAGTTATACCATTTGATCTTTGGTGTTGTGCCCTACTTAACTAATACCATCACACAACTATGGATACCCTCCAACTATGTACAACATCTCTGACTAGCTAAGTATCTCGGTCACAGTGAACTGACAAGTGCATGCAAAGACAAATGCACTCACTATGGCCATAGTGTATGTATCATAGATACAATCGCTACTAAGAGTGAAGTCATTTATTCACCCACCCTACTCAACTTGGAATACCTTTCCTGACCTAGGGTATACTAGAACTATTTGTTCCACCCCACAAACAATGAAAAAGAATTTATAACATGGCATAACTTGTCTTTCTAAACATAAATAACCGAGTTGAAAAAAGGTTGGGTCTTTCTTGAACCCTTGCATTACTTGGCATAATTATCAGGTCTCAGAAACTACCCCTTGATCGAGCCCTTACTTACTAGGTTGGTAAACATCTAAGATATTATCTGACCTAACTACCCATGTTACGTTCTCGTAACTTCTTGGGAATTAGAAACTCCCACCTATCCAACTTTTAATAAAATCCATGAGAGTATTTGATCTCCCACTCTATGCTAACATAGTTATTACTGATGACTTATTTCCATCGACTAGTTCCACTTATTCACAAACAAAAAGTTCTAATAAAATTTTCAATCATGTACAATAAAATATTTACTTAAAGCTGGAGATTCCTTCTTCTTAATATAGTCTCAAAGGTTTATAATTTTGGCTTTGTTATAAAGTCCTTCCTCGAAAAGGGAAGATTCACCAAGTGAATAACTCATCTAGATTGTAGTTTATTTCTAACTCAAACACCCGAGTTACTTTTACGTAACTTCCTGGGTCTTGGCTACAACCACTTGATCAAGTCTTAACCCTAACCCTTGAGAGCATATACTCTCAAGATATAAACTTTAAACAAATCTTGACACAAAAATATTTCTCCTTGATCTTCCTGATCACAATATAGTATAAGTAATACATAGATAAATTCTACAGAGTAATCTATAAATTTCTGGTAAGAATATAATTTCCTTTGGGTTTTTTCCCTTCATGTATCTTATAGAAACCTTGATAGCTAAAGATAAGACAATCATAGAACAACTAGTGCCATCTTTCAATAAATTTGCATAATATAAGTGTTTGACATTATTTAAACCCCCATGTTACTTGACATAACTCTTAGGACTTGGCTCCTACCACTAGTTCAAAGTTAAGATACAAGTGGTTCCCCACCTTATGGTTTCTTGGCATATCATTGTCAAAATTACTATCGTGACCTAATCAGTCACTGATTATAAGGAACTCTCTTTCTAGATAAGTTTTTTTCTCTAAGCTCCTAATAACCTTTAGTTCATTATTTGTTTGCCATGGTCCCTTCCAAGGACTTGAATGCAATACCTTTGTATTCATTAATAGGTTTAAATATTAAACCAATTACAACCATTTCTTAGAGAAATAAGAGAGTATATTTACCCTAAACTAAACTTAATTTTTTCCAAAACCACAAAGAAATAATCTTTCTCCACCTGGAGATCAGACTCTTAAGCAAGAGACATGCATGGTATTAGGTAAGACTAAACTGTCTCCTTTACTAGGATTTAACAACACACTAATTTCTTTACTAACTCAAAGATATCTTTTGATTGAATTAAGAAAATCTAGATGCACTCTCTCTAGACCATAAATGAACTTAACCAATAAGGGAGGAATACATGCAAAAATCCCACAATTGGAATTCAACTCACTATAACCTATTATAAATAAAAGACCATCAAATTTTCCTTGAAGTCGTTTCCACATACCCCAATAAGGAAAGATGGGAAATGAAAGAAGATTCTCACACATAGTACATTAGTTCAAAATTTAATGAACCCATCAAAATATAAATGTTCAATTAAGTCAACTCAATGAACAAAGCAGATATTCTTTCAGGAATTAATAGATAGAAAAACTACTCTTAACTGAGCTTCAAACTCTAATCTCCCCTACACTTAGCGGATAGTGATTAAAATAATAAATAAAAGCTTCTAATTTAATCACCGCATAACTATTTGGTTGCGTGAAATTGTGTTCTTCTTAACAAAAAGGATTTAGATTCTTTTCTCCATCTTATCTAACTATGATATATTCAAAATAATAGATACTCCTGCACCATCCTCCTGGTTGCAAGCTAATTCATACTTCCACACTTTTGCACATTATCTCCTCTCTAGGAGACCCTTTGCTAACCCCTGTAACTTGGTAGATTTTTGTCCAAAATCACCCCTATAATTTGGTGACCCAAAGTTTAGTTACCACCCCTCTTCTTCAATGTGGGTCTTCTCCCTCTACTCTGGATGGGTGAAATGGAATGAGATAGTTAAATAGTCAGTTTCCAAAATGGTTTTTCCCATCCCCTCCTCTCTTCTTAATTATGTGTTCAAATATAAGCAAGAGTTGATTCAGGGAATTAGTTACTACATGGTTACATGGAGATTGGAGTGGAATTCATCTTGAATTGGGCAAAGAGCGACACCTATACTTCTTTCACTGGAGTTTCACATTAAAGGTGAATTGACTCCACTCTGCCTATCCTTAAGTATTCTTGCTTAACACTATTATCAACCTTTTCTTCTATTTATGTATCTCCCAGAATGAGCTTTGATTCAATACTCAATCAACCCCCGCCTCCTTCACAAAATGGGATATTTATATGGGATCAAATTCGTTACCAAGTGGTTGCTAGTGGTCCTCCCATTTCGGCCAAGAAAATATTAGACCCAAGGGCAAGAATCAATTTAGAAAGTAGTTATCAAGTGGTTTATCTCATACAAGTAGCTCGATGAAATCCACGCGACTACTTCAGTCTAGACATGAAAGCATATAGAATGCCACCTTTTGAGGGATCAAGAGCTCAATTAAATTTTCTAAGCATTTGAAGTGTTACTCAGACTTCTACCAGTTATAGATTACCCATCATGGCTTTACTCATTAATGCAAAATGTAATTTCTAACACAACCCATGATGCAATGGGCTCACCATCATATGGGGTTCAATTAATTATTTTTCGCTATCCAAAATACAAGTCATGACATATAGCTCAACCCATTTTAATATGAAAAAAAAAGACATTAATATTCACATTAGAGCTACCTTCAAAAAAATATAGATGCACTCCTCTTAACATAAGTCGAGCCGAATCTTGCTAGTATCAAGCTCCTCCTTTTTGCAAGGGATCGAGGTATAATATTAACTCCATGACTAGTTTAGCCATCATAAAATATCATAAAATATGTAAGAAATTAATATTCAAAAATAAAAATGGAATATGCATGGTTGACGATGTTGATCATTACATCGAGATACTGGCGTAATCACCTCCATATAATTAACCCAATGATAATCAACATACATTTTCATTTTCAATATTGGTAACCATCAATAATAGTGTTATATTACCACACTTAATACGTATTTGAATATACATATTCACACACATGCACATATATATATATAGACCAAGAATGTTATTAACCCCAAAATAGCCACACTCAACGAAAAGGAAGAGCACGCCTCAACTGCCCTAGGTTGACTTACCTCAAAGCATGCTAAATACATCCCTAGACTCTTTTGGGTTTACCGATCATTACATGACCATTGCTTGCTCAGATGACATAATTGGAGAATCCTCAATGTCTCCCTCCTCCCAAGTGATACTCACCCTCTTTCTCCTGGAGGTGCTCAGTTTGTCTTGCATGATCACTCAGGAAAACAATGGTAGTTAGACTAGAGAATTACTATAACATAATCAACATTGCATTCTCAAAAAAAAAATTTTGAAAAGAAAAGATATTCCTTTCATAACATTTCATCCAATTCATCACATAATATCATAATCCCATGAAAGAATAGACATATCATTGCATAATTTCATCACAATATAAAAGACTCTCATAATCTCATGATTCATCATAATAATTACCATAAAGTGAAAAATAATTTAGTAATCTAGGGTGGGGTGTAACAAAAATTCATAATGCTCCATATCAAGGTCATCCAAGGGTGACCAAGATGTATGAAAATCTAATAGTAGTCTAATAATGGACAAGAATGGAGATGGAGCTTGCAAAATTTGTAACAAAGTTCCTAGAATACAAAAAGGTTAAGGTACAATATTACAAACCCATGGGACTATTAAACTCACATGAGGTATTGCAACATGAATGGTCAATAATCTCAATGAAAGTTTTGGTGGGTTTCCTAAAACCTACCTTAAGCATGAAAGTATCCTAGTGGTAGTTGATCAATTAACTATGGTAGAACACTTTATATCTTGCAATGCCAAGGACAATGCTCTAGATAGAGCGAGAAATTTCCTGAAGGATTTCCAAAGATAATCATCTCTAATTGGGAAAAATTATTCACCTCTCAATTTGAAATGACTCTAATGATAAATCTAGGCACAAAGTTTAATTTTAGCATAACTTACCACCCAAAGATAGATGGAAAAATTGATATAGTCAACCAAATTATTGGTGGGATTCACTTACAATAATTCCTACCAATCCTCCATTCAAATGATTCCCTTTAAATTACTTTATGGTAGAAAGTATACGACATTTATTAAATGGTATGGATTGGAGAATTGAGTTAACAAAGTGCCTAAGATCATGAGTATGAACAAAAGGTAAAGATCATCAAACAAATAATAAAGGATTTCTCAAATCACCAAAAGAGTTAAGAATATGCAAGGAGAACTCTAAGAGGCTTTGTGGTAGAAGACACAATTTTCCTTGATGTCAAACCACACAAGAATTTGATTTAATTTTGGTAAAGGTTGTGAAATTATCCCCACTATTCATGGGAATATTTGAAATTATAGAGAAGCTTATTCATGTGGCTTATTGAATCTCTTCCCCCATATCTCCCACATACATAATCTATTTCATGTTTTCTTGGTTAAGAAATATTTACCTAACCCAACACATGTAATTGATTGGTAGGCATTATAGGTAGAGAAGGTTAATTAAATAAACCTAATTCCAATTGTAATCATGGATAGGTGTAATATCACTACACAACCATAATATAAAATATATTAAGATGCATGGAGCCACTTGTGAAGATGAAAAATCCATCAAACAAGAATAACCCTACATATTTAACTAGGTTGACATGGCTTAGCCCAAAGGGAGGGTGGATGTCTCATTCCCACAAACCTTATACCTTCTTTGTGTTGATCGCTTGGCATCTATATCTAATTCAAGGATGAAGGCAGAACCCTAAAATTAAGACTATGATGGTACTTCTACTTTTTATTTTTTTGACTTACTGACAAATGGAATAAAACTAATACTTCAAACATAAATATATGAAATTTTCAATTAATTGAGAATTGTGAGTTTAATGGTTTTGTTTAAATTATTACATGGTTCTATCTATACATGTATGTTATATTTTTTAGACTATAAAAATTGCTAACATTTTACATGATGATGTGTGAATAAGAATTGAATTCATTTTTTAGGTTTTCAAGGTGCAAAAAAAGTGAACCTAACAACCAATTCTACAAATAAAACTCAAACATTATAGCCTAGTTTGGTAATTAGGAGGTCAAATCACCCTAGTTACACCACCCAGCTAATATTTCCCATGGTATCCTTGACACATGGCTATTCATGTTTCTATAGATGATAGTTGAATGAATCCTTCACCTCCTAGAAAATTTTCACACTATAAATTACCTTATAAAAAATTAAAAATTATTTCTAGTATAGGTTTCTTTCATTTTGCTTCTGAATAAAAAAAATTAGATTATTAAAAGTTTCTAATTAACTATCAAGCTCTGAACTGCTCCTCCAATCGGTAGCCAAAAGTAAGTGTTATTTTGTTCTAAATTCCTTTCTACATGAGATTCCAGAGTCACATCCTCATGTGCTTCTAGATTTTATTTCTAGTAGGGTTCCTGACTACATGAGCTTCTTGAGTTGCATCCTCGTGTGCTTCTAGAGTTTCTTTCTAGTAGGACAATATTGAACATTGGATAAACTATGAAATCATCTCTAACGAAGGGCATCTTTGCAATTCTTCAGCAGTTGCAGCTATCTTCTTTAGTTTGAATAAATTTTTAGGAGTTTTTCCACCTAGATTTTCTCCTATCCTCTTTGTTGACATCCACATCACCGTTGTTGGCCCACTATCTTCATCACCTTTGTAGATATTGTTCTCTATCAGTCTATATAGGAGCAAATTTGAAATCCTTACAAAAATTCCCCTTTTTCCCTTCCTAACTTTAGAAAATCAAACACGAAGGCTAAATTCCACATAATCCCGCTCCCTTCATTCCACTTGGCACCTATTTTGAGCATGAATAGAGGAATAACTATTGGGGATTCTTGCATAGTGTTTAGACATCCACAAGTGTGCTTATGTCTCTGGAAGATTCTTGTGGTTAGAGCCTGTAGAGGCATTACACTTCCCATTGGAAGTCGACTTGTAATGCCCGCTTTGGTTGATCGACCCGAATATGCCTATTTTCGTCACTCTTTCTTTCAAATCCACTATTCCTTCATTCATTTCATCTCTAGATGATCTCTCTTGGCAATTCAAAATCTCTAAACATTCACTTCAAGTAGTCAAGCAACACTCTTGCAATCCATAGCAGAAACTCCATCACTCCATCAACTCAGTAGAGAAAGTGTAGAACAACACCACCATAGTAGAGGCTTGAGTCCTCTTATTTTCTCCCTCATTAGCCTTGAGTCCTCTTGGTGGAGGTGGTAATATTTCTACTCCTCTCCTCTATTATTTAATTGAGTAAGCATATTTACTATTTGGTAGTGTTTTAGTGTTCTTTACTTTGGTGAAATCACAATACTATATCTCACTTTTTTCCCAAGATGGACATTTACATCAATATTTTTATTTGAATCTTCATCTTCTAAGACCTATAGTAGCTAAACCATTAAGACTTTGAAGATGATGCAAACTAATGATTTATGGAAATTTGTGTGTATATTTTAAATATATATTTTCTTAAATTTTTTGAAATAAATCATGAATCTTTCAACAACTCCTTTAATAACTAGTTTTAAATAGAAAACAACATCTTTACAAAGTAATTTTTGTGTCATACAACATATCTTTTTTCTATGAAGATAAATTCTAATTTTTCAAATATAGATTCTCAACATGAATATCTAGGGAAAAGATATTTTTTCATACTTTTTTGTTACATATATATTTTTTAATCAATTTTTGAAGTTAATGAAACTATAATTTAGACATGCATGTGTGTTGTACAACCTAATTTATTGTGTATATATCGAAATCCAATTTTTCTTTTTTTAGTGAAACAAGGACATCAATACCTAGGGAAAGGGTATTTTTTTTTATTTTTTTACAATGGTTAACTATTTTTCCACCTTTCTAAAACAAAGAGATTAATGTTCAGAGAAGAACCTATGTTTAGTAAAAACTAAAAATAAAATACAAGATAAAATTAAAACATATAAAAAATATACTTGTTGGAAAACTCATTTCAAGGGCTAGAATCTTGCAAAATGTAATTTCTAAATGACATTATTTAATTCATCAAAAGTTAAATAAAATGTGTTTTCTCCAGCATTTTGATAGGTGAGAAGGAGACTCCATTGTGGGTATGATTTAATACTAGAGGGGTTCTATCCAAGGGGTTTTGATCTAAGGTGGTCTTATCAATTCATCTTCAATTAAAATTATTTAGATAGAACCTCTCAAGGCTAAAATAATTATCTTTTCTAAAAAAAGTGATTTCAGGAAAAAAATAGCATGTCCCCAAAAGTGAGACACACTATTGTGGCAACACCCACTTCATTCCTTTCTTTATCATATTTTTTCTCTATCATTGAAAAATTGATTTTCTATGGAGGTGGAAACACCAAAATGAGGGTCTAACTAAGGCAGACCCCTATACAGCCAATTCAAAAAAAAAAATCCTCTTTATTGTGTGTAGGTGGACGTGCTTCTCGGAGCTAGCTAGTGAAAAATATTTTTTTTTGAGATCATTATTTTCACGCTAGTGTAAATCTAATTGTTTTACATGTTCATTTATATGTTTCCTATTTCATAGTGTTATTTTGTTCTCCTACAAACCATTGACTAGGTTGTTAGTTTGTTTTCCTACATTCAACCTTGTCTTTCTAGTTTTTTGGTCGTGTGAATGCTAGTGCATCTAAGAGAGGCCAACACATTGTGTTGTCATCCTAGAACCATGATTTTTTCCTAGGACAAAGAGCTATCTGAGACGTAGTGTTGAAAAAAAAAACTAGCTCGCCTAGTCCCCTTTCAAGTCTCGGGTCTGTAGAGTGATCGAATGACCTTGTAGTCCTCATCATTCTCATCTTGCATCTCCTAACACTCCCTTAAGTTGAGGTAAGTTAGGGTAGCCTGCTGCTCTCAACCCTCCATTACTTGGGGCCTTGACATGGTTGGTCCCCCTCTCTTACATTTTTTGTGAACCTGACATGAACCAACATCTACTCATTTGTTGGTGTTTGAGATTTTCCCCTTGTACCCTCTGATTGTGGTACCCCTGCATGTTGTGAAGGTTTATGAGCCTCATAACCTAGTCCATGACCTCTGGGTATATTGTTAGAAGATTTATATGACACCTTTTGATGGAGAAGATGAAGGTCTCTTATAATTTCTCTATAGGTCTCTTTTTTGGTTTTTCGGTTGGCATGTCCACTTAGGAATAGGTGTCACAGGGTGAGTCAAGATTCTTTGATGAAATTGATTGTGTCCCTACTCCCACGTCACCTACATCATCATCCATAGATGAGTGTGAATCTATCAATATCCCATTTGATTATGTCACTAGTCTTAGAAAAGGGCTGGGTGCTTTGGAGAATGACCTCGAGAAAAACCCAAAGCTAGCTAGGTCCACTAGGAAAAGATCAAACATGCGTAGAACTCCTGGCTAGTCTCACTAGTCTGGTCAAAGGACACACCCCTTCAAACCATAGTAACATGATATAAGGTGGCCACTTCAAAGAACATGAGAGATAGTTAGGAGTGTCGATGCCTCCCACATCCACGTACATGGCCTAAATGGTCCCTTCAATTAGTATACCTTTAGTTTCTAAAATTTCTGAAATTTTCAAAGTAAACAAGACCCTCTAGGTTTTCACTTCACTTCTCCTGTCACCTCTAATAGTGGAGAATTTCGAAAGATAATCAGTGGAGGATTTGGTGGTGGTAGCGTTAGTGGTGAAGGTGGCACTGAAAGAAGTTGTTTGAGTGGAGGTCATGGTGGTGGATTTGGAAGTGGCGGCGGCTCCGACGGAGGTTCCTCTAGTGGTTTTGGAATCAGCAGCGGCCTCGGTGGTAGTCACGGTAGTGGCAGTGGCTCTAGTGGTAGTTTTACTATTCTTGTATCTTCTAACAACCCAATTCTAAACACCCTTCTTCAGAATATGGGGAAGATGTAGAACTAGCTGGAAAATCTCTCCTAAGCTTCTATCGAGCCTATCTTCCAACCCTTCTTCCAACATAGCCCATTATCGGTAGCGATCACAAATACTCCTTTCCTACAAGGGATGGAGATTCATAAATTTGAGAAATACGACGGAAAAGTGTACCCACAAACACATGTGTCTACCTTTAATGCCTTATGTATAGAATTCTTCCAACATGATGTGTTGATGACAAAACTATTCCCCCAATCTCTCAAGGACACAACACTTGAGTAGTATTGTTCCTTTCCTGAAAATTTTATCTTCACGTTCGATCAACTTGTGAACTAGTTACTATGACAATTTCAAGACAACATCGGACCTAAGATGACCTTCTTTGACCTTGTCTAGTGTAAACAAGGAGATAATGAGAAGATTACCAATTTTATAGTGAGATGTCAAGCACTATTTTCAAAAATCTCATACTTGTTACCTAATTTTGATGTGTAGAAGGTGTTCATAGGGAACTTACATAGGCATTGGCAAGATAATTTTTCTCTTATGAAATACCATTCTTTCGCACATTTGTGTGCAACCTTACGGGAATATCAACAAACGGTGGTTGAATTCGGGGGACCTTCCTCACACTCCCATCCTGAAGGGAACTACATTGTGTCAATCTCTAGAAAAATAAAAGTCATTGTGAATATAGTAGCTATTGTGGATGACAACAGCCTCAAGTGCAATTGAAAGTTCACAAAGCTATTAGAATCTTATTCCTCCATCGTGCAAAATTTGTTGAAGAATAAGATCATTAACTTTCCAAGCCCTAAACCCATTATGGAACCTTACCCTAGTTGGTACGAAGTGAATAGCTATTGCCAATACCATTGAGTTAATGTACATGATACCAAACATTGCATGCACCTAAGTCATGAGATACAGGAGCCCATCGAGGATGGTACCACTCATCTCAATGGAAGCAAACAAAATACAAACAAATCAATGGCAAAAGCTAATAGTGAATTACAGATATACATGGTAACTATTAATCCTCCTCATCTTTCAACTGCTTCACCAAGTATAACATTCAATTCCCAAGATACACCAACAAATGACAAACCTTCTCCACTTTACATTCCTACTCACCTCAATGGAAACATTGTGACAAGGGTATTAGTTGACCCCACGAGTAGATTGAATGTCACCACAGAGTATACCCTATTGCTGATTTCCTTGCAAAGGGAAGAATATGAAAAGACAAAGTCCATCATTTGAATGCATAATGGCCTTTCTCTCAAACCATATGGAACCCTATCCATCTTGGTCAGGCCGAGGAATGTAGACATGGTTTTCAATGTTATTCTTGAGTTGGACCTATTCAGGGTGAAGCTAGGTATACCATGGCTAGCTTCCATGAATGGGATCACCTCTATAATTCATAAAATTTTAAAATTCTCCCATGAAGGTTTTATGCATGTGGTACATGATACTAGCTACAGCCCTTGGTGTCTCATGGGGGATATTCATTGGATCACTTTTGGTCTACTCCAGTTGGTCTGCTTCCTCCAAGAATGGACCTACTTTACAAGAACTACGTAAAGTATAAAATTGGGGGTAGGGGACAACCAAAATTGACCCTTCCCATAGCAGATTAGCCAAATGCCTCCTCTTCTCGAAAGGGAAAGGAGAATCTTTCTCCTTCTTGGGCGGCCTCAACCAACCCACTCTCTTAGGAGGAGCATTGGATGAGTAAGCCTAGTCTTTATCCACTGAGTTTGATGGTGCCTACTTGGTGGAGACCCAAGATCAGGATATTAGATCTCCCTACCAAGCCTCATGGACCATGGTACTACTTGCACGATAGGCATAATACCCCCCATGGGGAATCCTCTGCGTCTCGACCTTCGTGACCTCCTACCGTTTCTACTCCTAAAGCAGTGAATGGAAAGAGGCCCACTGCCGAGGTGTTAGAGCCGACTGCCCCTACTATTTATGAACCTATCCCTCCTACTCCGGTACAAGATTTTGTCCCTCCATTGGAAAGAGCTAAGGAGGACACTCCCATGACTGAGCAAGAGCATTTTGTTCCTTCACAACCTCTAGCCTCTAGTTTTGAGATTCGTAGTAACTTCCTTGCATGCAAACACAAGCACCTATAGAAGGCTCTCTTGGCCAAGCAGGCCATCTCACAAAGGAAGGAAGAGGAGACGATCGTTCCTATATCAGGACCTCCTTCTGGTTCCTCCCCTCTCCTCCCCTCTATTTCCATTCAAACCAAATTTGTATCACCTTCGACTTTTGCTACGAGTGCAAATGTACCTAACCCTAGAAAGGTGTAGGTTTTCATCGCTCCTTTAGTGGAGCCACTTTTGTTGACATCCATTCTAGATGTCCAACTTTTCCTAAAGCCCATAGACATGATTAACACCTTAGTAATATCAAATTTGGTTCTCTCCTCCTCTTCCTCTATCCTTGTTGCCTCATCTATTGGGAGTTCACCTCCTATGAAAAAGAAGCTAGAGAGTGGCCCTTCCTACAATAGAGGACGTAAGAGGAGCCCACCTTCTTCGAAAGGTGGTTGTATGCTGACCTGTTCTATCTTAGTAATAGAACCAATATCAGCTTCCCTTGAGTTCATCATCTCTCTTGAATCACTTAGAGAGATTAGCAGTGAGCCTTGGGCACAACCATCTCCATCTATTGAAGGGAAACATGGCACCCCTGTTAAGTGCATTTTTAACTCGTTGGATAAAGTTCTGACCTTGTCAGTGATTTTCACAAATTTTTTGACCTTAGACCCACAAGATTTGAGTGATGGAGACCTTGGAGGTGATAGAACCTTTCAATTTTTCTCAAATTTAGGCTAGTTCTATGATTTTGTCTAGCTATTGCACTTGTGTTTTAGGTGTCAAGTGTTAGGGTTTAGGGGTTTATTACCCTTGCTTCAAATTTTCTTACCTGATAAACCCTTGCATTATATTTTCATGTTGACCTGTTACTTTGGGTAGTCGGTTGCTTAAGTCATCAATTGAGCCTCTTGTGTCATCCATGCAATCAGCCCCTTTAGAAAGCCCAACGATTTTTCTCGATGTTGCCGATTAATAAAAATTTCACCTAATATCAGGTTGATAATTGTTTAAATTTTAGACCTATGTCTAAAATTTATGCCTTGAGGGGATTTCCCCCATCTGCCTAGGTTGGGCCCCTTTTATAAATAACTTTGTTTCATGTGCAGGTTTGTGAACCGTTGGATTGAGGGTCTTAATCTTGATTGTTCCTCACTAACCTCATAGAGTTTTCTAGTGACATCACTAAAGTGTGGCGAGGTGTGCGAGATTTTTCAACTTGCCATGAACGATGATGAGTCCTAGCCTTAATTTTCTAGTGGTATGCATAAAGGCTATAAAATCGACGGTTGTTGTATGATAATGAGGGTTGATGAGGATTAATTATGGCCATTCCTTTCCAACCACACATGATTTAAATAATCATTTTGAAACTACTATGAGGTGTGCAGACTAGTGACACATGTTTTTTCTTGGTGGTACAAGATGGTTGGTTTGGGCCCGTAGGAAATGAGCGTATCTGCTGACTAGGAAATGTGTTATTTTCCAATGGGCTTTCCATGTGGTGACATGGGATTTCTAATGATTCTTGACTCAATCTGATTCATTCAACATGCCAAATCCCTATTGCATCAATGGTCCAAATTCAAAACATCAAACCAACCATGTGATGGTTGTCTGAGCTCTGCAAATTACACATATTAATGGCACAAGCTTTTCGATGGATATCATCCTGATTTCAATGCGTAGGTATCGATTTTCTCTTGGCAATCATGGTGGATTGTATTTTATTTTCCATAAACTTGGAAACCAATAGTGGTGAAATTGATGTCAGCCACTAATTGATCACTCGCTCATACTATAATTGGATCATTAATAGTTACTGCACTAGTTTTCTCGATAAATGCTTACTAATTATTCATTTGCATCATTGCAATTTCGAATTCAAATTCATTTGTGCTACTACATTAAGTGGTTGTTGTTCTTACAAATATTTGGGTCCATGTGCAAAATGAGAAAATCAATTGCTTATGGTTCACCATTGTGTAGGAGTGTGAGGATGAGTGCGAGAAACTCTCAACAGGAGGTGAAGCCAAGCGAACATAGCATCATTTTTGGTTCTCTTGGAGCCAATGAAGAAGGCACAAGGTCCCTCCTGACTCTTGTTAGGAGTAGTCCTTGGCTCAAAGGCCAAGTTAAACAAGCAGAGGTAATGGGCTATAGAGAATAAAAGAGGTATGTCAAGTATGGTGAAGAATCAATGGTCGAGTTGAAGTTTAGGTAGTATGAGTCACCCATTGAGATCATTGATGGCTCTTGTAGTGAAATTTCCAACACTAACTTAGATTATCATAGATACCTCATGTCCTTAACTGAATTGGTCAGTGTGGATGAAGAGGTCCATGCGGTGTCTCTTGTTGTCGTGGTGGCACCATGTGCTACTACTAGTACTGGTGAGGATAAGGTAGTGCCCCCACTTCTTACCAAGGTGAGGACACGAAGCAGTCGCTTGTATCATGGTCATGGGGTTGTTCCGAGTTCTTGTTAATGGTGTCATCTTCTGGGTCCTACAATTTTGTTTTGGCATTGATTTTGTCTTCTTTTAGTCTAATGTGGATGAATACAAAAAAATCCTTGGTGGTTTTTTTCTTTAACCGACAGGTTACAAGGGTCATAACTATTTTTGATTCCCTATTTATTGAATGATCATATCCATCAGTATGGGAATTGTGAAATGAAATGACATTTCATTTTTGAAACGAAATTCTGCTAAAATATAATGGAATGAGATTGAGGCTTGTTTCTCTCTTTTCCTATAAAGGAGCTTTCAAGGCTCATTTCAGAGGTCAGATATTTGAGTCCTAAAGGTATAGGTGGGATATATTGAAAGTGCATAATGTAGGTTTTGGGATAAGCTATCTAGTTAGTCATCTTGAGTAAGAATTGTACACATGACAAAATTAATATGTTATATGTAATTACTAATATTGAAACAAATCTACAAAAATTTAAGGCAATTTCTCTCCTATGTGTGTTATGGAAGATTATGAATTAAATTATCAAGGGTTCTTTCATTTGTCTTCAATAATTATGTTGAATGTATGATTCTCTTTCTTGCTTTAACTTAATGAGCTGATCAAATGCTTGAGAAAGGATTATAGGTCTGTGATAATGTGCTAAGGAGTGATGTTTTAAATAATGTGAAGATTCATGATCTAATGCATTGTGAGAATTGTTCATTAATGTCAAGGTTGAATATATATATATGACTGAATGTTTTATATATGACTCCTGCCCAATTTGATGAGGCATTGGCTACTTTCTATCCAAATTATTTCATGTAATTAGAATCAGGAAGCACCTACATGTGGATTCAAGATCAGAACATTAAATAATTCAAATATTATCTTGAGATGAAAATCTCACTTAGCACCTATATTCCTAAGGAAATATAGGGTTATTTGTGTAAAGGGCAGCCAAACCTTTGATGAATTATGTATTTTGTAAAGTAATAGGAATGTATATGTGTATTGAAGTGTTCTTGAGGAAGGAAATATCATATGAACACAAATAGGAATGCCCTCCTTGGTCTCACAAAGCCTAAAGAGTAGGGGTAAAGCCCTAAGAAGCTTTGCCTATTTGTTGGCCACTAGCCTTTGTGATTTTTGAATATAGATATTGGCTATCTCTTAGAGAATATTGAAGCCTAGTTGGGAAATTAAAAGGAACCAACAAAATGGAAAATCCGCTAGGGAGAACTTTTGAGAAATTTAAATAAAATGGAATCCTAGGTGCATATGGTAGTATCACAAATTCAAGTATTTGGAGAATCTAAACTTTAAGTTTAGATGTTGGATGGTTTTGGACCTAGAAAGGATTGGTAGCAACATGATTTAAAATTATTTGAATTTGAATCTATTGTGGAAGAAGACCCAGAATGAGATCTACACTTGAAATAATTTCATACTCCTCTAAAATTTAGTCCTCTATTAGGGAGGTGGTGACTCTATCTAAAGAACCTGTTGAACTACAAGGAAGATTTCCAGATCTACGAGATTTGAAGTTAGGGAGAAA
The DNA here is from genome assembly GCA_007115665.2 of Sequoiadendron giganteum. Lineage (NCBI taxonomy): Eukaryota > Viridiplantae > Streptophyta > Pinopsida > Cupressales > Cupressaceae > Sequoiadendron > Sequoiadendron giganteum. The sequence continues at coordinate 522,297,174 of CM021104.1, read as the reverse complement.
AGGTTAACAAATGTTGCTAAGTTTCCAAGTATTCTCATAAAGCTAAAGAGAGCATTGTTTTGTTTATGAGAAATATTCATGACTTGATATGATAAATGGTTCCCTATTAGATGATTTTTTATTAATAAAGGTAACAATAGTATTTATTTTCATACTTCTAACATGTAACATGTAATATTTGTAATGATTTGAGAAGTATGTTCATTTTAAATTATGCCTCTAAGAAATTTTTAAGGCACAAATATTCAATCTATGTTGAATTGGTAAATGCAATTAACAACCATATTAATATTGATAATGATTGAATATGGATATATGAGGGTTCCCTTGTGATACATCAAGGAAAGTTATGCAGGGAAAACAGGTTTTGCCAAACCCTCGAATGGAATTTTTTATTGAAAGGTATATTCCAATGGTTTTTAGGGGTATTAAGGGTTTCCCTAATTTGATTCCTAAGAATGTTAGCAATTATTTTCCCAAATTCACAGGGAAGAATTCAAAATCAACCTTTAAACATCTGCAAACCTTCATAGATGTGATGGGGGATTATGAAGTGAATGATGAGGACATTGTCATGAAGCTCTTTGTTCAATCCTTAAGAGATGATGCCAAGGATTGGTTCTCATATTTACCACCATGTTCTATTGTTTCATGGAACTAGTTTATGATTTCCTTTGTTAATCAATTTGGTGAAAGGGTAAATCCAAATGTGGTGAGAAGAAATTTTATGGAGATCCAAATAAGAGGAGATGAATTGGTTCCTATTTTTAATCTTCGATTTGCAAAGGCGATCAGGGAAATTCTAGAAGATATAAAGTCCAAATGAGGTTGAGTGTTTGGTTGTGTATCTTGGTGCATTTGAAAAGAAAATGAGTTTCTTATTAAGAGAGAAAGAGACCACAACTTTGTACCAAGCATATCAGATTGCTATGGACATTGAGAACAAATTGAGATATTGAATGGTGAAAGGACAGAGGGTTGTGAGTATTGGTCATCCTAACACATCTTATGTAAATATAATTCAAGGATTAGATAGTGGAATTGATTTCCAAGATGACAATGCTTGGGCTATTTTGATTTCTCCATCATCACAATATGAAGATCATAGTGAATTCCAAGTTGAACATCAACAAGATTTGAGCAATGTTGATCAAAAATATTTTATGCAAGAACTGTATAAAATAAAATCATAGGAAGGAGAATCACCATTTAAATTATTTTTGATATTTTTGGATGCTTTGATAGAAGTCCCCAAAGATTTCAGACCTGAAGACTCTATATTCATTGATTTGTTTTGTGAGATTTATGAACCTAGGATGAGTACTTTTCCAAAAGAGTTAAAGCCCCAAAGTTTTGACCAATTTCCTGATTGGATAAAGATTGTAGAATCAGCCAAGTATGGCTATACACAAAATATGGATCCTCAAAGTGGAGACAACAACTATCCTCTTGATGAAAATCAGACAACAATGCAAGTAAGTGAAAAGAGTGTATTAGAAAATGAAAATGTTTGTTGTATAAATGAGTATATTAATTGTAATCAACTCACAATGAGCACATGTGTAGATCCTTGTGACAGTGATGAAAAGGAAGATACATGGTATGAGGGAAAACTAGATAAATATGAAAATTTCTCTTGTAATATATTATATGATGAAGAAATGAAAGAGATGCAAGACATCATTCCATATCAGGTTTTGGTTAGTGAAAATAATGCAATTGTTGATGCCCTCTCATCACAAATCATTGATCGAGACATTGAAGATAGAAGTTCAAGCATTGACTCTGAGGAATCTGAGCATGGATTATGTAGTGATAAGTCTTCTTGTGATGAGGATGTAGATGACAACCGAACTAATTATTTTTCTAATGATTAGGAATGCTCCTATAAGGATGATTCCAAGATACTTTCTTCACATGAAGATTGAAATGACATGAAAGATCATGAAATCACTTGTCCACAAGTGAATGATCCAATTGAATTTGATGAAAACTTGGAATGCAATTTAGGTTTTCTATCAATGGAGCATGTTCATTGTGTGAGTGAGGAAAATTTTGAGGACAAATATGTGTATGATCAGTATGTCGATTTAGAGCATAATGTTGTATATGAAAAGGATGATGAGGTGTACATTGATGAAGGAAGGAATTCATTTATGAAGAATCAACTTATGCATTATGACAATCAAATGGATCTAGGATCAGCATCATCACCCATAGCTAGTGTGAAATAATTTGATGGGTTTTTGGAGACTCTTGATCCATGTATAGAGCAACTGAGAAATGAAAATAATGGTGAATCTCATGCTGGTGAATATGCATTGGAGCACAATTGATTCTTGTTTGATGTTCCTTATGTAAGAATGGAAATATTTTCATCTCTAAAGGAAAACTTTTATGTGACAGAGAAGGGAAATTTTAGTTTTATTACTGGTGAAAAATTTTCAGCTTTCTCTGAATTCTTCACTTTTGGGTTAACACATACATTTGTTGATGTTGCACATGAGGTGACCAGTGCACCAAGATGTCTCTTTGCTGCCCTTGTTGGTACTGACTTGTGTCAACCTATCTTTGAGGGGTTTCCCATGGAACTAAATGATGATTTGAGACACGAATTAGAGTATTGTGATGAGCCTGAGGTAAGTACATGTGCTCATTCCATGGATGTAGATGTGGCATATGATTCCCATCTTTATGATATCAAGATGTGTTCTACTATACTTGAACACAAATTTAAACAACTATGCTTGTGTTGTAACAATCAATATGAAGATATTCCAAAATATACATCTTTTGTTTTTGACATGTTTGAAAGTAAATTAAATGACACACAACAGGTTGTCTATGAGAGTTTCCATTTTAAGGTGCAAACTAATTTGAATGTCAAATGGAAAATGGATTATGAGTGCTTATATTTCTCAATTCAAGGGAGTGAGAAATTGGGGGAACATGATGATAAGCCAGTCAAGGTAAAAGGTCATAGTGATCATAGTTTTCAGTTGATACTTGATTGCATGCTGCAATTTGATAGAATTGTTGGTGACATTAGAAGGAACAGTGATATAGTGGGACATGTTTGTGACCAAGATAGTTTGTGGGTACTCAATGGTAGTATTTTTAGACTTGGCTTACTTCAAACAAAAGAGAACTTTATTTTTGACAGAAGTAAATATTGGTTTTCCTTTCTTGGGGGCCTAGGGCCACCAAGTGAGGTTTGAAAATGAGTGTTGGTGTAGCATATTGGAGCAATTTTTAGGGAACCTTAATTGACTCAGTGTCTGGTCTACTCCCCAAAGATCTGGATTCTTGCTATTCCCATAGGGGGCATACATCCCATATTGGAGCCACTAATAGAACCTTTAAATTTGTCACAAATGTAGGCTGGTTCTATGATTCTATTTGGTTGTTACCCTTGTTTTTTAGGGGTCAAGTGTTAGGGTTTAGGGGTTTATTAACCTTGGTTCAAATTTTCTTACCTGATAAACCCTTGCATTATAATTTCATGTTAACCTATTACTTTGGGTAACCAGTTGCTTAAGTCATCAATTGAGCCTCTTATGTTTTCCATGCCACTGAACCCTTAGAAAGCCCATCAGTTTTTCTCCATGTTGGGGATTAATACAAATTTCTCCTAATACAGGTTGATAATTGTTTAAATTTTAGACCTATGTCTAATATTTATGCCTTGAGGGTTTCCCCCCCATCTGCCTAGGTTGGCCCCCTTTTATAAATAACTTTGTTTCATGTGTAGGTTTGTGGATTGTCGGATTAAGGGTCTTAATCTCGACCATTCCTCATTAACCTTGTAGGGTTTTCTAGTGACATCACTAAAGTGTGGCAAGGTGTGCAAGATGTTGCCACTTTTCATGTATGGTGATGGGTCCCACTCTTAATTTTACAGTGATATGCATAAAGGCTATCAAATTTATTGATGTCATATGATAATGAGGGTTGACGAGGATTAATTTTGGTCATTTCTCGCCAATTGTGCATGATTTAAATAATCATTTTGAAACTAGTGCAAGGTGTGTGGACTGGTGACACATGTTTTCACCTGGCAGTATAGGATGGTTGGTTCGGGCATGCATGCGATGAGCATATCTATTGACTGGGAAATGTGTTACTGGCCGATGGGCTTTCCATGTGGTGACATGGGATTTTTAATGATGCTTGACTCAATCTAAATCATTCAACACGCCAACTCCCTATTACATCAACAATCCAAATTTAAAACATCAAAACAGCCATGTGATGGATGTCTGAGCTCTGCAAATTGTACAGATTAATGGTGCAAGCTCTTTGATGTATATCATCTTGATTTCCATGCATGCAAGCGGTTTTCTCCTGGAAATCATGGTGGATTGTATGCCATTTTCCATAAACTTGGAAACCAATGGTGAAATTGATTTCAACCACTAATCGCTCACTCACTCATACTGTAATTGGAGCATTAATGGTTACTACACCAGTTTTCTCAATAAATGCTTGCTAATTGTTCATTTGAATCATTTCAATTTCAATTTTGAATCTGAATTCATTTATGCTACTACATTAAGTGGTTGTTGTTCTTGCGAAGATTTGGGTCTGTGTGCAAAATGAGAAAATCAATTTCTTATGGTTCACCATTGTATACGAGTGCGAGGATGAGTGTGAGAAACTCTCAGTAGGAGGTGAAGCCAAGGGAATAGAGCACCATTTCTAGTGGTCTTGAATCCAATGACGAAGGTATAGGGTCCCTCTTGACTATTATTAGGAGCATTCCTTAGCTCAAAGGCCAAGTTACATGGGCAGAGGTAACGGTCTATAGAGAAGAAAAGAGGTATGTCAAGTGTGGTTTAGAATCAATGGTCGAGCTGAAGTTTGGGTAGTATGAGTCTCCCATTGAGATCACTAGTGGCTCTCATAGTGAAAGTTCTGAAACTGATTCGGATTATCACAGCTACCTCGTGGCCTTAACTAAAATTGTTGGTGTGGATGAAGAGGTCCTCGCAATGTCTCCTATTTCCGCGGTGGCACTATGTGATGTTGTTGAATCTGTTGCTGGTACATGTGAGGATAAGGTAGCTCCCCCGCTTCTCACTAAGGCAATGACACAAAGCGGTCACCTATATCATGGTCATGGGGTTGTTCTGGGTGCTTGTTAATGGTTTCATCTTGTGGGTCCTACAATTTTGTTTTGGCGTTGACGTTGTCTTCTTTTGTTCCGACATGGATGAATATGACAAAATCCTTGGTGGTGTTTTTCTTCGACCGACTCATTACAAGGTCATAACTATTTTTGATTCCTTGTTTACCAAATGATCATATCCATCAATATGGGAATTGTGAAATGAAATGACATTTCATTTTTGAAACGAAATTCTACTAAAATGTAATGGAATGAGCCTGAGGCTTGTTGCTCTACTATCCTATAAAGGATATTTCAAGACTCATTTCAAAGGTCATATTTTTGAGTCCTAAAGGTATAGGTGGGATATACTGAAAGCGCATAATGCAAGGTTTTGGATAAGCTAGCTAGTTAGTCGTCTTGAGTAAGAATTGTACATGGGATAGACTTAATATGTTATATGTAATTACTAATATTGAAATAAATCTACAAAAGCTTAAGGAAATTTCTCTCTTGTGTGTGTTATGGTAGATTATGAATGAAATTATCAAGGGTTCTTTCATTTTCCTTTAATAATTCTATTGAATGTATGATTCTCTTTCTTGCTTTAACTTAATGAGTTGATCAAATGCTTGAGAAAGGATTGTAGGTCTATGATAATGTGCTAAGGATCTAGTAATGAGTGATGTTTTAAATAATGTGAAGTTTCATGATGTAATGTATTGTGAGAATTGTTCATTAATGTTAGGCTTGAATCTATGTATGACCGATTTTTTTATATATGACTCCTGCCCAATTTGATGAGGCACTGACTAATTTTTGTCCAAATTATTTCATCTAATTAGAATTAGGAAGCACCTACATGTGGATTTAAGATCAGAAAATTAAATAATTCAAATACTATCTTGAGATGAAAATATCACTTAGCACCTGTATTCCTAAGCAAATATAGAGCCATTTGTGTAAAGGGTAGCCAAACCTTTGATGAATTTTGTATCTCTACAAAGTAATAGGAATGTATCTATGTATTGAAGTGTTCTTGAGGATGGAAATATCATATGAACAAAAAAAAGAACACCCTCCTTGTTCTCATAGAGCCTAAAGAGTAGGGGTAAAGCCCTGAGAAGCTTTTCCTATTTGTTGGCCACTAGCCTTTGTGATTTTTGAATATAGATATTGGATATCTCTTAGATAATTATGAAGACTAGTTAAGAAATTAAAAGGAACCAACAATAGGTCCATCTTCCTTAGCCCTTATTGTGGGAGGATTGGAAGCTCCTACCCTTAACATTCCACCACTAAAAGATCATCCTCCTTCCCCCTACAATGATCTAGAGTGGGAAGTTGACAACCTCTTGGTTGATCAGTGTAAATGGGAAACCTCTTCTTTATCTTTAAATTAGATGTGTGTGTGTGTTGTGATGTTTTTCCCTATGATCATGCTACGTGTGCATGGATGACCCTCATCACCCATGTTGGTGCTTGGATATAGGTGTGGTGTCTATGTTGTAAACCTTCTTCTATTTGTACCATTATCCTTCCATGTTTGTGATTCACTTTCAGAAAATTGGGGATGATGCAAAGCGTTTGGGGAATTTAGGCTTCCCTTCCATGTTGGCCCATTTTTTAATTTTTACTTTCTTCTCGTGCATTCCTCACATGGCCTGATATATTAGGGAGTTAATGATAGTTCATTTATATAGTATTACTATACTTATATGTATCTATGAGTAGTTCTAACCCTGAAATATCAAGCTACCCCTATGCCCTTTGTTCATGTTCTCTTTCCTTTTTTTCCTTTTCTTTATCTTTCTCTCTTCTTTGCTTGAGTTTTCCCTCTCATGTGTGATAACTTCGCCTCTACATCACCTTGGTCTTTATAAAATACATTTGTTTCCAACGAATCTTTTCTCAAGAATCTCCACACACTTCTTTGTAAGAATTGAATTCTCAACTTGAAACCCTAACGAAACATGTTTCCTTCATCAAGGGTTCATAAAGAAAGGACTTGGAAACCTTCCTCCAAAGTAAGAAAAAGTTTGATCTTCCCCTCACGTGGGGGCATATTCTTCCTTTTAGATTCATTGATGAAGTGAAAATATTTTAGAAGGATTCCTTGATGATGAATCAATTTGAAAAAGAAGACACCATCTTTCGAACAACACGTCCCTTGAGTGGACCCTTTCTTTTCATGTCGGGTTCTTGAGGGACCCATTTCAAAGTTTCTATCTCAAGTGAGTTAAATGGTGTCTAGCTTGGGGGCAACCCGACTATACCTATTTCCTACCTTTCCATCTAGCTTGAGGGTAACCTGACTAGACCTAATTCACATCTTTGTGTCTAGATTGGGGGTAGCTTGACTAGACCTCATTTTCAAATAGTGTGTCCCTTGAGTGGACCCCTCCTTTTGAAGGGTTGCCAAGGGACCCTTTGAAATTTTTCAAACTTGTTGATGGTCTATGTGACTATCTACTTACTTGCCTATGTGGTTGCTCCCTGATGTGTTCTATCTATAGTTAAACATGTGGCTTCATGGGTGTGCACATGAAGCCACTTTTTGACTCTACAAAGTCTTCTCTTCTCAGGCTCCTTCATGTGAGAATTCTTGGAGGATACCTTCCTTCAGTTCTGTAGGCTTGTAAGGCACTTACTTCCTGGGGCTTCCTTCATGTGAGAGATCTTGGAGGTTGTCTCCTTCCAAGTCTGAAGGCCTGTAAGATACTTTATTTCTTCAACTTCATAGTTCTACGGAGCTATGAAGTCCTTTTCCTAACCTGCACTGTCGGGTTCACTAGATCATAGTCTGCTTCCTCGACGGTCCACATAAACGTTTCTAGCCTTATTACTACTTCAATCTACTTTATCAAAGCACTCATTAGTATTCATGCTCACTAAAGTAGGGGGAAATGTATAGGAGAAAATTTGCACCCCTTATGAAAAATCCTCTTTTTCCCTTCCTCACTTTAGAATACCAAAATCGAAGGCTAAATTCCACATAATCCCATTGCCTTTGTTCCATTAGGCACCTATTTTGAGTGTTGGTAGAGGAATAACTACCGGGGATGCCCGTGCCACACACTTACGTCCCTGGTAGATTCTTGTAGCTAGAGCCTGTAGAGGTGTTACACTTTCCATTGGAAGTCACCTTATAATGCCCTCTTCAACCGATCAATCCAAATATGGCCATTTTCTTCACTCTTTCCTTCTAATCCACTATTCCTTCATTCATTCATCTCTATATGATATCTCTTGGAAATTCACAAGCTCTAAACATTCACTTCAAGTAGTCAAACAACACTCTTGCATTCCATAGAAGCAACTCCATGACTCCATCAACTCAGTAGAGCAAGTGTAGAACAACACCAAGGTAAACCCACAAAAGTGGTTTACAATTCAAGTGAGGAAGGATAACTTGCAAAAAATGACACCATGCAAAAAAAATTGGTTTTTGGGGTTTAAGCAAACCAAAAAAGGGTTCAAATGAACCCTAGTTCGAGTGAGCTAGTTAAATACAAGGCCCCACCATTCTCACCAAAAACACAATGAAAAAGATGTTTTTAAAGGGGGTTCAAATGAACCCTGGTTCAAGCGAACCTCGGTTCGAGTGAACCTCAGTTCGAGCGAACCTCGATTCAAGTGAACCCCTGGGAGTTCACTCGAAACCCTAGGGGTTTGCTTGAATCCCCCTTTTCCCTTCTTCTCCCCCTCAGGCACCCAAAAAGTCCAAAATTTTACACTTTGAAGGCCAGTTTGAGGATGAAAATGGAGGAGACTTCACAAACCCAATTGGATTATGGTAATCCTTGGAATGAGCTATCCAACAAATATAATTTTAATATGTTTTGGTTTTATTATGTATTTTTTTTAAGTTTTATTAAACATAGGTTTTTCAATGAAAATCAAAATCTCTATTTTGCACATGTGGGAAAATGGAAGATTATAAAAAAAATTAAAATATGAGTGCACCAAATATTGAAGTCCTCGATCCAACAAAAAAAAAATTGAATTTTGATACATACAAAAAAACTTACGTTGTATATGGTCCATCTATGTCTAAATTGTAATTGGTTTGACTTCAAAACTTGATTAAGGAAAAAATATTCAATAAAAAAATATCACACTAATTGGAAGCACTAGCTATCAAAGTTACAAATCTAAATTCAAAATAATTAGAATTTTATCCTTCATGGAAAAAAAGTTATGTTGTATACGGTGAATGCCACTCAAAAATGTTGTTTGCTGAAAAAAACTAGTTTTCAAAGGACATGGAAAAAGAAGTGAAATATGATTCCAAATTTTTTGAAAAATATATATTTATAATCTACATACAAAATTTAACAAATCACTGGTTTTCATAATCTTCAAATTCCTCATAGTTTAGCTGATATAGGTGCCTGAAAGTGAAGATTTAGTTAGAAAAAATATTTTAGTGTCTAGTTTGGCCAAAAATTGTAAACCACTATTGTGGGATCACCTACCATCACAGTATAGGCTTGAGTCCTCTCATTTTCCCCCCCATTAGCCTTGAGTGCTCTTGGTGGACGTAGTAAGCTTTCTACTCCTCTCTTCTATTATTTGGTTTAGTAAGTGCATTTACTATTTGGTAATGTTTTAAAGTTCTTTGCTTCATTCCTTTCTTTATCATATTGTTTATCTATCATTGCAAACTTGGTTTTTCATGGAGGTGGAAACACCAAAATGGGGGTTTGACTAAGATAGACCCCTATACAACCCCCCCAAAAAATTTCCTCTTTATTTTGTGTAGGTGGACGTGCTTCTCGGAGCTAGCTAGTGAACAAGCTTTTGTGTGAGATCATTCTTGTCACTCTAGCGTTAATCTAAATTTTTTATCATGTTCATTTATGTCAATCCTATTTCATAGTGTTATTTTGTTCTCCTAGAAACCATTAACTAGGTTGTTAGCCCATTTTCCTACATTTGACCTTGTCTTTCTAGTTTTCTGGTCGTACATGTTGAAGTGAGCAACCCAATATTTTCAATCTGCAACACAAAATAACCTCCACAAGAGATAGAGAGAAGCAACAATGGAAGATGTTATTCCACCAAACAAGAATTTCAATATGATACAATGATCAATATTCTATGCAATAGAATACAATGCAAAATGTTCTAGAGATGCCTTTCTTATAAAGGCAAGGATGAGAGATAGGATTAGACAATATCATGACAACTGGCTTAATCCTATCACATGAGATAACTAACTCATAAATACCTAGGAAAGTGTAAATTCTAGATAAGACAACTAAGACTTCTAGAAGAAATATTTTATCCTAAGTAAACTTAACATGTGAACCAAGTCCCCTAAGTCCCTAGTAAAGGAATAAACTAGGTACAAGACTTATTCACACCAACACCCTCCCTTTGGGTTTAAATTAGGGAGGAAAAAACCAATGCAAACATGCAAAAGATGAAAAATATGGGTCTCGGCAACAAGGCCTGATGAGGTACTCATGTACAAAATAAATAAAAACTATCATAAATGGAGAAAAGTAGAAAAACCCTATGGGAAAAAAATCTTCTCTAAAAGAGAGACAAAGCTACAAAGAAAATTGAAAAAATAGAAGAAGGAAGGAGGACTCCTCAAGACCCCCTGAGGAAAAACTCCTTCACCCCAAGCATCGATTGCAACTAAATATAACAAGGTGATGCCAAAGGTTTAGTGAAGATGTCTGCAATCTATTGATCTATAGGCAAATCCTCCAAGCTGATAAAACCATCCTAGATGAGTTGTCTGATGAAGGGCATGCGGATCTCAATATGCTTAGTACGTTGATGCTCCAATGGGTTGCGAGAGATATGTATGGCAATCTGGTTTTCAAACCAAAGAGTAGTGGGTTGGGTGGAAGGAAATCCAAACTCGTTCATCAGCTAATGGAGCCACAAAATCTCCTTACTAGCCAAAACTACATCTCGATACTCAACCTTTATCGATGATAATGCAATAGCATTATACTTTTTGCACGACCATGCAATTGGACCAGAACCAAGGTAAAATAAAAATCCAGGAGTAGAATTTTGATCATTGATATCACCAACCCAATCTGAGTCAGTGAAGCCCACAATCTGAGATGCACCTAATGTGTAATGAATGCTGGAATGAGTAGTGCCTTGAATGTATCTCAAGTTATGTTGGGTGGCCTTCCAATGACTCTCATGAGGCTCCTGTGAGAAGTGAGAGACAAGTCCAATCGCAAAGGAAATATTAGGATGACTATGTGTCAAGTATAAAATATCACCAACCAACTACCGATACAAGGTAGGATCAATCGTAGGAGTACTGCCACTTGTAGATAGTACAACACCTAACTAGAATGGAATGGGAGTAGGCTTGCAGTCACCCATGCAAAATATCTAAAGAAAATCAAGAGCATACTTCTGCTGGAAAATGAAGATCCCCTCAAAATTATAATGAACCTAAAGAACAAGGATGTAATGCAAAAGACCAAGGTTGGTCATATCAAATTTCTCCATCAATGCTCGTTGTGTACTCTGAATCATAGAAGTAGAACTCCCTGTGAGAATCAAATCATCCATATAGATCACAAGTATGAGTAGATCCTCTCCATGTCTCTGAGTATAAACCGTGGGATTGGAATGGCAATAAGTGTAGCCTAAATCAAGCAAGAAACTATCCATATTCTCATACCAAGCTTGAGGGGCTTGTTTGATACCATACAATGAATGTCAAAGCCTACAAACAAGTGAAGAATCCTACACAAAACTTGGAGGCTACTTCATATAGATCTCCTTATGAAGATCCCCATGCAAGAAATCACTCTTCACATCCATCTAATACACTGACCATCCCTGTGATGCAGCTATAGAAAGGACAAGGTGAATATAATCCATCTTGGCAATAGGAGCAAAGGTCTTGAAATAGTCAATTCCTTCAACCTGAAAAAACCCATTTGCAACAAGATGAGCCTTGTACTTGTCAATGGAACCATTTTTTGCATACTTGGTATGATACACCCACTTGCACTGAACCAACTTTCTTCCCTTACCAAGAGGTGTAAGATCCCAAGTATGATTCTTCATCAAAGAAGAATACTCATCAACCATAGCACTATCCCACTCTAGAATACCTAAAGCATCAGAAAACTTTTGAGGATCATCTGAAACTGCATGACTCAAAAGACTGATTCCCAAAGTCTGAGAATGAGTGCGGTGAGTGTCTTTGAGATCACCAACAAGAGGACTAGCCTCCTCAAGAGTAACTTGAGCCCATCATAGCCTAGTGGGTGAATGAGGAAGAGGTCGATCAAGATCATCATCAAAATCTTCCTCATGTAGCAAAGCATCATAAACTAAAGAACACTGAGTAGGTTGTGATGAAGAAGAAGTTGAAGGAGGATTTATCTGGGTGAAGGACTCAACAAACTAAACATCACGTTAGTAATGAACCTCTTGTGTGTTAGGATCAAAAAATATATATGCCTTCACATCCTCACAATATCCAACAAAGATGTACCACTAACTCTTCTTCTCCGCGGATTTACGTTGATCATTCAGAATGAATGCCCAAGCCTCACTACCAAATACTCTAAAGAAGGATACATTAGGCTTGCGATGAGACCAAGCCTCCTCAGGGGTCATATTCCACATTGCCTTATGGCATATGGTTTTGAATATAGTTGGCACAATTGATGGCTTCACCCCAAAATGATGGAGCCATGGACCTAGACTAAATCATACAATTGGCCATTTCCCTAAGAGTCTTGTTCTTTCTCTCTGCCACACCATTCTATTGAGGAGTGTAAGGAATTGTGTGTTGATAAAGAATACCATGCTCAATGCAAAAAATATGAAATGCCTGATTGACATACTCGCCCCCCATTATCTGTGTTTATCCATTGAAGATAAAAAATGACTGCTTCTCCACAAATATTTTGAAGGTCTTGAAGTTGGTGAGAACCTCACTCTTGAGCTTCAAAAAATACACCCATGTCCGTCAGTAAAAATCATCAATGAATGTGAGCACATACTTAGCCCCTAAAAAAGAAGGAGTTGGGAATGAAATAAGATCACTATAGACCAACTCAAGGGGTGTGGTTTCACGTGTAGCTTGACCCTTAGGAAAAGGATCTTGATTTTGCTTGCCAACAACACAAACCTAACAAACACCATCATTGCAAGAGATCTTTGGAAGACCAACCACTAAGTTATGTGCTTTCATCTCCTAGAGATATATATAGTTCAAGTGCCCAAATCTTTCATGTCAAAGTTTTCTCATTGAATCAACATGAGAAAAAAACATGAACCCGATGAAGAATCAAAAACATCAAATTGATACACATGGTTCTCATGATCAACTATCCCTATAGCAACAACTTTCTCAAGATCCTACAACTGTCTAATAGTCACATTCTATGGTGTAAAATCAACTGATTCCCCATCTCCAGAATGACAAATCTGATATATGGAAAGTAGATTTGTTGAAATAACAGGAATAAGAAGAACATCCTCAATGCACCCATCTAACATCTAAATGGAGGCTATTCCCAAAAATGGAATCTGTGAAGAGTTCCCAACTAAAATATGAGAAGTAGAAGTATGAACAATGGAATCAAGAAGATCACATGAATTGGTCATGTAATGTGAAGCACCTAAATCAAGAATCCAGTTGTCTAAAGATGAATGAATGGCCCATGCTGAAAGAGCTTGTCCTTTTCTCATGGAAGAAGGCTTAGAAATTGAAATGTTGGGCGTCTTCATAGCTTCCACCAAGGCTTCCAATCTCTTAAAATAATGAGCTGCATCATGCCCATTTTTTCCACAAAATGAACAAGGATCTCCTTTCTTTTTCTTGGACTTGGAAGAAGAATCTCCAGAGGTAGAAGAGGAAGGAGATGTAGTGGACTTTTGATTGTTCTTCGAATTTGATTTGGAGGGAGTCTCACTACCTGAAGATGATTTTGTCTTGGAATTATTCTTACTCTTTTCTTTACCCTTGGATGATTGAGTCACTAGAGCATGACTCTTAGAATTTGGTAGGGTATCCAACTGAATTAAATTAGCCTCCTCCCTAGTAAGACGCTCACAAAACAACTCAAATGAAGGAATTTTGTAATCTTTCCCCATGCCATCCATAGTTGAATAGAAAGTAGAATTTTTTTTTGTAAGGGCCTCTCAACTTAGACAGAATCAAGAAGATACATTCATCACTAGATATATCATGCCCACATCCTTTCAACTGTGAAAAAATCAACTTGAATTATGCAAGGAAATATTGAGCTGAAGGAAATGCATCTGGAGAAAGTGTTTGTACATCCACTTGAAGTTGCAAGACTTTGAATTGATTTATTTTACCATACAATTCTTCAAGTTTATCCCAAATATTCTTAGGTGTTTTACACTCTGAAATATGAAACAATAAGTTATCATATACATGTAAGCCAATCAACCCTTTTTCTTCATCAATTTTACATCTATGGACAAATTTTTCATAACCCCTTGTAAATTCAGGTTGTTCTACATCTAGCATTGGTCATAGACCCTTAGATTGTAACAATTGAGTCATTTTTAGCTTCCATGTATGATAATTGTGTGGAGTGAGTGGTTCAATTTTCCTTTAATTCTACCATGATCACCAAAAGAAAGAAGACAATATGACACTTAAATTTTTCCTTTCACCCCTACAATGTATTAAAACTCAATTTGCAATCCCCCAACAAATTACAATGAAGAAATTTTTCTATTTGTACAAGTGACAAACTCAAATCAGCCGTTTATAACACATGGTGATTTTTTATAATTTTTAGATAAAAAAATTGTCAAAATTGAGAAAGAAGATTACAAACAGATTCCTTGCGATTTTTTGAGCAATTTAAAAAAAAAACGTTTACCAAATTTTGACTTCATATGCAAAATTTATGACAATTACAAGCAATAAATCCACTTATACCTTTAGGTTGAAAAAAATGGTAAAAAATGTCAAAATCTAGAAAAACCACTCGCGCCACTATGAAGTTCGTCAAACCAACTTTTTGACAATATCTTGTTTGCAAAAATTGGACACCATGGCCAAAAGTTATGAATTGTTTTAAAATGTTGAATTTAGTTTGCAAGAAAATGAGTTTTCTAGCAAAAATAGTTTACTTCTAATTTTATTTTTGAAAAATCTACTCACTATTTGTAGTCAATAACAAAAACCCAAAAATATTTTGATACTAAGAATAAAACCCAAAAAAAAAAAAATGTGATCTAGCAAGCAAAAGATGAAAAAAAAAAAAATAACCTTCAACTGGTAGAAAAAATGACACGTGGTTCTTTTTGGATAGCGATTTTCTTTAGATCTATGCAAGATTTACAAAATCTAAAAGATACCCAGTTCAAATTTCAACCCTCGCTACATAACCCAAAAATTGTTTTTCCTACAAATGAGTGGAAGTGAAATTTGTGAAGCAAAAATAAAAATGACACCAATAAAAAATGGCTTAATTAAACCCTTGTTTGCCAAAGCTGCAAATGGTGACCAAATTGAGTGAAACAAATACCAAATCTGACTTTCTCGAGCCTTTTAGATGCCAACCTAAAATAATGCCACTATAGCCAAAAGTGCTACAATCACCAGATCTCACCAGAATGCATGCATGCAATATAGGACTAAAAAAATATTTGCAAACCCTTTATGATTTGCAAGATTACACAAGAGACTCAAATCACAATAGAAAACTTGATGAAACCTCTCTAGTGAAAAATGGAATGGGTTTGCTAGATTCAAAGCTTTGATACCATGTTGAAGTGAGGAACCCAAGATCTTCAATTTGCATCACCAAATAACCTCCACAAGAGATAGAGAGAAGCAACAATGGAAGATGTTATTCCACCAAACAAGAATTACAATATGATACAATGATCAATATGCTATGCAATAGAATACAAAGCAAAATGTGCTAGAGATGCCTTGATTATAAAGGAAAGGATGAGAGATAGGATTAGACAAGATCATGACAAGTGTCTTAATCCTATCACATGAGACAACTAACTCATAGCTACCTGGGAAAGTGTAAATTCTAGATAAGACAAATAAGACTTCTAGAAGGAATATTTTATCCTAAGTAAACTTAACATGTGAGCTAAGTCTCCTAAGTCCCTCGTAAAAGAGTAAACTAGGCACAAGACTTATTCACACTAACAATACAAGCGCTAGTGCATCTGAGAGATGCCATCATGTCATGATGTCGTCCTAGAACCACACTTTTTTTCCTAGGACAATGAGTTATCTGAGACGCAATGTTGAATTTGAGAATTGACTTGTCTAGTCCCCTTCCAACTCTTGAGTCTACGGAGTGATCGAAGGACCTTATAGTCCTCATCATTCTCATCATGTATCTCCTAACACTCCCTTAGGTTGAGGTAAGTTAGGGCATCCTACTGCTCCTCCATGACCTGGGGCCTTGATTAGGTTAGTTCTTCTCTCTTACACAGTATTCACAAGATCTTAGATCAACATCATCACTTTCTGAAATGTGGACACGTGATCAATTTTCAGAGGCACATATCATCATTATTTTCCTTCATTAGTTTTTGCTTCTCCTCAATTTTCATTCAGGGGGGGTGTTGGAGTAAATTAATCAAATCATCATTAATTTACTCTAGTGCTTAATGCAAACTTAGGAAAAGATCATCTATTTTTGATTTCAAGTGTTATTGTATTAATTATGCATTTCAATTAGTCATGTGTTTTGACCTTTGTGTTGCACACAAGATAAAGTCATTTAGTTGATTCATGCATTTGGTTATCTCACTCCTATCTCAGTCAGAAATCCACCATTCAGGGATCCCATGTTGAGTTCTCCTGAGTCTACATAAGGATATTTAATCCTTAATTGTAATTATTTTGTAATCAATAATAATTACTATTTCACATTATTTTTTGTGTAATTTCTCATTTGTGTGTGATAGGTTTCTCTTTAGATTATCATCCAGGACTTGTGGGACCCCCATCATGGATTCTTTCATGGTATCATATCTCCAGATCTAAAGATCCTTGTTTTCTTTTTTGATTGAGTCCATTGATCTTGTAGACATGGAAAATGTACAAGTTTGATCCGACACACTAGATCCTGATTTACTAACACCATTTCATCTTGAATCATCTCCTTTGCTAGTAATTTAATCGAATAATCTATATTTGATTAAATTCATCGCTCTTCATCTCTTAATTAAATAAATAAAGTTTATCTAATTAAGTCATCATGTCCTATTAATTAATTCTGTAAAACTCCTTTTAAGTAAATAATTCATTTTATTTTATTAAATCCCTAAACTCTTCCTATTAAATTGAATAAATTAAATATTATTTGATTTAATCTAACATTATCCCCTTTAGTTAAATAAATCAAAATCGTTTATTTAATTAACCCTTCCTCTCAATTTGATTTAAATCAATTCATAAATTTAAGTCAAAATTGTCAAATCATCTAATCCCTCATTAATTTAATCAAATATTTGATTAAATTAACCCCTATCACTAAAATCCTCTAGAGAATGCAACTTGCACATGAAAATAGATTTAATTCATTTATTAAATCTCTATTTTCCCTCACATGGTATCAAAAGGGAATATTCCCTCAAATTTGAATTCAAAAAGTCCAAGTGGATGGGTACTTCCAACAAAGCATTCACTCCTCTTACATTTCCTTGGCCTTGAGCCAAGTGACATTAACTCCATTAATTTCATCCCCCCTAAACATGTCACTTCATCAAATTCAAAATTCAAACTTGCACATTGATCAAAATGTGCTCAACCTTCAACCATTCACATCTTGACAAGTGACACTTGGCCATTGGATGTTGAATGATCCCACATTGCTTATTTTCACTCATTCTTCCAATTTTAAATCTATAAATGAGAAAATCTTCCTCTCATTCTATCATCCACAATTTGAGTAAACTTATTATACTCAAATCCATCTTCAAGCATAGCCTTCTCATCTCTTTTTATCAAGTTCTTAGCTAGGTTATACAGGAATTCAACCATCAAGTGGATCAAATCATAAAAGCTTACAAAAGAGTTGGGAAAGGGTCAATTTCGACACATCAATTGGCACCAACTCCCCCATTGGATCATGAGTTTGCATGCTTAATTAGGATTTCATTGCTTTCTTGTTTATTTCTTCGTTTTTCCTATTTTTGAGCATTGTAAATGGAT
This sequence comes from Sequoiadendron giganteum, assembly GCA_007115665.2. Lineage (NCBI taxonomy): Eukaryota > Viridiplantae > Streptophyta > Pinopsida > Cupressales > Cupressaceae > Sequoiadendron > Sequoiadendron giganteum. Next base: position 522,278,890 of record CM021104.1, on the reverse strand, counting down.
CTCATGGGGAATCCTTGTTTTACCTTGCATATGATCTAATATTGTGTTTTTTTTCCTTATTTGTGCAAGTTTGAAATTAGGGTTCACATTTTGGTGCTAGAAGGAGGGCGAATCTCAAAGATTTCATCACGTTTTTCACAAATTTCGTGTTTTTTCTAACATTTTTGTGTACACAGGAAACTGCATCGTTGACAGTTTGCATGGCATTGTATTGAACCGCTTTGGGAGGTGTGGTGCTATATTGCACCACATTTTTCTTAAACAGCGCCGCAACCAATTTCCCGCTCAGAAATTTCAAATTTTCAAACTTCGTCGCGGATTTTCAAAGTTGCAAACTGCGTCACATGCCAAACTTTGTTGCACCCACGATCTTTGTTTTTGCAGATCGCTGCACCCAGTCAAATGCACGATGCTATATAGCGTCGCTTTTGTTCTAAACTACGTCGCACCTATAGATTTCTGATTTTCTTTTTAAAAAATTGTGATGCAGTAACTTCTCGAGGTCATAACTTTTGACTCAGATGTGGGTTTTGTCTGAAATTTTACATGTGGTTTCTTTATGAGGTGGCATGTGGATTTTCAATTATCAAAAATAGATTGGTGGCAATTTTGACACATTTTTGGGGCTTGAAACTTTCATCTTGGCCCTCAAAATGACATTTTAGTGTTTTTTCCTAGTTTTTTTAAAGTTGTTTTTATTAATAACTCAAAACCCATGTTTGCAATTTCATATGTTAGTTGGCAATTCATCCTATCTTAGTTTCATATTCTTTTTGGAAATAAATAGGACTCTCAAAGTTATGCATGCAAAACTACCAAAAATGGAAAAATGTAACAATTGTTGAAATTTGCCTAAAAAGGAGATTTTTTGATTAAAAATGAAGGAAGGAAAACGAAGGCCAAGGGTTCTTGATGATGTTATCATCTCATTGTATCAAGTGTTTTTAAACACTTTGGGAGAACTTATAATCCCTTTCTAAGGATTTTTTTACTTTATGTTTTAGGAAACACTAAATTTTTCTTTTGGGCATTAAAAAGAACAACACAAATTTATTTTTTCAAAAGTTTGCAAAAGGGCTTAAAAAGAACCTAGAAACAATCTAATAGATTTGGTTTAAGGTTTAAAAATTGAACAAGGAAAATTACACACTTAAATTTGGTGCTCTAAAAATAATTCATTTTGCTTTGTGGGATTAAAATGAACAAGTTCTATTTTGTCTTGTAATTATTTATTCAAGTTACTATCATCAAAAGGGCATATGCGCTTCTCTCGTGCCTCATGGAAATCTTGAGAATCAAAATATTCTTTTGGTGATCTTAAGTTGAATAAAATAATTGCCTCCACATTTCATTTTTTGAATTAAAATTGAACCAAATATGTGAGTGTGAGCACGGTATATTGTGAGTGTTCTCCCTTTGTTTTTCAACGAAGGTTGATTGAACTATGGGATATGCTAGCTTGCTATTTTTTATCTTAGAGGGCCTACCTTGTGGGAAAAATTACTCACCCAAGGGAATGACCCAACTGGGAACACGCTAAAGCCAAGCGACTTCCAATCGGTATATAAGTGTGGATTCTTGAGGAAAGTTCAAGAATCGCGAGGATTATTTCGACGAGAAGGGAAAAAATGGTCTCTTGCCACATGGATAGTCCCCCATGAATGGAATGCCCGAATTAAAACCTCTTGTTTAGAAAAGGCCAAATCCTATCTATTTTGTTGGTGCAAAAGGTCATGTCCTTTGAAGCCGCCCCACGTTATACATGCAATTTTTTTGTAGAGATGAAAAGTATGCCATGGGAGATTCATTGGTACTGATTCTTGGCTGACCCGAGAAGTGTGTGTCATAGAGGGGAGCCAGTGTGTTCAAGCATCTAGTCATCCACACAGAATATGCATAGCTAGATTCGTCCAAGTGGGAACCCAACAAAATATTTTCTCTTCATCCTAGGGTTGTACATGTGCTTGGAATTACATTGCTTGGTACTCAAAACAATTGAAAAACAAACATCCACAAAGAGATCCAAATTTCAAACCCTTGGAGGAAACAAATATCCTTTGATGAATCTAAGTAATCTTGTTTTCCCTAAGGATCATATCCTTAGAGGTTTCTAAGTGCTTGGATTTTATCATCATTTTTTTTCACCAAAGTTAAACACGAGTAAACCTTTTGCCTTGATTTCCACATAATGCACTTTGTGGGATGAAAGAAAATTAGAATATTGGACATTTAGTTTGAAAATAATAATCAAGAAATTGTTTGTGGTAAAAAGAACCAAACCTAAACAAGATAACAAACAATTGAACCACACATGTGCTTGGTCCCTTTTGAGTCATTTGTTTTCCATGCGAACATTGATATTTTGGTTTGAAATAATTTTAGGGAAAAGCATGTCATTCAATACCTTGGTCTAGTAAACAAGTCCTCGTAGGGTCATCTAGGATCAAATCAAACACTTCACCCATTTGAAACATCAAACAAATCCCATCTCACCAACAACTTTTGGAACCTTGGAAACATCACTTATGCTAGAATTTTAGGAAAAATTAGCATCACCTTGTTTGACTTAACACACCTAGTCAAATTGTCAATCCTTTTGAACAAATTTTCCTCTAGGATAATGCAACTTCCTGAGGTCTACTAGTTCATGATCACTTTGATTGGCTTAACACACTTAGCCAATTCATTCTCTTATGCGAGTTTTCCCTAGGATAACACAAATTTCTAGGGTTTACAAGTTCACCATCATCTTGTTTGGCTTAACAAACCTAGTCAAACTATCAAAATAAAATCAAACCAAGTCCTAAAGTCTAGCATTGAGCCAAAGTTCCTAAAAATTCAAACACCCATATCATTCACCCCTTTCATCCTTCATCTCATCATTGGTCCTAAAACCCTCAGAGGTCAACAAGGTCAAAACACAAGAAGAACATGGAATATAAACTTGACTCATACATCATGAGTAATCCAAATCAACCAAACTATCCAAGCCTTATAATGCCAATTGATTTTCAAAAATTGCATTTATAAAATCCATACATGGGATCTTTATCTCCTACAAACCTAAATGGTACAACAAATGTGAGTTTTCCGAATCTAAATTTTGGAACACCTTTCCCTTTGGTAAATTTAAATACAAGCCAAAACTTACAAATCTATCAACCAAACAATCAAGGCATGAGCCTTCCCCCTTTACCAGCCATCAATCAATCGAATCCGAACAAGACCCCCTTCATAAATCAAAGTATCATATCAAATCCTCCCATTTTTCCATCGATATCACAACAATAGATGTCAACCACTCAAGAAACCCCAACAATCAACACCATCCCCAATCCACCGCCACCACCACTACCAAAACACGGCATGAAAAATTCATTCTCCATCATGTTGCAAGCCGCTCAACAAGATAACTGCCAAAAGGTGCTCCAAAACCAACAATCTACACAAGCCCAACAAGCCACACAAGCCATGAAAGCATCCCAACAAGCACAAGCTCAAGCTCAAGCCAAAAAACAAGCTCGGCAGATGCAAGCACATTACCGAGCACAACTACAATACCAACAAGTACAACAGGATTTTTAGGCACAACAACAAGCTAAACAATAAGCTTTGTTGGAACAACAACAACACGACCAACAACAAGTATTTTTGGCTCAACAACAAACACAAAAATTACTCACTCAACAAATTTTGCAACAAACTCCCACCACAATTGTCTAAAACAATAATCAAGATCTATCCATTGAGGAACACCTTGAAGATATATCCACCTCATCTGATGATAAAATCAACATACATCAAGAGCCATTTTTTAGTCATGATCAAGACCCCTCCTACAAAGATCTATTTCAAGGAGTGTTGATGTTATTTGATCCTATTGACATAAATCAAGATCCCTCTAGCAATGATCATGTTGACAATGTCTCTACATCACCTAACGAGTTAGAGGACATATTTGAAGAACATATTCCAAAGCATGATCAACATCTTTTACCAAGGTATAGCAATGATCCTTTCCAAAACATATGGGCATCCTTTGACCTCATGAAATTTGATAAACTTCCCAATGAAGATATCCAAGAAATCAATCCATCCTTTGAAATTGACTCATGTCAAGAAGTTGATCCAAAGCATGTTGAAAGCAATTCCAAAATTAATCAAGATCAAGAATTTGTATCTCCAAGATACTACAATGATCTATTGGGCACTCTTTTATCTATACAAGAGGTCACAAATGATGATCAGATCCACATAGCACATACTCCTCCATCTACCCATGAGATGATTTCTTTAAATGGACTCGTAGATGATCTTCATTCAAAACAGGAGTCTCATACTCTTGATATCATTACCAAGGAACAAGAGTCTCCTACTCTTAACATTTGTACACATGATCAAGATATAGAGAAATGCAAAGACATATCAGAAATGGATCATGAAGAAGGTTTCTATAGAAGTTGTGAATTAGAGACATCATGTGGAGACACATCAGAAGGCTTCTACATAAGTGGTAAATCAAAAACATCCTATGGAGACATATCAAAAATGGGTCATGAAGAAGGATTCTAGAGAAGTTTTCAATCAAAAACATCATACGAAAGCATATCAAGAATGAATCAGGAGGAAGAATTTTATAGTGAATCTTTAACATCACTTGAAGAAACATTACAATCCAATCAAGCTAAAGATATCAATTAGGAATTCATCCCACATGTGGAGGATCCTATCACTTATAAAGTTGGATCACTTACCTTTCTTAGGGAAAACTACCTCATCAATAAGGAAGTTTTCACTTTTGAAGATCGACCACAGAGCAGAGAAGGATCAGCACCTTGTCTTCAAGGTAAATCATATCCTATTGCAGATAATTTTTTTCAGAAAATGAATTATCAAGGTAGAGGATTAGGCGTACATGAATAGGGTGTCCTAGAAACAGTGTAGATTATTGTAAATCCTAAGCATCAAGGTCTTGGTTATTCAAAAATCCAGGGATCTAAACATGTAAGTGATACCTCTATAACATTGGGGGCAACTTCATCTCGAGAAAATGTCAATATAGGGAGCATGAAGAATCCTTATGATGAAATCAATGCCAATACTACAACCTGCCACATCATGAATCTTCATCCACCCATCACCCCATCCACAAATTGGGACCAACATCAAAAGGAGGATGTGAATCGAAGAAAGAAGAACATTATCAAATAAAAAAAAGTATTGAAGCATGAAGGACAAATCAAATACATATGGATACCAAAAAATACAAAGAAATACTATCCCTATCAAACTCCATTAGTCAAAGAAACTATGGGGAAAAATAAAAAAGGGAAGATTATCCATCAAAGATGTCCACAAAGTCAAAAGCAGGCTTCTCAAGCAACATACAAAATGTACCAAGTAGTTGGTCCTAATTCCATGCACACTTCCATATCCACCCATTGTTGCTCATCTTCCCAAGTTTGGAGAGTAAAAGGTTCCAAACTATCACCCAATCCATCTTTTATTCCTAAACACACTCTGTCATCCACTCCCCCACACATGATATCCAATTCTCACATTGACCTTGTATTGGTATCAACCCTTCATCATAAGGATTTAGAAGGCACTCTATTGCGATGTGCACACAAAGATAGAATTAACTCTAGTATCAACAAAGCATATCAGGGATCTCAAAAGTTGCATTCAAGTGCATGTATCTTGGCAAGGCAACTTCTTAAAATACGATATTGATGGCACATTATGAAAAAAGAATCTACATCAGCACCACCAGGTGGTTCAGCATGAGCTTAAAATCTCTCAGAAAATACTAAAAAATCAAAAAATATTAAAATCCAAAAAAAAGGTATAGAAAAAGGATTGAAAATAGTAAAGAAAAAAATTATCCTCTTGTGAAAACCGCTTCGGTGGTGCTTTGGACAGGTACCATGACAAAAACCTAGAAAATAGGTGTCATGTATAGAATCGAGCATCTACTTGCATCAGTTTAGAAGAAAGCATCTTATCACATCCATAATAAAGCCAACATTTAAGTCATATCATCTATTCATCCATGAACCATTTATCCAATCCATTTTCATCCATTTGCATCCATACTCCAAGGTACCTTAATCTTGATGAAATTTTGGTGCACACTTTACACTTGCTTGTGGTAGTCATCTTGATATGGGTCATTTTCATTGATCCTATCCAATCCAACATTTTTTGAGCCATGAACCACTATCCAAATGAAAACCCTCTATTCAAACACCTTATCTTGTCACAAGATAATCCTTGGCATCCTTTGCATGCTTACCGTATCTATCTATACATTTATCCAAGAATCCACCCATGGCATTCCATACATTGCTAGACACTAGGGGCAGATATTTAAATCTTGGTTCGGGAATAAATCTTGATCTATATCCTCCAACTTATGAAGTGATCCAAAAATTTGCAAACGTGAAATCAAATCGACCAAGCATTTGTGAAAAAAAAGGCCAAAATTAGAACCACTAGCCCATGGCATATTTTGACAAGATGATGTTCCTTACCAAGCTTTATCTTTCATCGAACATCAATCCAAACAATCCATATCAGTTGCATCTAATGTGTACTTCAGCATCACATCAAATCATTCAAACAATTTTGTTCCAAAACAAGCTTCATCAATCTTGATCAATAAAATCCAATCAATCATCACCTTGTTTGAATCAACACACTTAGTCAAACTACCCTCTCATGTATGAGTTTACTCTAGGATAACACAACTTCCTAGAGTTTACAAGTGCATTATAATCTTATTTGACTTAACACACTTAGTCAAATTATCCAATCCATCATCAACTTGTTTGACTTAACACACTTAGTCAAACTACCCTCTCGTGTATGAGTTTACTCTAGGATAACACAAATTCCTAGAGTTTACGAGTGCATTATCACTTTTGTTTGACTTAAAATACTTATTCAAACTATCAATCGATTAATCTGATCAATCAAATCCTAGCTTGGTTTTCAATAAAATCCCAAAACAGAGCACTGATATCATCACGTATCCATATCTAAATCGTCAAAATCATGCAAAAATCCATTAAAATTTTCAAAAGCATGCAAATCATTCAAAATCATAAAACATCAAAAATAGAGTCATCTTGTCGAACTATGTCATCTCTAAGCCTGGATGTAGGAAAGGTTGATCTTTGATCATCCCCCGAGACATTTTAGGTTAGTCCTTTGGCTGTCTATCGCATTGGCAATCCGTTTGCCCATATTTCTCGCATCTTAGGTTAGTCATTTAGGCATCCATCGTAATGGAAATCCGTTTTTCCCATCTATCTCATCAGTAGTCAAGTCTATTGTTGTCTGAACTACATTGTCTCTAAGTGTGTATAACGTAGGCAAGGCTAATCCTTGATTTTCTCCCGAAACACAAAATACCAAAAACATTTGTAAAACGCTTCAAAAATACCAAAAACAACCTCAAAATATCTGAAAAATCCAAAATGGTGCATCCATCTCATCTCGCTTTCACCCACAATAATCACCACTAATAATAAATCAATCATTACCTTCATCCTTTGGTGAAGCAATCAAAATTTTTTTTAGCAAGTTCCAAAGTGAACACCCAAATCATCAAAGTCTCGAAAGCCTAAGTTAGTAAGCAAGCAAGTTGGTCAACTTAGAGTATCAATAGCTTATCACCCAATCAGTCTCACCAAAACCCTGATCATAACATGTCCTAGGATGTATCCTTCCCACGATGGACATAAGCATTAGGTACCCCCCAGTAGTTTAGCCTTGGCTAGCGTTATGAAGAACATTGGTTTGTTTGTTTACTTTATCCTGGTCTTTTGACTTATTTTGTGCTCATTCCTAAGACCTCTCAATGATGCCTAAACAAAACAGGTTTAGAGATAAAGGAATGGGGCAATGATCATTATCTTTTTTATCTTTTGTGCTTGTTGGATAATCTTGTAAAATAGCTTTGTGGATACTTGTTTTCTTAGGTACGTCCTAACAAGGTTTCTATATGTCAAGTGTGAACAAGAGCACTCCTATCTAATTGATGAGTCAAAATCCATCACACTAGGTACAACACCATCCTGGTCCTTTATACCTTGATGCATCGTATCTATGTGTGCTATCAAACATAAATTAATTGGCCCTTTGAAAATCCCAACTCCTGGTAAGCAAATCATCATCATCATCATTCATAATGTAGGCTTGTTGGGTCCTCATTGCATCCATCGTATTCTTCTTATTCTTCTATCTTTACTAAAATTTCTATATAAATTAGGTGTGAGATCTCAAAATATACACGAGGCTACCCATGGCCGATGACTGTCTATACATCATTAGAATTGTTTGCATCAAAGAATTGTTTTTCATCCTCTGATCAATAGAACCACTCCTCTCGCATTTTATCAAGATATCGATTGGAAAATTGAGCATTTCCACCCAATCTCTCGAGGGGGCAGTATACCAACGTAATCCTTCCGCTGAGGCAGCAGTGGGGCATCTGAAAAAATTAAGAAATTTTGAACTTTGATCACAATAGTTTATTCTTTGAATCAATGCAACAAGTACATTGCTTCAACGAGGGGCAAAATGTAAACATGGAAAATGTACAAGTTTGATCCGGCACACTAGTTCCTGATTTACTAACACCATTTCATTTTGAATCATCCCCTTTTCTAGTCATTTAATCGAATAATCTATATTTGATTAAATTCATCGCTCTTCATCTCTTAATTAAATAAATAAAATTTATCTAATTAAGTCATCATCTCCTGTTAATTAAATAAATCAATTTTATTTAATTAATTATGTAAAACTCCTTTTAAGTAAATAATTCATTTTATTTGATTAAATCCCTAAAGTCTTCTTATTAAATTGAATAAATTAAACATTATTTGATTTAATCTAACATTATCCCCTTTAGTTAAATAAATCAAAATCATTTATTTAATTAACCCTTCCTCTCAATTTGATTTAAATCAATTCATAAATTTAAGTCAAAATTATCAAATCATCTAATCCCTCATTAATTTAATCAAATATTTGATTAAGTTAACCCCTATCACTAAAATCCTCTAGAGAATGGAACTTGCACATGAAAATGGATTTAATTCATTTATTAAATCTCTATTTTCCCTCACATGGCATCAAAAGGGAATATTCCCTCAAATTTGAATTCAAAAAGTCCAAGTGGATGGGTACTTCCAAAAAAAGAATTCACTCCTCTTACATGTCCTTGGCCTTGAGCCAAGTGACATTAACTCCATTTCTTTCATCCCCCCTAAACATGTCACTTCATAAAATTCAAAATTCAAACTTGCACATTGATCAAAATGTGCTCAACCTTCAACCATTCACATCTTGACAAGTGGCACTTGGCCATTGGATGTTGAATGATCCCACATTGCTTATTTTCACTCATTCTTCCAATTTTAAATCTATAAATGAGAGACTCTTCCTCTCATTCTGTCATCCACAATTTGAGTAAACTTATTATACTCAAATCCATCTTCAAGCATAGCCTTCTCATCTCTTTGTATCAAGTTCTTAGCTAGGTTATGTAGGAATTCAACCATCAAGTTGATCAAATAATAAAATCTTACAAAGGAGTTGGGAAAGGGTTGATTTTGACACATCAATTGGCACCAAATCCCCCATGGGATCATGAGTTTGCATGCTTAATTAGGATTTCATTGCTTTCTTCTTTATTTCTTTGTTTTTCCTATTTTTGAGCATTGTAAATGGATTTCATGGGAATCCTTGTTTTACCTTGCATATGATCTAATATTGTGTTTGTCTGCCTTATTTGTGTAGGTTTGAAATTAGGGTTCATAGATATATATTTTCATTTTTTACATAAATTGGGTGCACTCTTTAGAGGAGATTGCTTATAGAATTTCCTGCCATTTGCAGCTCCAACCTCTGTACAAAGGGTGTGATTTGAATTTCTTACCATTCTATTTTTCCTCTCTTCCTGCTAACAATCTATAGGAAGACCAAAGGTTTGAGCCCTGATTTGGAGGATGTAATGTGTGATTTATAACCTATTTTTCACTTGCAGATTTTTGGCCTTTTGCTGTATTTTTTCTTTTTGTAGACCATAAAACATTTGTAGACTGCGATTGGGAAGGGATGAGAAATTTGAAGGGGCGATCATTTGGAAGAGGGAATTTGGTCCTCTTTCATCTTTTGAATCGGTCAAAGCTTCATAACTTCACACACATCCATCCATTATTGGCTTGACCTACATCCATTCATCTTTTGGGGAAATTTATTGTACACATGTGACAAAATTTGTCACAAGGCTTGGGTCATGATGTAAGTCCTCCTTCTTCTTCACTTGTTTTCTTTTTCATACATTTTGTTTCTCTTTCTGAAGAGGATTTTTTTCCCACATGGGTTTTCTCCTTTACTCCACCTTATGAGAAAATTTTGTACATGGGTACCTCATTTGACTAGTAGCCGAGACCCATTTCTTCTATACCCACATAAGCTATGCTAAAGGGGGGTGTTAGTGTATTCTACTCTAGTTAGGCTAATTTAAGCCTAGTTAGGTGTTGGAGTTGACTCTTGACTCATTTCTCATGAGGTGTCAAGGATGTTGAGGTATCTTGAGAAGTGTCCAATCCCTCTCGATAACTCTCCCTTGCATTGAGGAGAGCAACTCACCACCACTACAGAAAGAGGAGTCCTCTACTCAATCCATGAATTTTTTTTTCTCATCCTCATTCAATTCTCTCCTCAATTCATGGCATGTAGTTTCCTAATCTTGTGTCATGTATTTTCTCATCGTCATTCTTTATAATGAGGTTTTGAGCTCATGTGATTTAAATGATTCATGCATTATGTTATCTCACTCATGTCTCAATCAAAACTCCATCACATTTTGAGTTGAACTCCACCATTTAGGGATCTTATGTTGAGTTAATTTGAGTCTATATAAGTATATTTAATCCTTCATTTTTTAACGATTCAACTAAATACAATCTTATGCATTGTTCATTTGCTTGTTTCTAATCTCCTAGATCTTTGTAATTCTAACATGATATCAGAGCTCCAAATTTGAAGATCCTTGTTTTATTTTTTGATTGAGTCCATTGATTTTTATTTGCATTTTCTACAAAAATCGGGTAGATAAGATTGCTTACAGAATTTCCCGCCATTTGCAGCTCCAACTTTTGTACAAAGGGCATGATTTGAAGCTCTCAGCATGATATTTTTCCTCTCTTCTTGCTAATAATATAAAGGAAGATCAAAGGTTTGAACCCTGATTTGGAGGGCGTAAGGTGTGATTTATAGAGCACATGACCTAGAATTCCTCCATTCAAGTTTGAAAGCATAGCATGGTCTTCTCTTGGTGTGAGGATCTATTCCTTGGTGGTGTTTAAAATTTCAAAGTTGGTTTATTCTTAGAAACAACATTTGAGAGTGTTATCAAATCATTGGTATGCATGAATACTTATGACCCTTTTGGCTAGGAAAATCTTATAATGGATTGAACCATATAATTGTGTGATGTATGGCTTGAAAGGTTACAAATATTGTTTCTTTTATTCACAACACTTCCTCAAGGTGGCTTTAACCCTTGGGGAAAGAAGACAACATATTTAATGGAGCATGTCACAAATTTCTATCCAACATGATATAGTTTGTACAATCATTTTGGAATATCTTGATTTGGCTTCCATGACAAATCCCTTCCCCATATCTAGTTCTCTATTTGCAAATATTTTGTAGATTAGATGTTAAATTTACATATAAATTTGTAAGATTCTTGTGTAGGTTTTATGAAGGTTGAAGGATAAAACAAATCTTTAATGAGTATGTAACTCATTAAGAAAAATACAACATAAAAGTATTTTAAATTTCTAAAGCATTCAAGAAGAGAGTTACACCTAATGATGTGTATATCATAGAAAATACCACTTCATGAATTCTAAAATTGCAAAAAAAAATTATCATTAGTTTTATTTTTAAATTTAAGACATTTTAAAAACTAGTATGAAATTATAAACAAACATAAATAATTATAAACTAGTATGAAATGATAAAAAAACATAAACATGTATAATCTTGTTTACGAAATACTTGGAATTCGCATAAAATTACTAATTTAATTAATACTTCATACATAAATAATATACAATATTATTTACAAGAAAAAAATATACCCTACTTTAATACATTTCTAAAACTAACGATTCTATTTATTAAAATATTTTAATTTTTACATTGAGAAACATCACCTCCAAGACCTCCTTAATATATGAAATCCCTCCACTTGTCATAATTGTTAGCATGTCCTTTTAAATCATGACAATTTCATTAGTTGCCACATATTTCCTTTTCCTTTTTGTTATGAGAGTGTCTTTAGCAGTAAATAATTGTAGATTCCTAATATAAGCTGCTTTTCCAAAATAACTTGTAGAGAAGCATCCACTACCCATGTTTGTCTTTGAGTGTGGAGTGCATCCACTACCCATGTTTGTCTTTGAGTGCGGAGTTCCTGTACCAGCAGAGCCACTAATAATTCTCCCCCAGATTGAATTCTATTAGAAGATAATATCAAGTTCTTAAAAATTATTGCAGGCTAGTGACCCACTAATTTTTTTTGTAAATACATTGCCCACACTAATTTATTACCCCTAGTTTCCTGAAAAATAGATCATGGTTAGAGTCAACCCCCTTACAAATATGATTAGATTAATAGAATTGGTTTGTCTGATAAAAAAATTACAAATAAAAATTAAATAAGAGAATGGAATGGAATTAATTTTTGTAGTTAAAAAATTAGTTTGGTTTGTAAATAATATGCTTTTCTAAACCTACTTATTGAAAAAATCGGAGAAATATTAAATATTGAAAGATCTATGTGTACTCTTCTTATGCTTATCGTGGACTCTTGTTGTTCGCCCTCATAGACAAAAAAAATAAAATTATCATTCTGAGATTAAAAAAAATTAAATTGTTTGAATGCACAAAACAACACAGAGTTGTTACTCTCTTTCCCAATCAACTGGGAATATTCAAAAAAAATGTGCAAGCACAAAAAATGCAAGGATAAATGTAAATTTATTTGTATTCAATAAAATGGAAGTGATATTACAAAAGAGTAAACTTAAAAACTTGGAAAATAAAACTAAACTACAAATTATAAACTATTGGGAGCAATCTCGAGCTTCTCATACAAACTGACAACTTTCAGGAGATTTTGGGAGCCCACTATTAGGAGCTACATAGAGATCTATCTAGAACAATCACTACTCAGACACATACAAATAAAATACAATTGTTGTTGTTCAGAAGCTTCTTTGAATCACACAAAGAACTCAAAAAATATTATTTTCTTTAGACTATTGTTGTAAAACTAAAAGTAGCATTCTCTTCTTCATTCATTCCTTTTTTCTATTCAAAAAATCCCTCTCAAAATTTGAATTCAACTACCAAATTTAATTCTTTTGTAGACTAAGTTGCATGTTGGGAGAAATTCGGGAAAGAAATCCCCAAAACAATCTTTCACCTATATTGGCAACAAATGCTAATGACAGGTAGGTGGCAATGATAGGAGGCTCAAAGGAAATTAATTTTCAAACACTCCCCCTTTGTCCAGAGATGACGAAACAAGATCAATCATAATCCAAATCAACAATGCCCAGCTTGAAGTTGTCCCTACTCAAATTCTTCATGAATATGCCTGCTATCTACTGCTCAAACCTGTAAAATTCCATTCTAATTTCATTATTTTAACCAATTCTCCAATAAAATGATACTTTATTTCAATGTGCTTGCTTCTTCCATGAACACGGGATTTTTCATCAAAGCTATTGATGAAACATTGTCACAAAATATTGTTGTTCCATCCTCTTGTTTTTCTCTCAAATCTACCAAGATTATTCTCAACCAAATAGCTTTACATGTTGGTACATATTCTGCTATATATTCAGCCTTGATTGTTGATAAGTAAACTATGGGTTGCTTCTTGGAAGCCCATGAGATAGATCTCGAACCCAAATGAAACACATAGCCCGATGTAATCTTCCTATCATCAAAAATTCCTGCCCAATCACTATCTGTGTATCCAACTAGCCTAAACTCATTTGATGTTGTGTACAAAATTCCATATCCTTTGGTTCCATTCACATACCTCAAGATTATTTTATCCTCTTTCTAATGGGTGTCCCTTGGAGTCTTCATAAATCTAGAAATAAGACTCACTCCATGAATTATATCAAGCCTAGTTGTAGTCAAATACATCAAACTTCCAACCAAACTTTTATACATGGTCAGATCCAAAAAAATTCTACAATCTTCCTTGCTCAAATTTAGACGTATGGCTATTGGTGTTGGGGTAGGATTGCTTTCAAGCATCTTGAATCTCTTCAATATCTTTGAAGAATACTTTTCTTGAGAGATGAAAGTACCATCATGAATTCATTTTACTTTTATTCCTATAAAATATCTCAAGAGACCTAAATCTATCATTTCAAGCTCTCTTTTCATGGCCGCTTTAAAATTGGCAATGAGGAAATCATCATCCCTAGTAAAACCTGATTCATCTACATACAAGACAACAATAAAAATCTTACCATCAACTGCCTTGATGTAAAGTGTGTGCTCACCATCACTTTTGATAAAGTCATTGCTCATCAAATATGAGTCAATCTTGTTGTACCATGCCCATGGAGATTGCTTCATCCCATAAAGAGATTTCTTCAGCTTTTATACATTGCTTTCTTGACCCGAAACTTCATAACCAAGCGGTTGCTCCACATACACTTCCTCTTTCAATACTCCATTTAAGAAGGTGGACTTCATGTCCATTTGAAATACCTTCCACTTGTGTTGGGCTACATTTTTCATGACTGCCTGCACAATTTTCATCCTTGCAATAGGGGTATATGTCTCATCATAATCTCTCCCAAACTGTTATTTGTATCCCTTAACAACTAATCTTGCCTTATGCCTCTCTATTTTTCCATCGGCATTGCTTTTGGTATTATAGACCCATTTCAACCCAATAACTTGCTTGATGGGAAGAAAATCAATCAACTCCCACGTGTTGCTCCTATTTATTGCATATATCTCCTCATCCATGGCCTCACACTATTTCTCCTCTTTCACAACATCCTCAAAATAAATCAGATCAGTATGAGAAAATAATGTAAAATTGATGTTCTCATCAAAATCTTCATCATACCTTTCATTTTGGTAGATCTCCCTTAGACTCTTGGTCTTTCTTGGCATTAGGGAGGTGAGAGCGAGGTCGAAACTTTCACTACTACTACTACTCTGCTAAATAGGTTGGGTCTAGAGTTGTTGGGATCTCTTTGGAGCCAATCCTCTGGCTATTTGTTGTTGCTTTCCTTCTTGTCTACTCATGTTAGGAGCTCTCTTTGGCTAATTCTTTGGTTGTCTATGAATTTCTTCCTGACTATCTACTTGCATCAGGAGCTATTAGGATTTTTGGAGAGCTAACTATCTATTGTGATGTAGGTCTTATTGATCTTCATACTCATCTTCTTCATAATCAAGGGGAACTCTAACTAACTTACCCAAAGATGTGTCCACCAAGCCATCCCAAGACTCATTTTCAATGAACTCCATGTCCTGTCTAATCACTATCTTCTTGGTGACTGAATTTTACAACCTGTAAGCTTTGGAATCTTCATTACAGCCCATGAAGATGCACTTCTTACCCTTGTCATACAATTTTCGCCTCTTCTCTTTTGGAACAAGTGCATATGCCACACATTCAAACACTCTCAAGCTCTCAACCATTTGCATTTTTTCCATGCCTCTTGTGGGATTTTGTCACGACTTGCCTTTGTTGGACTTCTATTTATCAGATATATAGTTGTTGCTACAACCTCTCCCCAATATTCATCTGGGAGTCCCTTTTCTTTTATCATTCTCATTGCCATCTCCACAATGATCCTATTCTTTCTCTCAAGCACTCCATTTTGTTGCAAAGTATAACTAGTTGTTAGCTCCTTCTTGATGCCATTTTTCCTACAAAAATAAAAAAACTGATTGGAGGTATACTCTCCTCCTCAATCAAACCTTAGGACCTTGATGAAATTTCCAATCTCCTTTTCAGCCTAGGCCTTAAACAACAAAAACTTATCAAATTCTTCATACTTATGTTGCAAAAAATAGACCCATGTCCTACGGCTATAATCATCAATGGAGGTCATAAAATATTGGCTTTTACTAATAGATATGGTTTGCATAGGGCCTACCAAATCCATGCGCACCAAATCCAATGGTTCTATTTCCCTTGTAGAGTTGCTCGATTGAAAGGGCTACCTATGTTGCTTTCCCAAAATGCAAGCTTCACACTTAGCATTAGTTTCTACTATTCTTAGTAAACCATCAACTATTTTGTTCTTGGATAAAAGACTCAAGCCAACATAGCCTAATTGTCCATACCTAAGATGTTATAGCTTGGAGGGATCTTTAATAGTGCTCTTGAGGGCTACTTGTTGTACTGTTTTATATTTTCCATTCATGAGAGGTGCAACTATGGACTGAGATGAGAAACACATCTCAATCTTCAAAGGAAACATCCAATTCTTTGTCATTCAAACTGATGCAAACACTCATTCTTGTCATAAATAATGCATCGACCCTTCTCCATAAGCACTTTATATCCATTTTGGATCAGTTGTCTGTTGATGGTGTTTTTATGCACTTCACAACATAGGTAATACGTAGATGCATCACCTCTGTTGAAAGACAATCTTCCACAATCAAATTGCAGAACACTATCCCAAGGTCTCTCGGATGTCAGGTCTTGACAGTGCTTGGAATATCTCAGTTGTTTGATGTGATTTGCTGGAATCACAAGGAGGCCTTACATTATTTAAAGCTATTGAAGAATTGGGTCAATGAATGGAGTTCTTCACATATGAAATTACTGCACTTTGCTGGAGGCTCAAATAGAAGTCTTAGACTCCATTATTTTGTCAGATTTGGCTTTACAATGTGCAATGAACCTTAGCACAGGTTGTTTCTAAAAAAATTGAAAAGAGGCAAAGAAGAAGGCTGGTTCCTAGACCTACAACTATGGATGAACAGTGATCATGGAGGTTCCTGTTGTGGACAGTTTCCTTAAATAGGATTTCGCTTAATCGGAATTCTCACAATATCATGAAATCTATGCTATCTTCTAAGGACTTCAAATATTCATGATTCATTTGTCATGTAAATGTGAACAAAGACAAATTTTAAGGAGCAGCTATGAAATTAAAGTCCAGACTAACTTTACACAGTCACCTACCAGCAGAAAATGACTAAAAGTATGGACAAGGAAAGCATGCATGCAGCATAAAACTTCATAACCAGAGACAACACACTAAATCCACTAAAACTAACTAAAGGTTACCAGAACAACAAAGTAATTTTAAGTAAAGTTTTAACTAAGGGAGAAAAATCATGAAACATGTGGAGAAACCTAGAAATACACCAAAAATGACTGTATTTTCTATTATAATTTTTGCAGCATGCCTTTACAACAACTCAACTCTCTTAAAATGAGAGGAGGAGAGCCCTATTTATAGTTTCCAAAAATAAAAATAAGTGGCCAAGATTCACTTTACACTAGGGTTTCACCTACCCCCAAATATATTTCATTTAAAAAACATTTCTTGTCTTTTCCCTATTTTGTCATCTAGTGACAACACTGTAGCAATTTCATCCTTTTGTTGTTTTCTCTTTGTTGTAGCTACTCTTTGAGGAATTCTTCATCGATGATAGCGTTGCCTTCGCACTTCTTCAAAGCTGCATACTCGATGAAGCTCAAGATCAGTGGCTGGAATCTGTCCAACTCCATGATGTCAGACCACAAAATCTGGTAGCTCTATTATTGGGAGTTGTTGATGAGCTTCTTCTAGTCATCATCATATTTGGTGGCCTTATCTCTAAAAATTTCTTACTAGGCTAAGGCTCGGGCAGAAAAACTCATGAAGTTCGTGGTGATTTCAGCCAACATCCCACCTTCCATATTATTTAAGAAGTGTGGCTTTATGATTTTTGGATTAATTTTGATAGCGGGCAGTTCGTACCCTGTCATTAGCTTGAGGTACTAAGCACACTCTTCTCTGGTCTCCCTGGCCCACTCGATATCCGGAACTACCCGTTCCAGAATCTACTCCAACTTTCCTTTTCGATGGTCAAAGTCCCACTTCCATACATCCACTAACTAGTGGTCATCATCCTTGAGGGCAAGGTCTTTCTCCCAAACCTCGCTTGGCAATGTGAGTATGGCCTCAATTTTCAGGTAGGTTGCTCTATACTTCCTTGGGAACCCCTCGCAGACCTACCTCGTACCCTTAAGAGTCCAAGGTACTTCCAAGAAATTATTTTTTGTCCAGACAACCAAGTTGATACCTATGTTTCTTATGTCTAAGACCTGTCGAAACTAGTTTTCCATAGTCTTATCCAAGTTCCTTCTCTTTTCCAATTTTTTGATCTCCTCTTGAGATAACAATTGAGGCGGGCATGGTGACGTAGTGGGCTGCTCATTAGGGGATGACCACTGCTGAATATAGGCTGTCAAATTAATCAGTTGTGCCTTGAGCTCCTCCTTCAAAACCTTATCCTGATGGATAAGGTGTACCACTGTGGTGACTGATTCGTGGAGGTGGTCGACATTTTTCTCCCTCATGGCCATTCCCAAGTCGATGGTGAAGACGTTATAAGTTATTTCTTGTTCTCCAACCACTGGTGTTGCTATTTGTACCACCCTAGATCTAGAGGCATCCATTGTTACCTTTGATCTGATCTTTGGCCTTTTCTCTTT
This sequence comes from Sequoiadendron giganteum, assembly GCA_007115665.2. Taxonomy (NCBI): domain Eukaryota; kingdom Viridiplantae; phylum Streptophyta; class Pinopsida; order Cupressales; family Cupressaceae; genus Sequoiadendron; species Sequoiadendron giganteum. The sequence continues at coordinate 522,260,094 of CM021104.1, read as the reverse complement.
TTTGGTGCTTATTTGCGCTCTGGCTAGAATGGCTTCCAGCCTTGCCTTAGGATCTTTTAAGGTGGGAGTCTTTTGCTTCAACTATTTCTCTAGCCAATCAGGCATTTGGGGCTTTTCCTTGGGTGATTCACCTTGATTCTTGCTATCCTCTATCTCGATTTTAGTAGCTCTGATGACAAGAACCCCTTTCTCATATCTTGCATCCTCCTTCTCCTCATCAAAGTCCTGTTCGAGTGTTACATACTTAGTGGGAGACTTGGCGAACCATTTTCTCATTGGAGGGATCCTCCCTTTCAGCACCCTTCTCTTCTTCATTTTGGTTGTGTTCATGTTCCCCGAGCTTATCTTCCTACTCATCTTCATGGAGGGATGCATTCTCATCATGTTTCGTAATTCGGCCATGCCTTTCAGTTGGAGACCTATTGTCTTTAGTCTCTGGAGTAGTAACTTCTTCATCCACCGCAACCCGATCTTCGACTTCCTTATCCTCATTTTCCTTAAGCTATTTACTCCACTCGGCTTCAAACTCGGGGTCATTTTTTTCTTGGACTAATAGAGTGTCAAGTTCCTCGCTGCCCTCATTGGAAGATTCGTAAACTACCTCATCGATCTCCTGACGTTCAAACAAAGGGTGCTCATGGTATTCAAATTCCTCATCTTCTGGTCTCTTTGTATCCTCCAGCTGGCATCGCTCTAGCTCATATGATATCTGCATTGTCGCCTCCATTCCTGGTGGTTTGGTATCAAGAGGAAGAGCTAGAGTGTTGGCCATAGCTTGGGCTATTGCAGCTTGTACTAGTGGGCTCATAAGCATCCTTGAAAGCTCGTATGGCACGTTTTGCATGTATTTTACGAAGGATTTCGGGAGGCTGAGGGCAGGCACTATGGTAGCAGCAACGAAGGGAAGGGAAGGAGACATAGAGGTAGAAGAGATCAGTGAGGTAAAGGCAGAGGATGAATCCAACGGTATGACCTACATGATTGGAGAGGTGGAAGCAAGGTGAATAGAGATGTCCACCGTAGGCGGGGAGGAAGCGAAAATTGTAAGCGAAGTATGTGAGCTAGTGGCAGCAACAGTAGCAGCAATTATAGTAGACAGAGACATTGGTGGGTTAGACTCTTCCTCTCTACCTTTGAGGAACGGATTTTTAGGTATGACTGGCATCTCCGCAACCCCGAATGTTTTCTTTTTCTTCCTGGAAGGCTCACCATCTAAAGGCTTTCAAGCGTAAACCTTAGGGTTCTGCCCCTCCTTACTAGATTCCTTTATATTTTTTGTTTTGATGGATGGAGGGGATTTGGAAGTCTCCCCAATTGTTGCAGTAGACACCCCATCATCGGAGCCACTTGGTTCACTTTTGAGTCCCTTGAACGTTAAGGCGACTCCTTGTTGTTTTAGTCATGCCACTTGTTGGTTGATCCATGCCTTTGTTTGGATTTCCATAGGATTGGTGAGCACGGGGAGGTCATCAACCTCTTGCTCATCCCAATCAATCATAGGCAGTGGTAGATTGGCAATGACACTGTATCTTGGATCAATTATCATGCTCTCGTCCTCCTCAAGTTGGTCAGGGACCGGGCACAAGTTTATTCTCTGCACATAGAGGGCAATCATGTGCATATATTATCGTAGATGCACCTCAAGATCATCTTTAAAATTGGCCCATAAATCCTCAATGTTGTGGAGGTGGGCATACTCACGTCCCAATGCCTTCCTGATATGACCATATGGGTCCATTCATGATGAAGTTGTGTAATGCCGAAAGTGGCACTCGACCAACTCCTTTTTTGAATTTCCCGCACATTGGGAGGTGTAAATATTGTACATTCCCTGACAAAGGCCTATAGGGTAAGGCATCCCTACCATATGCTTGGTTTTTAGGATATTATGAATGTGTCGCAGCTGCCAAGTCATCTCTAATAGTATGATCTGGTCATTGGGGTACCGAGGCAGTTTGTTTGGTCTTTCCTTGAATCCCTGGGTACGGATGTAGGTGAATCTTGGAAATTGTATGTATAGGAAAGTGTACTACTTGAGGAGGGCCCTAGAATTATGGGATACTCTTCTCTGAAAATCTCCTCCAAGCAATCAAATGATGTAGGCAATGAAGGCATCATTCACTCTACAGTAGTCCCTCTTGAAGTTTTTGTACTACAATGAAGGGTACCCATCATAAGGTTTGAGTTCTCTCCCTGGTGCCACATTGGGCATAGCGTTGAGTCCATGATAATGCCACTGGTTGGCAAGTGAATAAACTAGATAGGACATCATGTAGAACTGAGAAGTCTTCTTCACTTTGACAAATTGCTTGTGGAAGAAATTCCTGATTATTTCTCCCCAATCAAAGGCGGAGTTGCCACAAAGAATTTGTTCCATAAAGTAAAATATCCACTCCTGAAAGAAGGTTGTAGAAGGAAGACCCATTACTCTACTTAGAAAGGTGATGAGGTAGTGGTAATCCTCAAAGAAATCACTGCAGAAAATCTCCTGCGGGACCTTGCCAGCACTAGCCCACTTATCCTTCAACTAGTATTGATTGATCAACCTCTTACAACTTATAGGATCATGTTCCCATAATGCCTTTCATTATTCCAATGTTGGTTTCTCCATGCTCTCAAAGGTGGGGATGTGGAAGGTTATAGCTATCCCATGAGGGGATATATCTACAAGGATGTTTCCATCTCTGTCCACTATGGTTCTGGTCTGGGGCTGATATGCTGCCCGACAGGCCACTACCAACTTGGGGGCCACCAAAGCTAGTGGGAAACCTACAGCCTTAGCAAGTCTGCTGCTTCTGATTAGTTTTGCATTTTCTGTTTTAGTGTCCACCCTAACCCTCCGCGTGAACTTGTCAATATCAACATGCCCGATATTGGTATCCATGATGTCTCTCCAGAGAGTGGTGATTCTAGAGTGTAGTGGTACTCCCTGGAACTTGAAATTCATTTGATCCTTGTCCTCCTTGCCCCGAGGTGCCTTGGATTTTTCCTTTCCCTTTTCCTTGGCAGCACCAGAGGTTTCTATGTCGGATTCCATAAATACTGCACAAAGGGACATGAATCAATAACCTTAAATATGGGAAAATGACCTCAGACAACTCCCTGTGTATCAAATTTAGCTCTACAATTGTCATTCATACTTGATAAACACCTATCATTTGATAAAACATCATAAAGAGGAAAAACAAGCAATCTGGGTTCCCAAGGCCGGAATTCCCTTTGCAGAATGTCGTTTGGAAGGGCAAACAAGGCATGGAACTCCTGATGAACTTTTTGGTCTTAGATTTGATCAAGGAAGGGTTGGCATGGAAGAAGACCAGAGTTTAGGAAATGGGTCAAATTCCATTTTGGATTTGGGGGTCATCTGAGCCATCATTTAGGCATACGGGTTCCAGCTACATGAAGGTTGAAACGACGCAGGGAAGACAGAATTTTGGGAGACAGGTTGCAAAGTTTGAATTTCCATAGCCGGAAAGCAATTATGGGATAGTCATTCAAAATGGCGAAAGGCAGACGGAAATCCGAGGGTGGAAGTCTGGAGGGTTATCCCCGGAAACAAATTTACTAATTAGGGAAGCACGACGATGAACCAAGGGTCGAGACCCGGTAGCCGGAAAGATGGACAGGTTTGGCCATGTAAAATGGCAAAAGCAACACGGAATCTTGGAGATGGAATTCTAGAGTCCGTGGTCCAAAGGGTGTTCTTACGTTAGTTCTTTGTTCAAATTTTACGCAAAGCAAAAGAGGGACAGGGGTCTGGGAGTCAGAAAGACCTCCAGGGATGGCCGTGTGAAATGACAAAAGTGGCACAGAATTTCGGAGGTTGGGGTGTGAAGGGAGTTATGATGGTCAGTTTTCTAGCACAAGTTTGAAATGGACTTTGCAAGACCGGGATCTGAGGGCTGAAAAGATGCTCGAGGAAGGCCGTTCACAATGGCGGAGGCACAATAGAAACCCACGAAAGGAAATCTGGAGGCCGAGGTGTAGGACGAGCATGGTCACTATCAATTTCAAAGTTTAAGTTTGCACCAATGGTTGTGGATGAGTACGGGCTCGAGTGAGGTGGTCGCATGTTCTGAAGAAAAGTGATGGGGAGGTCCAACTCCGGTTTGAATTTTGACCCCTCAAACGATTGATCTTACACATTTGAAAACATGGATTTTTATGGGAGGGTCTTAACTACCAGGTTTTTGAATTTATTTTGCCCCTTACTTAATTCTAAGTTCAAATTCTTTGAAAAAAGGGGAAAGTAGGTGCAACAACAACCCTACCTCCAAATCCTAGAGAAGTTCGATGTTGAATTTTGTGAAGAACCAGCGAAGCGAAACTTCGGGCACAGAGGTGGAAGATGCTGGGGCATTGATGGTCTTTCAAAATTTCATTGTCATGTGAAAATGATAGGCAAAAACAAGTTTTTATAGCCCAAAGCGTAATTAATGTTGCAATTTAATGCTCCATACGTTGGTAGATGGGGTTGGTAAGTTCAAACTTTCAGACGATAGTGGGGAGCCCTGAGTCTGGAGGTTGGGGAGACGTCCAGCTACGGTCATTTGAAACCTACACAACATTAGGTCACATGGCAGACAGGGACTCAAGATTCGAGGTCTGGAAGGACGTCGACCCTCTGCCATGCAGAACGACGAAACTCAAGTGGAATCCTGGAAATGGAACTCCGACATCTGGGGCCCAGGGTCTAGAAGGACATTGGATATCGAACGCCAATGATAGCAAAATCAAGACAAAAACCCAGAGAGGGAAACCCGAGGGTCTGGACCCGAGAGGGGTCACAAACGTCAGAAAGGCGTCTGACAAGGGAAACCTGAACTAACTTTAGATTTAGGATTTTCAAGGGGGGCAAGTTTGGTCAAACTTAAAATGTGAATTTGAGAATACATTGACCCTTTAGGATGCAAAAATGGGCATGTGAAACAAGGCAAAGTGAAAATGGATTGGCAAGCAAAAGAGGGAAGAGAGGGTCCTCGTTCTGAATGGGGAGTGTGTCCAACAAGCACAACAAATGGCGACTCCACTGGGAGAATGTTCCCGATGTTGTAAAGATAAATATTCATTCTGAACCAATGATCTCTAGTTTTGCATACCAAAGCTAATTTTCAAAGCTGAACTAAGAACAATTTAAGGAAGGCGAGGTTGAATCATACTGCAACATCATCATGAAGGTGTGTGCATGGTGAGTTCATTTACCTTCCTTGGAGATAGCATGAGCAACCACTGATCAAGAGAGATAAGCTATGTAGTTCACTTAACCCCAAAAGTAACCTAGACATTGTTGCGCTGCCAATCAGGCATCCATATCCCCGACAGAGTTGTCATTGTGACCCCATGAACATAGCTCTACTGCTAGCTAGTCATCCATAGCCCCGGTAGAGATATTCGCACACCCATACGGTTGTTATTTTCACTTTATTCATTCTTTTTATTTGATATTTCTTTTCAACACTTTTCTCTTTTCTCTTTGTTCAACCACGTAAGCAATCAAGCTCACATTGGGCTTGGGAGTCGTAGTGGTCACTGGAGAACACTTTATATTTTTCACTTATCCCTTCCTCCCATAATCACCATACCATTCTTTGGAAATGTTAAAATGTTTTTCTGTGTGTTCCATGATAAATGCAGGGGATTCAAACGGATAGCCATCCTATGTTAGTTCAGAGTTCAAAAGTCGAAAAGTGATGCTTAGGGGATTTCAGAGGTTAGTAATAGGGAATGAGGGCTTATCTAGGGAACAACACAAGAACAGGAAGCAAGGAAAACCACTTGTCAAGCCGAGCACGACCACCATAGTAGAATAGGAAGGCTCTTCCAAGGTCGAGACAAAATAGTCGGGACAACGAGAAAAACTGAAGGGCAAAGAAGGGAACCTATTCTAACCTATGTACAAATATTCACATGGACAGCTCCGAAAGAGCTCAGGCTTGGAAGTAATGCTTAAGGTGATGCGCGTTGATAGGCAATGGGATGTCTTCACCAGTCAAAGTCTTTAGGTGGAAAGCATTATCTCCCAAGATTTCAGCAATCTGAAAGGGGCCAAGCCAGAGCTCGTCAAATTTATTATGTCCCCCTTTCTTTTCATTGGACTTGTCCCAATAAAGGACCAGATCGGAAATACAAAAGGCCTTAACCTTGGCTCGATGATCGAACCATCTTTTGACCATGCCCCAATGTTTGGCAAAATTTTCTATCGCATGGTCTCATACTTCTTCAAGGTGCAACAGCTCAGCAAGGCGAGCTTCTCTACGGTCTCCCCCTTAATAAAAATCATTGAAAAACTAGAGGGTAGGGATTTTCAAGTGTATGGGGAAGATGAGCTCTAAGCTATAGATGATATGGTATGGGGAATATCTAAGGGCAGCCTTGTGATGGGTGCGATTCGCCCACAAGGTGAAACGAAGTTGGGTATGCCAATCCTTGGGATTCCTGTCTAGTAACTTTTTGATCACCGTGATCAAGTTCTTGTTGGTGGACTTAGCAAGGCCATTGCCTTGAGGGTAATAATTAGATAAAAATTTGAGCACGATACCATAGTCAAAGTTCCAACTCGTGAATTTTAATGAAGCAAACACAGGGCCATATTAGAGCATATGGGAAACCAAAGCGATTTAAAATGAAACTTTCTAGGAAATTAGTTACTACTTCAGTTGTACATTGCCTACAAGTTATTGTCTTTATCCATCTAGTGCAGTAATCAGAAGCAGTTAGAATGTACCTGTGTCCTGTAGATGATGGGGGACTTACCAAGCTAATAAAGTTGAGACCCCATTGCGCAAAAGGTCTTACCTCCATAACAGGTTGCAACAGGACAACAACATTCCTTTCTCGGGTGATAGTAGTCTGGCACACATGGTGAGTGTGGACATGACTATGGGAATCCTTGAATATGGTGGGCCAATAATACCCAACTCTAAAGATCTAGTGTGTAGTGGATAAACTGGAACCGTGACTAGTCCCGAACTTATCACGGAATTCCTTAAGAACACTATCAACTTCTGCCTTACCTAGGCATCTCAAATAGATACCTTCATGATTCTTCTTGTACAATATGGCACCTTGTAACATATAGCTACTACTTTTCAACCTAAGGGCTCGCCTTTGGACCCCCTGCAGATGAGGTGGACATTTATGATTCAGTAGGTAGTACACTATATCATCGTACCACTCCCCTGGCGAGACATCCTCCAACTAGTACTATTGCACCATGAGCTTAGGTCTAGCATCAATAACTAGTTTTGTCATTGTTCTAGTGATCACCTACCCTCTTACCAACTTCATCGGCTAGATTTCCATATCATACTCTTGCAGTAATGCAGTCCACTTTACCCTTCACTCCCCTAGCTTGTTCTACATAACCAACGTTTTCACTGCAGGGTCGGGAATCATAGCAAACACCTTGTTGTGTAAGATGTAATGCCTAAAATTTTGAACTCCCTTAACAAGGGCATAAGCCTATTTTTCAACACTATGATAGTGTAGTTCAGCATCCTTAAGGGGGGAACTCATGAAGGCAATCGGATGTTCACTCCCCTCGTCATCCTTTTGTGTTAAGATATTGGTGTAGGAATGATCTGAAGCAAAAGTGTATATGTAGAAGGGCTTCAATTAGTTGGGGTTGAATAGCACAGGGGCATTAGTAATTGCCTTCTTTATTTCCCCAAAATCCTACTTTGCTTCTGGGGTCCACTCGACCTTGGCATCTTGTTTTAGCATGGCATTGAGCGGTTTGACTATTTCCGTGACGCCTGTAATGAACTTGCAGACAAAGTTAATCTTTCCAAAAAGATATTTGAGTTCTTTTTTGGTGTCGGGCAACTCAATTTTCATGATGGACTGGATACATTTGGGGTCAATGAAAACTCCCCGTTCTGATAGGACATGTCCAAGGAGTTTTCCCTCAGTGACCCCAAAGATGCACTTCTTTGGGTTAAGGGAAACCCCGAATGCACGACACCTTTCAAAGACCTTGCATAGATCAGCGATGTGACTACCCCGTTGTTTTAAAAATACTGTTAAATCATCCACGTAGATGATGATGCACTTGTTGATCAGGTCTTTGAAAGTGATGTCCATGGCACGTTGGAAGGTGGCGTTAGTGCTGATATATTTGAACGACATTCATCTATAAGCAAAAGTTCCCCATTTGGTGGTGAATGCTATCTTGTGTCAATCTTTGTACTATACCATGACTTGATTGTACCTCGAGTTTCCATCCAGGAAGGACATCATCTGAGAACCATTTACTATCTGTAACATTTCATCCAATGAGGGCACGGGATAACTGTCCTTTTTCGAGGCTCAGTTCAAATTGCGAAAGTCAACACATAGTTTGATTTCCCCATTTTTCTTCCTCACAGGAACTAGGTTTTCCACCCATGTGGAGTGTCTAACCAGAAAAATAATCTTGGCTAACAACAACTTTTGCACTTCCTTGTATATTATTGGTTCTAACAATGCATTGACTGGGCGTTTTTGCTGCCGAAAGGGCTTCGTATCTGGTCGGAGATGGATGGTGTGGGTGATAATTGATGTATCATAAGTCTTGAGATCCTCATAGCTCCAAGCGATGATGTCGTGATACTTCCGTAGAGCCTCAATTATCCCCTTTTTTTCTTCATGGGTGCACACCTTACTGATGAACACGTTCTTGGCATTTCTAGCCGTTCCTAGGTTGTAAGTGTCAGATTGGCCGCTGATGGTATCCTCTTAGCTTGTTGATCTTGATCTCTGATCTAATCAAGGTCAAAGATTCACTCTAATTGAACCATTCCCCTAGGGATGGTGTTGGTCTTTAGGTTGATAATCCCATCAATATCCAAGTCTACCTCTTGGGGTTCAACCTCATCAATTATCTGTGTAGCAAACACCTCTGAACTATTGATGAAATCCAAGATATGCTTGTCATCATTGAATACCTAGAAATTAGCTGCATTATCTGGCACTGAAAAGATGAAGGTGACTTCCACCGTGAATCTTTTGAGCCCTGATAGGTACAATGGCTATAACATGCTTGTTGCTTGTGCCAGGGCATTGGCAGTATGATTCTGTGTGCGCGGGATCAATTGAATGTTAAAGGCATCTAGCCCTTCTAGTAAATCCCATACGTGGTGTCGGTAGTTAGTGAGTCTTTGATCATAGCAGGAATACAACTTTCTGACTTGTTTTACAACTAACTCTGAATCTCCATATACCAAGAGCATCTTGACACCTCTTCTTAATTCCATTAAGAGGCTCAAGACTAAGGCCTCATACTCTACTACATTATTGGTATAATAAAACTAAAGCCTATGAGCAGCAAAGTATGACTTACCTTTGGGACTGATCAATTCGAAACCTGCCCCAACTCCGTGCTTGGATTTAGATCTATCAAAGCACAATGTCCAGAATCTAGGAGGATCCTTGGACATAGCACAGGTAGCTTTGACTTCCACCTTTGGTGGGGCCTTCATTTCAGCAACTGCTTTAGGAGGTATAGGGATGGAATAGGTTTTTTTGCTCAGTGCTGATCCTATTTTCTCCTTTGGAGTATCCTTCTTTTGAACATGTTCAATTGCTGCTTGACACAAGCAGAAGTTAAATTCAGAGTGAGCAACATTATGTACCCTGCACCAATTAGGGAGAAAGAGTTCCTGGAAGTTCATTCAAGTTCCCAAGATAAGATGGTCCTGAACACATTTTTCCATGAAATCCTGGAAACCATCGAGCAATCCCCAAGTGTTATTCTCTCTTAGTTCTTCATTATCGGATTCGATTAGCACTTTAGTGCTCTAGGAAACATTGGTCAAATTAGTAGGCAGGTTGCATAGTACGAGGAAGACCTCACTTGTCCCTTGGTCTTCAGGGTATTCCTATTCATTCTGATACGACACTGGGGAATAATTTCCCAGACTTGTTTCAGCATACAACACCTTGTTTGTGTTGTTTTACTCAGTGATCATGAATCTCATCTATGATTCTCTGTCAATCCGAATATGATTTGGCATTCCTTTCCACGGAAGCCACATGTGTGAGTAATTAGTTGTGATGTATCCATTCAATTCCCTCATGAAATCCCTTCCTAATATTATATCGTATGTATCGGGGATATCAGCCACCTGAATGTCAATGGTCTGTTGGATCCAAGGATCAACAACAACCTGCATGGGTATTTTGTTAATTTCCCCCACTAGTGTTGATCTTTGTTTTGTCAAGTTGTGTTACTTTTCGTCGGGAGGGATTTGGCATTATTTTGAGTGCCTTGCACATGCTCAGAGGCATAACATTATCCAACGCACCTAAATCTAGCAAGCAATTGTGGAGGTTCTTCCCAAACACACGGATGGTGGTCAGAAAGGGAGGAATTTTGAATTTCCCTTGAAATAATCCTCCGGATATGTCCACTTGAGCAACTTGGCCCTTGTCTTTCTTGCTGCCCTTGCTTTGGGTTTGTGCCTGATTAGCCACCCTGTTCTACTACTTGTTTGCTTGTTGATCTACTGGTGGGTCAGCCTTACTATTGAAGATTTTCCTAACAACCGACTCACTTTGATGATCGTCAAAGGATACCTTTTTTACTGGAGTTTCTTGAGTTGACCCTTGTGACAGAGTCCCATTTATCATTCTGAAGAAGGCATTCCTGACGACATGCACCTTTAGAAGTTCGAATTTGGATACACTTAGCTTCACCCTTTTGAATTCTTCAGCAATATACTCCCCCATATGCTCAACTTCTTCATCATGGGAAACATTTTGGGAGGATCTAGCAGCTTGGCTTTGTCTGTTGTTTTGTTGTTTATTTTTGTTGAGGTACCACGCGGGCGTATGGGAAAAACTTGGGTTATTATTTGCATTCGGATCAAGAGGGGTGCTGAAATTACTTGGCGGCATGGAGGTCATAAACAGACCTCTGGCATGACTTTCATCTTGTCTATTTTTGATGTTGTACGGGGTAGTCTGTTGGTGAAACATTTGGGCCTCATCTTCCCTAGGCTCTTCTTCGTCATTCTTAGGACCATTATCTATTGAATCAAAGAGCTGAGCTAAAGGACTTTTGGGACTTACCTCTTCCACCTTTTTGTTGATGTTCAAATTGGTACCCTCCAGTTTTGGTGTGTTACATTTCACCCTTGGGAAAGGAGCCTAGTTCAACACCAATACCAAGGAATTGTACGGATCAGATGAGAAAATTTCATTGCACCCCAAATTGTCCACTATATTCTAAAATTCAACCTGAAGAATCTCAGTGGCAGTTTGGAATTCTGGACAATCCAATTCAGAATGGCGACTCATTTTGTGTATGCGACACCAACCGGATAGAGCAGCCTCTGCCAAGTAAACCCCACTTACGGGATTCTCATTGCTACGGGGCTGATCAAGAGGCGTGGAAATGCCACCATTATTGGGTCTTGTATTCCAAGTGTGGTTTTGTCTTTGGAAGGGCCTTCTTTCAAAGTTTTGGCCCAAATTTTGATTTCGGTCATAATTTTGTCTCGACGACGTGCCAGCATCTTGATTGTCCCAATTTTCATGCTGATCTCGATTTTCCCTATTAAGGTTGGCCTAGATGCTCTTTTGTGACACCTACAATTGGTTGTTCTAATTCCTCAAGTGTGTCATTTTGGTTGACATTTTCTTGATCATCTCCATGAGCTCGTTAATCCTATCTTTTTCAGTGTTGTTTGGTTGCGGTGCAGCATTCTGAAGGAACACGGGTTGTGTAGCCGGCTGATTCTGATGAGTGGGAAGAAATTTTCCCACCTAAAGGTACATACGCACCTAGGATTATTGAAGATGTGACTGTTGCTACTGGGGCAACAAGTAGGGATGTACCGGATATGCTTGATTCATTGGCTGCCTAGGATGTAGAACCAGAGGTAGCTAAGGTACTTGATTCAATAGGGGTGTCTGATGCTGCAAGGCCTGCGTGAGCCCCTGTACCTACACTGGATGTGCAGTTTTCCCAAGAGAAGGCAGTGGACTGGATATGTTCTACCCCAAATCTATGCTGGTAATAATGGCTTCAACGTATGCATCAACAAACCTAGCGAGTGGTGGTCTCATTCTTTTCACCAAGGCTGAAGTGAGGTTGTCCAGTGTTGCGTAGTTAATGGGCAGGACGACAACATCATTGAAAACATACAAGGCCTACAACCGGGTGTACACTCTATGGAAACGATCATTAAACGAACTGATCGGTTCATTGATCTCCCTTTGAACCAACATGAAGTGCTGATACGAATCTGTCAGGCTGACCGAGGTCTTGAACTTCTGCATAAAAGCAATCTTCAGAAGGTCCCATCTGTTGATAGTCCCGGCGGGCAAGTTGACGTACCAGTAGAAGGCCTCCTCCCCTAAGGAGTAGGGAAAGAGCCTACAGGCCACATTTTTGTATATGATCTACATAGTCTTCAAGGCAATTTCAAATATCTTGGCATGCTCCTCGGCTATCCTCTATGGATCCCAGGAGTTGAACTTTGTATAGAAATTCTTAGGATTCTTTGGCATATCATGGTAGAGGTTGAAGGCTAAAGGAGATGGGTTATTGCCTAGCCATGCCATTGGATCAGGCGGTGGAGGTGGTTGTGCTAGATTGGCTCGTAAATGTAAATGAGCAGTAGCAACTAACAAGGAAACAACAGGGCTAGTGACTGTGTTTGGCTGAAAGGTAGTATTCAGACCAGATGGAGTGGCAACCTAGAAGGCTGTATGGATTAGATGAGTGGAAGGTGGTACTGCCAATGAAGGTGAAGAGGATGGAGGTGAAAGAGCAGTAGTCTGGTCTAGCGAATCAGTGATAGATGGTTCCTCTTATTTAGCTCTCTTAGCTCGGATAGGGGGCTGTAATTCCTAAAATTCCTCCTTGTTTGATGTAGACCTCAAAATTCGATGAAAGATCTTAGGGGAGAATTACACAATTTGATCTAGCTTTACCTTTCTGCCCTCCTTGTAGCGCTAGTTCTATTGATGGTTTTTTTATGCACTTCACAACATAGGTAATACGTAGGTGCATTACCTTTGTTGAAAGACAATCTTCCACAATCAAATTGCAGAACACTATCCCAAGATCTCTCAGATGTCAGGTCTTAACAGTGCTTGGAATATCTTTTGTTTGATGTGATTTGTTGGAATCACAAGGCAGCCTTACATTAATTAAAGTTGTTGAAGAATTGGGTCAATGAATGGAGTTCTTCGGATATGAAATTACTACACTTTGTTGTAGGCTCAGACAATAGTCTCGAACTCCATTGTTTCATCAGATTTGGCTTTACAATGTGCAATGAACCTTAGCACAGGTTGTTTCTAAAAAAAAGGAAATGAGGTAGAGAAGAAAGATGGTTCCTGAACCTACAACTACCAATGAACAGTGATCATGGAGGTTCCTGCTATGGATAGTTTCCTTAAATAGGATTGCACTTAATCAAAATTCTCACAATATCATGAAATCTATGTTATCTTCAAAGGATTGCAAATATTCATCATTCATTCACCATGTAAATGTGACCAAAGATAAAGTTTAAGGAGAAGCTATGAAATTAAAGTCTAGACTAACTTTACACAATCACCTACCAACAACAAATGACCAAAAGTATGGACAAGGACAGCATACATGCAAGAGAAAAATTCATAACCAGAGACAACACACTAAATCCACTAAAACTAACTAAAGGTTACCAGAACAGAAAACTAATTTGTAGTAAAGTTTAAACTAAGGGAGAAGAATTATGAAACATGTGGAGAAACCCATAAATACACCAAGAAATGACTGTATTTTCTATTATAATTTTTGAAGCATGCTTTTACAACAACTCAACTCTCTTAAATGAGAGGAGGAGAGCCCTATTTATAGTTTCCAAAAAGAAAAATAAGTGGCCAAGATTTGATTCCATTGTGTGGCCAAGATTCACTTCACACTAGGGTTTCACCTACCCCCAAATATATTTCATTTAAAAAACATTTCTTGTCTTTTCCCTATTTTGTCATCTAGTGACAACACTGTAGCAATTTCATCCTTTTGTTGTTTGCTCTTTGTTGCAGCTACTCTTTGAGGAATTCTTCGTCAATAATAGAGTTGTCTTCCCACTTCTTCAAAGTTGCATACTCCATGAAGCTCAAGATCAGTGGCTAGAATCTGTTCAACTCCATGATGTCAGATCGCAAAATTTGGTAGCTCCATTGTTGGGAGTTGTTGACGAGCTTCTTCTAGTCATCATCATATTTGGCTGCATTATCTCTGAAAAGTTCTGACTAGACGAAGGCTTAGGCAGAAAAACTCATGAAGTCCATGGTGATTTCAGCCGATATCCCATCTTCCATATTGTTTAAGAAGTTTGGCTTTACCCCATCATTAGCTTGAGGTACCGAGCACACTCTTCTCTGGTCTCCTTGGCCCACTCGATATCTAGAACTACCTATTCCAGAATCTACTCTAGCTTTCCTTTTCAATGGTCAAATTACCACTTCCATACATCCACTAACTAGTGGTCATCATCCTTGAGGGCAAGGTCTTTCTCCCAAACCTTGCTTGGCAATGCGAGTATGGCCTCAATTTTTGGGTAGGCTACTCTATACTTCCTTGGGAACCCCTTGCAGACCTAAATCATACCCTCAAGAGTCCTATGTACTTCTAAGAACTTATTTTTTGTCCAGACAACCAAGTTGATACCTATGTTTCCTATTCTAAGACCTGTCAGAACCAACTTTCTGTAGTCTTATCTAAGTTCCTTCTCTTTTCCAATTTTTTGGATAAGGTGTACCACTGTGGTGACTGATTCCTAGAGGTGGTCGACCTTTTTCTCCCTCGTAGTCATTCCCAAGATGATGTTAGAGACGTTATAAGTTATTCCTTGTTCTCCAACCACCAGTGTTCCTATTTGTACTGCCCTAGATCCGAAGGCATCCATGGTTACCTTTGATCTGATCTTTGGCCTTCTCTCTCTCTTGGTGCTTATTTGTGCTCTGGCCAGAATGGCTTCCAACCTTGCCTTAGGATCTTTTTAGGTGGGAGTCTTTTGCTTCAACTGTTTCTCCAGCCAATCAAGAATTTGGGGCTTTTCCTTGGATGATTCACCTTGATTCTTGTTGTCCTCTATCCCACATTCAGTGGCTATGATGAAAAGAGCCCCTTTCTCATATCCTACATCATCCTTCTCCTCATCAGAGTCCTATTCGAGCGTTACATACTTAGTGGGATACTTGGTGTGCAATTGTTGGTTGGAGGGATCCTCCCTTTCAACACCCTTCTCTTCTTCATTTTGGCTATGTTCATGTTCCTCGAGCTTATCTTCCTGCTCATATTCATGGAGGGATACTTTATCATCATGTTTCAGGGTTTGGTCATGCTGTTTAGTTGGAGACTTGTTGCCTTCAGTCTCTAGAGCAGTAACTTCTTCATCCACCACAAGCCGATCTTCGGCTTCCTTATCCTCAATTTCCTTAAGTTGTTTACTCCACTCGGCTTCAAACTTGGGGTCATGTGTTTCTTGAACTAACTCAGTGTCAGGTTCCTAGCTACCCTCATTAGAAGATTTTTAAACTACCTCATCGATCTCCCGGCGTTGAAACAAATGGTGCTCATGTATTCAAATTCCTCATATTTTGGTCTCTTTGTATCCTCCAACTGGCATTGCTCGAGCTCATCTGATATCTGCATTGTCGCCTCCATTCCTGGTGGTTCGGTAGGGGGAGGAAGAGCTGGAGTGTTGGCCATAGCCTTGGCTATTGTAGTTGTACTAGTGGGCTCGTAAGCATCCCTAAAAGCTTGGATGGCACGTTCTGCATGAATTTTATGAAGGATTCTGGGAGGCTGAGGGCAAGCACTATGGCAGCAGCAATGGAGGGAAGGGAAGGACACATAATAGATGAAGATATTAGTGAGGTAGTGGCAGAGGATGAATCCACTGGTATGATCTACATGATTGGAGAGGTGGAAGGAAGATGCATAGAGATGTCCACCGCGGACGGGGAGGAAACAAAAACTGCAAACGAAGTATGCGGGGTGGTGGTAGCAACAATAGCAGCAATTGCAGTAGATGGAGACCTTGGTAGGTCAGAATCTTCCTTCCTGCCTTTGAGGAATGGATTTTTAGGTATGACTGGAATCTCTGCAACCCCGGATGTTTTCTTTTTCTTCTTGGAAGGCTTGCCCTCCGAAACCTTTTAAGTGTAAACCTTAGGATTGGGCCCCTCCTTACTAGCTTCCTTTCTCTTTTTCATTTTGATGGATGTAGGGGATTTAGAAGTCTCCCTAGTTGTTGTGGTAGACACCCCACTGTCGGAGCCACTTGGTTTACTTTCGAGTCCCTTGAACTTTAATGTGACTCCTTATTGTTTTAGTCGTGCCACTTACTGGTTGATCCATGCCTTTGTTCGGATTTCCATAGCCTTGGTGAGCACGGTGAGGTCATCAACCTCTTGTTCATCCCAATCAATCATAGGCAGTGGCAAGTTGGCAATGACACTGTATCTTGGATCAATTACCATGCTCTCGTCCTCCTCAAGTTGGTCAAGGATCAGGCACAAGTTTATTCTCTGCACATAGAGGGCAGTCATGCCCATATATTGTTGTAGCCGCATCTCAAGATCATCTTTACAATTAGCCTAGAAATCCGCAATGTTGTGGAGGTGGGAATACTCACATCCCAATGCCTTCTTGATATGACCATATGGGTCCATAGCGGCTGGGTTGTGTACTGCCCGAAGTGGTACTCGACTAGCTCCTTTTATGAATTTCCCACACATTGGGAGGTGTGAATCTTGTACATTCCTTGACCAAGGCCTATAGGGTAAGGCATCCCTACCAGATGCTTGGTGCTCGGGATATTATGAATGTTTCGTAGCTGCCAAGTCAACTCTAATAGTATGATATGGTCATTGGGGTACCAGGGCAACTTGTTTGGTCTTTCTGTGAATCCCTGTGCATGGATGTAGGTGACCTTGGAAATTGTATGTATAGGAAAGTGTATTTCTTA
Organism: Sequoiadendron giganteum; assembly: GCA_007115665.2. Lineage (NCBI taxonomy): Eukaryota > Viridiplantae > Streptophyta > Pinopsida > Cupressales > Cupressaceae > Sequoiadendron > Sequoiadendron giganteum. The sequence goes on along the minus strand of CM021104.1, from coordinate 522,243,139 downwards.
AGGAGGGCCCTGGAACTGTGGGATACTCGTCTTTGAAAATCTCCTCCAAGTAGTTAGATGATGTAGGAAATGAAGGCGTCGTTCACTCTATAGTAGTCCATCTTGAAGTTTTTGTACTGCAACTAAGGGTACCTGTCATAAGGTTTGAGTTATCTCCCTGGCCCCACATTGGGCATAGCGTTGAGTCCATGATACTGTTGCTGGTTGGCAAGTGAATAAACTAGATAGGACATCATGTAGAACTGAGAAGTCTTCTTGACTTTGAAAAATTCCTCGTGGAAGCAATTGTTGATTATTTCTCCCCAATCAAAGGTGGAGTTGCTGCGGAGAATTTGCTCCATAGAGTAAAAAATCCACTCTTGGAAGAAGGCTGTAGAGGGAAGAACCATTACACTGCTTAGCAAGGTGACGAGGTCATGGCAATCCTCAAAGAAATCACTATGGAAGAGATCCTATGGGACCTTGCCAGCACTGGCCTGCTTATCCTTCAACCAGTATTGATTGATCACCCTGTTTCAACTTATAGGATCTTGTTCCCATAATGCCTTGCATTCTTCAATTTTTGGTGTCTCCATTTTCTCAAAGGTGGGGATGTGGAAGGTTGTAGCTATCCCACGAGGGGACATGTCTACAAGGATGTTTCCATCTCTGTCCACTATGGTTCTAGTCTGGGATTGATATACTACCCGACATGCCACTACCAACTCAGGGGCCACCAAAGCCAGGGGAAAACCTACATCCTTAGCAAGTTCGTAGCTTCTGATCAATTTTTCATTTTCTATTTTAGGGTCCACCCTAACCCTCCACGTGAACTCGTCAATATTGACATGCCTGATATTGGTATATGTGATGTCTCTCCAAAGAGTGGTGATTCTGGAGTGCAGTGGCACTCCCTAGAACTTTAACTTAGTTTGATCCTTGTCCTCCTTGCCCCGAGGTGCCTTGGCTATTGCCTTTCCCTTTTCCTTGGCAGCACCAAAGGTTTCTGCGCTGGATTCCATAAATCCTGCATAAAGGGATGTGAATCAGTAACCTTAAATATGGGAAAACGGCCTCGGACAACTCCCTACATATCAAAGTTAGCTCTACAATTTTCATTCATACTTGATAAATGCCTATCATCTAATAAAACATCATAAGGAGGTAAAACAGGCAATCCGGGTTCCCAAGGATAGAATTCCCTTGGTAGAATGTCGTTTGGAAGGGAAAACAAGGTATGGAACTCTTGATGAAGTTTTCAATCTTTGATTTGATCAAGGAAGGGTTGGCATGGAAGAAGTCTAGATTTTAGGAAGTGGTTCAAAGTCCGTTTTGGATTTGGAGGTCATCTGAGCCCTCATTTAGGCATACAGGTGCTAGTTGCAGGAAGGCCTTTTGAAACGGCGCAGGGAAGACGAAATTTCGGGAGCCGGATTTCAAAGTTCATATTTCTGTAGTTGGAAAGCAGTTATGGGAAAGCCATTTGAAACGGTGAAAGATAGACAAAAATCTGGGGGTGGAAGTCTGGAGGGTAATCCCCAGAAACAAATTTACCAGTTAGGGAAGCCCAATAGCGAACTAAGGGTCGAGACCCGCTAGCTAGAAAGACAGACAGGTTTGGGCATGTAAAACGGAAAAAGAAACACGAAATCCTGAAGATGGAATTTCGGAGTCCGGGGTCCAAAGGGTGTTCTGACGTTAGTTCTTCATTCGCATTTTACACAAGGCAAAAGGGGGAACGGGGTTTGAGAGTTAGAAAGACATCCCGGGACGGCCGTGTGAAACAAAAAAAGCGACATGGAATTTCGGGGATGAAATTCAGAAGGTCAGGGTCCGAAGGGAGTTCTGATGGTCGATTTTCTGGCGCAAGTTTGAAATGGACTTCACAAGGCCGAGATTCGAGCGATGGAAAGATGCTTGAGGGAGGTCGTTTACAACGATAGAGGCACAACGAAAACCCGTGAAGGGAAATCCAGAGGTCGGGGTCTGGGACGAGCTTGGTCATTGTCAATTTTGAAGTTTAAGTTTGTGCCAACGACCATGGACGAGTATGGGCCCAAGTGAGGTGGTCGCCTATTCTGAAGAACAACGATGGGGAGTTCCAACTCCGGTTTGAATTTTGACCCCTCGAACAATCGATCTTACACATTTCAAAACATGGGTTTTTATGGGAGGGTCTTAACATGTCAGGTTTTTGAATTTATTTTACCCCTTACTTAATTCTAAGTTCAAATTATTTGAAAAAAGGGGAAAGCAGGTGCAGCGGCAACCCTACCTCCAAATCCTGAAGAATTTCGATGCTGAATTTTGCGAAGAACTAGCAAAGTGAGAATTCGGGCGCAGAGGTGGAAGATGCTAGGGCATCGGTGGTCTTTCAAAATTTCATTGTCATGTGAAAATGACAGGCGAAAACAAGTCTATATAGCCCAAAGTGTAATTAATGTTGCAATTTAATGCTCCGTACGTTGGCAAATGGGGTTGGTAAGTTCAAACTTTCAGACGATGGTAGGGAGCCTGGAGTCCAGAGGTCGGGGAGACATCCAGCTACGACCGTTTGAAACCTACACAATGTTAGGTCACACGGTGGACAGGGACCCGGGATCTAGGGTCCGGAAGGAAGTCGACCCTCCACCATACAGAATGGAAAAATTCAGGTGGAATCCCGAAAATGGAACTTTGAGATCCGGGGCCTGGTGTCCTGAAGGACGTCAGACGCCGGACGCCAATGACAGCAAAATCAAGTCAGAAACTCGGAAAGAAAAACCTGAGGGTCCGGACCCGGGAGGGGTCACGGACGTCAGAAAGGCATTTTGACGAGGGAAACCCGAACTGACTTTAGTTTTAGGATTTTTAAGGGGGCCAAGTTTGGTCAAACTTAAAATTTGACTTTGAGAATACATTGACGCTTAAGGATGCAAAAATGGGCATGCAAAATGAGGAAAAGTGAAAAGGTCCTGATAAGCAAAAGAGGGAAGAGAGGGTCCCCATTCCGAATGGGGTGTGTGTGCAATAGGCACAACATTGTCCAACACTCATGAAGTTATGCTTTAACCCAAGAGAAAAATATATATTCTGAATCTCCTTATTTTCACCTTGCTTGGCGTGGATCATGATAGATCCTTTTCCCAAAACTGGAACTCATCCACTGTTCCCCATTCTTATCTCCAAATTTTCATTCTTATCAATGAAAGAAAACAAACTTTCATTACCACTCATGTGGTTGCTGCAACTATTGTCCAAATACCAAACTAGGGGGCTGCCTTCTTCACCAATATTGCAAATTATGAAGGCTTTGGACTGATTTCCTTCAACCACATTCACATCAGCCAAATTTTCATTTTGTTTTAATTGATTATTGTGATTTTTCCAGCACTCACTTACATAATGACCAAATTTATGATAATAGTAGCATTCAACATTTCTTTTGTCATACCTCTAATTTGAATTGTTGTTCTTCTTACCTTGTTTAGAGCTGGTCTAAGAGATGATTGTTCCCTCTTGGTTTCTTGCTTGTCTTGAGATTTCTCCTCCAATGTTTCCTTGTTTGGAGTTTCTACAACCTCTACCTCTTGAGCTCCTTCCACCATTGTTTCTTCTCCCCTTTCCTCTTGCATTTGATTGAGCTCTAAAATCTTGATCTTTGGAAGAAGTAGCATACCTATTTAGGTGTTGCTCATGGGTTTACAGAGAACCCATCAACTCATCAATGGAAAATGATGAGAGTTCCTTTGCCTCTTCAATGGAAATCATAACTGCATCAAAAATTTTGGGTAAACTTTTGAGGATTTCTCCACAATCCTCTACTCTTCCATGGTTTCACATTCATCCTCAACTGGTTTATCAAACTGGAGACTCTTGTGTGGAGGTTTGAAATGGACTCATTATCCCTCATCAAGAGAGTCTCTAAATCTCTTTGAAGTATCTGGAGCTTCACCAATCTAACCCTATCATTCCCTTTGTATCTGGTTTGGAGGATTTCCCAAGCTTCCTTTGCATAGTTAGCTACTGTTATTTTGGGAAAATGGCCTCTATCAAGGTTGCTTCTATTAAACTCAATGCCTTAACATTTTCCTCCTTAACTCCTTTATCTGGGTCTTCTAGTTATTTGTGAGGGCAACAATGCTGCTAGGTCAATCTCATCATTGAACCCACTAATCACAAGCTCTCACAAGTCATTTGAAACCATAATGGTCTTCATCTTCTTTTCCCAAACATCATAGTTTTATCCATTAAAGGATGGTGGCTGCTGTCAACTCTTTCCTTCATCTCTAGCCATGTCTCATGCAGAAAAAAACTTAATACCTAGAAGAAGAAGAAAACTCCCTAACTCATGAAGAAATGGGGCCCAGGCTCTGATACCATGTAAAACAAATTGAATGCACAAAACAACATAGATTTGTTGCTCTATTTCCCAATCAACTAGGAATACTCAAACTAAATGTGGAAGCACAAAGAATGCAAGGAGACATGTAAATTTATTTGTATTCAATAAACTAGAAATGACATTACAAAAGGGTAAACTTAAAACCTTAGAAAATAAAACTAAACTACAGATTACGAACTATTGGGAGCAATTTGGAGCTGCTCATAGAAACAAAAAACTTTCAAGAGCTTCTAGGAGCTCACTATCAGGAGCTACACATAGCTCTATCTGAAGCAATCACTGCTCGAACACATACAAATAAAATATAGTTTCTCTTGTTTTGGAGATTCCCTAAATCACATAGAGAACTCAAAAAAAATTATTTTCTTCAAATTGTTGCTATAAAACTAAAACTAGCATTCTCTTCGCCATTCATTCCTTTTGTCTATTCTAAAAACCCATCTCAAAATTTGAATTCACCTACCAAATTTAATTCTTATGCAAGTTGAGCTGCATGTCAAGAGAAATTTGGGAAAGTAATGCCCAAAACAATCTTTCACTTGTGCTAGCAACAAATTCTCCTAACATGTGGCAATGGTAGGAGGCTCAGGGGTAATTAATTTTCCAACAATTTTTTGTCCTTCTTGAATAAATCCACTACAGTCCAAGTTATATCAACTTATATTGTAGCAATCTAACTAGACAAACAATCTTTAAGGTAAAAAAAAAACATTTTCATAAATTATGGTCAATTAAAAAATATATATTCATGTCAAATATTTAATATTTTAAAATTCAAATGAATCATTACCGAATAAAAGATAAAAATATCTAAAAAATGTATCACCATAGTAATTGGGGAAAACCTGTAGACCATATATACACTTTAGTATCATATTATTTCTACCAATTTTCATTTTTTATGAATATCTGTTAGCATACCAATTTTTTGAATTGAAAGTAAACAAACCATATATTCAAACTTGCAATCCAGCTTCCATTGTTTTGTCAGGCCCATTCTGCAAAAGCCACATTTGACTGAGACTGAAAACATCAGTGGACTGCACAAAAGGCTGCCATACATTTAAAGACTAATTTACTTTGATGAACTTCCTTGACATACTTGTCTACTATTGCCCATTGCAAATTAAAGATAAAATTAGGTGATGCAAATAATGGTTTCAAGAAAATTCATTGTCAAGAATTCATTTCAGAAAAAATATCGTCAACAATTCACTATCATGACAAATTTATTTTGTGAAAAATTCACCACCATCAAGATCTTGAGATTTTTTCGCAAAAGAATAATTTCCACTGTATTAATAATAGATGACTCATATTTTTGTATTTAATTGATTTACTAGAATAAAATACAATATATTGAAAATGTTCTCAATTTTATTATCATAATCAAATTTTTCATGAGATGAATTTATAATTACAATGAATGTTTGATGGTGATTGGAGATGAATTTTCTCGTAATAAATTATGATTTTTTCAAAAAAACTTCATTCATTCTATTTATTGTTACAACATAAAGATCACAATAAAACCAAATAATTTAGAATTGGTTTTGAAGGTAGTAATTAATTGGGTAGTAATAAACCTCATGAATATGACCATCTAGGAGAATAGGTGATTTTATGTTTAATAATTGTCTCACATATACCACTCTTTTAACACGTTCATATGTGATCTGTATCATGGGCACACTTCCCTCTAGACACTCTTTCACTGACAAACTATTGTACTTACAAGTTTAAAAGTATCTCTTGACCTTTGCCTTAAACTCTTTTGTAATCCACAATCTATATAAACTATTTGATATGTATTTATTCAACTCAAATAAAAGTGATGGATGCAAAAACATACATTAATGGTCCCCAATTGAAGGGATATTTGACCCTCATATTTTACATAGAGTATGATGTCTCCATTTTCATTCTAAAACCAAAAAAATACAAAACAAAGTTTAAACACAGTTGAATTTTATAAATTTAAGGAAATAACTAAAATTTTATGTTTGAATAGGAATGAAACATGAAATTTATACCCCAATGGGGGGTAAATGTATTCTATATACTCATCAATGCTCATAGCTCACAACTTAGAAATATCATGTTAGAAACAAGATACACTAAGAGGGATGGGTGAATCAGTTTTGTGCAAAATTTAACTTTATTAAATTTTATCTTCAAAGCATTAACAATATTCAACCATAATGCATAAACATGAGAAAATGAACACAACACCATAACACATGGATTTTTAAGTGGAAACCCTATTAGGGGAAAAACCACAGTGGATGGCTGATCCATTGATACGAGTATATTCAAATGAAGTTTACAATAAGGGGAATGCACTTGAATTCAAGTGCACTGCCTAGAGCTCACTGCTCAAAGGGAAGGCTCACTTCCTTACAAAGAGAGTCATATTAAAACCATCTGAGAGTTGAACTGAGAAAAATAGCATCTACATATACTTGATTATAGTTCTGGTTAAGCACAATATTTGATTTGTTGTCCTACAGATTCATTTTGCACTTCTGCTATGTTATGCTCACACTCACAACACAGATCCTTTATGCACAAGTGAAACTACATATTATCACTCTTCTACTCTGCTCTAATTCACAATTCACATCAACACACACTTCATACATCCTCCAAAATTATACAAACAATCTTATATATATCCGCAACTTAGAATTCAATTACACTATGTCAGCTTCAATAGAACACAAAAATAATTACAACTGTCAGCTCAATCATGAGAAATATGTAATTTGTACCCACAATTGTTGGCCACAACTTGGCTAAGATCCAAACAAAGATGTATGAACACAAAATTACTTAACTGATTACTTTTCATACATCTGTGACATGATACATTCATGAAGTTGGCTCCATTATTGATAAAATAGAGAATTAGCCAACTGAATCTTCTAACTCACATAAGGATCGATACTATCTAGTTCACTTAGATAGTAACAGAGATAATATACCAAAAAAAAAATTGTGAGATGCACAATACAAAACAATAACAAAAAATCTTCATACAAATCGATGAAACTATCAGATCCCCTCTTCTTCCTTGTCAATCTTCAATTTATCTGTCGGTATGATCGAATGATGATGTTCATATCTGATCATTGATTAGGGTTACCATCACTGACAACACCAAATGATACTAGCAGTGTCTCTTGCCAACAATCTCCCCCTTTGGCATTGATGGCAACACTTAGTGAAAAATGACTAAGTGTCAGATCAATACAAAGATAAACTGCGCTGCCATCTCCAAAATTCTAAAATACAATTCTCCCCTTGAGATGATTATACATTTCACTCCATTACTCTCCCCTTTGACATCAATGGCAAAGGCAAGGATACACATACCAAAAATGGATCAATCAATCAGAACTATTATACAGAAATGCTTCTTTGACTTACATATGTTGGAAAATGTATGCAAAATCTTTCTTCAACTGGACCAGATTTGTGTCCCAAACTCTTTTGAAACTCTCCAGGATTGTTATGTGACCACATATCAGGTAGGATTGTGTCTCTTCAAATTCCAAGTTGGTCGGATCACTAACTACCATAGTATCTTCTCCTTCCTTTAGAGTGCTTGACATTATCTTAATTTTTGGACCAATTAGGCCTCTGTGTTCACATGCTCTGGCAACAATTTTTTCATTATCATGCTTCGAGATTTTTATTTTGCCAAGAAAATACATCACTTCACCTTTTATCTTTCCAAAAGCACTAGTTAGAGGATCAAATGCTTCAAAAATATTAGCTAGCTGGTTTTCTAGATCTTTAACCTTTTTCTCATTAGCTTCAATAAATTTTTAAAAAGACAAACATGATTTGTAAAAATTTGCACCTTCTGACAGAGCAGTCTGTACATTCTTCACACACGTGGCTAAAAATATTTTATCTTTAACAATCATTTCCTTCAATCCACTAAACCTTTTGACATTAAATTATTTCTGCACTTTCACCATAGCTGATTTCTCAAGTGACTCAAAGTGAGTACTTACAGAGTTGATAAAGTTATTTAATTCACCGGAGGAGGAACCGGTCGGATCTTTCACATGAGTGGGCATTATCTTTTCCAAGACTTCAGATGCAAGATTCAGAAGTTCACTATCCTCAATGTGGGACTTCAACAATTCTTCTTTGGCTTTTGCTTGAGCAAATGAAGCTACCTTAATTTTATGAATTGGAATCAAGGTAGATAGGTCAATAGAACCTTCAATTAGTTATGGATTAATTTCTTCTTTTTGTTCTATCAAAAATTTCTTCACTACCTCTTCAGTGTCTCTTTCTTCTACTGGAATTTCCTTTTCATCAACTTTCTTCTCCTCAATCATTGCTTCCCTAGTTGTAGGTTATGATTTATCTTCAATTATCTCCACATTCTCAACTGATACATTTTTCAGGTATCTCAACTTCCATAGGAATTTATGTGTATTCCACTATAGGAGGAATTTGTGAATTCTCAGCTATATCAAAATTCACTTCTTCTTCTTCCCTTTCTTTCAACATGTGTTTCCTCAACAACAACATCAATTCTCTCATTTAACAGTATCTCCCTCATGATTTTCTCAATTTCTTTTGTAACTTCATCATTTAGGCCAATCATGAGCTTATTCACCCTTGTTTTTCTCTTGAATTTCTTTTTGGCTTTATTCAAGAGTGTCTGCATATCATCCATAGACATTACCAAACACAATTCTGAAAGGACCCTTTCTCTCATCTATTCTTATTTTGTTCTAGCATTAATTCTCCTCATCTCCAAAATGTCATATAGACTTTTAGGAAAATTTGGCATTATTTCAATCAAGACTTTATTGAAAATGTTCATATGTTTTATTGTTGCCTCCTCAAGAATTCTCTGATAAAATTTACTAAAATATTCATACCATTTGTAGAATGGTTTGAGATTTCCATCCTTAACCAAATCTTTTTCAACTACTTCCACTGACATACTTGGTTTGTTAGTCTTTTCCTTCTTTGCTTTCTCATTTCCACCAGAGGGTTTTATTTTTGTAGTTGTTGTTGCCTTGATGCTTGATTTCTCTTACTTCTTCATCAGACTCTGTCACTTCATCCTCAGAAACTGCCTCATAGACTCTTTTACTTTTATCTTTCTTCCTCTTTCCATCCTTTCCAGATGTCTTCACAGGAGTTGGTTTTGTTGCAGGAGCAGATGGGAGTGCAGAACTCCTTATTGACCTGGTTTTAGTAGATTGAGTTTTTGCTGCCTCCTTAGCTCCTTCTTTTGTTGCTTCAACTTTCTTCCCTTTTCTTTCTAGCTTCTTTTAATTTCTCTGTGAATATGCCCAAACTTTCTACAAGGACTTCTACCTCTTTTCTAAATCCTTTTTTACCACATGTTTCTTGAGCTCATTTTGCACTTGTATGTCCTTTTCTACATAGGTAAAGAACCTCTCTTCTACTGAATCCAGAGGTTTACTTAGTAAGTGTTGTGCATACATATCCAAAATGTTCTCTTCAACTTCATACCCCATAGGCATGATCCAGACTATTCTAGGATCAACAACTTCCATCATACACTAATCAATGCCCACCATGAAATAGAGTGTACCCTTATACTTCTCCACAATTGAAGTAGGGATTCTTTCTCTAGCTTGCATCATAGTTTGAAAACTTTTAAAGTATCCCCAGATAGCTACATTCTTTCTTTTGGTGTCTACAAATTTGTGGAATAGATCTCTGATCTGAGCGGCTACTGGCTTGTCCTTTTTCCAATGAATATTTCCAAATCCCAGAACCTCATTCATGAAATAGAAAAATAGGAATAAGAACAAATTACCATATTTGAAATAATTTTTCTTATATTTATTAATCTTTGCAAGATTTTCCATTACCTGACTCCTTAATAGTTCACATAGATCATAGTCTATATTTTATTTCACCATCTGATAGGTGGCATAAATTTTTGTACTGGACATAAATTTTTCTCTGTTGGAATGATAAATCTTGTACCCAATAACCATAGATGAAAATTTGACATCTACATCAACAATTTCATCAATTGTCAGTGCTTTTTTATCATATTGAGAACCGGTTGCATTAGTGATCATTTGATTCTTCATAGATTTCAGAACAAGAAATTCACTAGTGAAACACAAACCTATAACAACACTTATATCTTCTCTTGTTATCTTGAAGGGTATGTTTAACCACATGAATTTTGCATGAACTCTACTCAAGATATACCAAACCCATTCATTTTCTTGAATGATGAGAAATTTCACAATCTGAGTGAATGTATTTTCTTCTAGGGTTTTTTATTTTGTTTTAACATAGAAATCTTCACCTATGATTTGATTATTATACAAATTCAACATTTTTGAACTTCCTAGTTCTTCAATATTCATGTGATTTTAAACACTAATATCCTCTGTGTGTAACACTCCATATGGAACAGATGAAAATGATCCTAATAGGCCGATCTCAATAAACTTGTAAGGATTCCATTTGAATTTGGGATGAGGTTGATCCTTGACTTAAACTACCAAAGGAGTGTTCATTTTGAATAAATCACAAATTCGTAGAGTTTTCTGATAAATACCTTTTTCACCGGATCAGAATTTGACTGTTGAATCACTTCCACACTTGAATCTTGCCTCAATTCGCCAAATTTTTCCTTAGAGCTCTCCAAAATTATTTTCTTCCAAATGCAAGGTGACAAATGAAGAATAGAAATGACCTTTTATCACTTGCATAAGAATTCTTTTTGTTGCAATAAATGCTTTTACCCTAATTCATCCGGTTACCCTATTTTTGTGCTTTGTGATAGACAAATCTTCTATGGACCTCCAATACTACATACTACTCTCTCCAATGAGTTCAACAACATCTGTAGAGAATCTATGCACCTCCTTTACATATCCACATCAGGTGTTACTTACCAGTTAGTGGCTTAATGATTTTCTTGATTGCCCCCCCTAGGCCAAAGGCCTGAAACTAATTCCTAGAGGAATTACCAAAAGCATATTCTGGTGCTCACACATTTTCTTCAATAGAGGGATCTTTCTTCACCCATTTATTATGCATCTGCTGCCTAACCACATCTATAAAGAATTTTCATTTTCCTTTGATATCCTTCTACATGTTTTTCTTTTGATTTATTGGACCTTTTTTGTTCCAACATAATGTAGCAATGTGTCCAAATTTGTTGCAGTTATAGCACACAACATTTCTCTATCCAAACCAGTTGTTCCACCAATTTCCTCTTGATCTACACTGGTTAGCAGTATGGCCAAGTATATTGCATGTATAGCATTTGATATTTCTATGAAATTGATTAATTATATTTTTACATTCATTTGATTTATGATCAACCTTATGAAAATTAAAGCACTGACCTAAGAAAGATGGACCACTTGATTTCATTTTACTTCTACATTGAGTAGCCATGTGTCCAAATTTATTGCAACTAAAACATTATCCATTAAATCTCTGAGCATTAGGTTTCCTTACCGAATACCTTCCAGATTTGTTCATTTGCTTGAATCTTCTTTGTCGAGATTTTGAACTTTCTCCTTCCTCATATCCAAGACCTCTCTTGTCACCATCTGTCCTCTGACCTTTAATCAGTTCATCAAGCTTGGCTGAGCTAATTTTAAATTTCTCCTCGTAGTCATTTGTAGTAGCAAGTTCATTTTTGAGATCATCCATCTACTTTTCAAGTGCCTCCTCATTGTTTTTAGATTGCTTTAGTTCATCATCCAATCGACTGTATACTTCAGATTTTTCTTTCAAGGAATGTGCTAGGTTCTCTTCATTATTCTTTATGTCTTCAATCTCCTTGGTCATTCTCATCATGATAGATTCCATCTCATGGTTTAGGACAACATTGTCTTTGGTAATATTTTCATGTTCTTCTATCTTTTCCTTCAAGTCTTGACTGACTTCTTCATCTTCAATGCTCTTATTTTCATTCTACTTAATTTGATCATAGAGCTCCTTTCTCTTCTCTCTAGACTTATTGATTGTGTCTTTCAAAGACTCAATGAATTTCTCAGCATCCATGAGGTTTGCTTGCAATTTCTAACTTTAGCCTTTGACTGATCAAGTTCATCTAGGGCCACCAAAATTTGTTGTTGAAGATTGCTTTAATCGATTGAAATACTTTCCAAGATCTCCCCAAATGGTTAGACTTCTTTAAGAGGAACTAGCTCTGATACCAATTGTTGGAAACAAGCTACAATAAGAGGGGGGGTAAATTAGTGTTGTGAAAAAGTTAACTTTATTGAACTTTATCTTCAAAGCATTAACAACATTCAACCATAATGCATAAACATGAAGCAAATGAACACAACACCATAACACAAGGATTTTTACGTGGAAACCATGTTAGGGGAAAAACCATGGTGGATGGCCAATCCACAATTTGATCTGAGTATACTCAAATGAAGTTTACAATAAGGGGAATGAACTTGCATTCAAGCGCACTGTCTAGAACTCACTACTCAAAGGGAAGGCTCACTTCCTTACATAGAGAATCAGATTAAAACCATCTAAGATTTCAACTAAGAAAAATAATATCTACATATGCCTGATTACAGTTCCAATTAAGCACAATATTTGATATGTTGTCCCACAAATTGATTTTGCACTTCTACTTTATTTTGCTCACACTCACAACAAAAATCATTTGTGTGTAAGTGAAACTATGCATTATCGCTCTTATACTGTTCTCTAATTCACAATTCGCATCAACAAAAACTTCATACATCCTCCAAAATGATGCAGATGATCTTATATATATATCTGTAACTTAGAATTCAATTACACTATGTCAGCTTCAATAGAACACAAAAATAATTACAACTGATAGCTCAAATCATGATAAATATGTAATGTGTATCCACAACTGTCAGCCACAACTTGGCTATAATCCAAACAAAGATGTACAAACACAAAATTACTTAACTAATTACTACTCATACATTCGCAACATGATACATTCATGAAGTCGGCTCCAGTATTAATAAAATAGAAAATTAGCCAACTGAATCTTCTAACTCACACAAGGATCGACATGAGCCACTGCGCTTCAATAGTAACAAAGATAAAATACCAAAATACATTTCTTGAGATGTGCAATACAAAAAAACTAGAGGGTGCTGGGAAGAAGTCGAGTCCACTTTTTGGCCAAAAAGTGGAAGTGTTTTCCCTGATTTTCATAATTTGACACTTTGACCTTAAAATTTGAAGCACTTAGAGATGAAATCTTCGAAATAGTCACTAATCATAAAATGTAGTACTCAGAGTCTAGTTTCCAAATATGTAATTTATTTCAACACCCAAATTGTACAAATTGAGTTTTAATAGGAATTTGTAAAAACTACTGTTTAAAAGTCATTTTTTTTTACCATACCATGCATGTGTATGACATCCATATTTTGACTTAAATTATCATATTTTTCTAAATCCTTTTGGGAAAAGATTTGTGACTCACTGAAGCTTGCCCTGGATATTTTTTTGTAATTTTTTATTGAATTATTATTTTTTTGTTAATTTTTTATTAGGCATATATGTCGTTTAGAAAAATCATTGTGTACAACACGCATAAGATGACCTAAAGTTATCATTTTTTGCAATATTTTTTAAAAAATTTGAAAATAATTGTCTGAAGTTTTCCCTTGTGCAATCCATTCGTCAAAATATTATGCTGATCAAAAGTTATTAAAATAGTAAAAACCTCTGATATTTAAAGTTTATGGACCAATTTCAACATAAATTAATTGAAAAATAGAAAAAACAATCCAATTGTAAAAAAAAATACATATTTGGAATCTACATTGTCTCATCTAAAATGGGTTTTAATTTCGTCAAAAAATTCTACAAAAAAAGTCGTCAGCCATATGTCCAAACTGGGTATTTTTCTCTGACATTGTTAGAACCTTCAACTTGCAGGTCAAACCAGGTTGAAGGCCTAGGTTCAGATTCCCAATGCTTTTCCCAAACCAAAATCTGAGGCAAAAACTCGACCACAAAGAAAAACCAATTTGAAATTTTAAAAATTTATTAAAAGATCATTTTTTATGCTTTTACAAAACGGGAAAAGGGATCCCGCTTTACAAAACGAGATCTCGTTTTGTAAAATGCCAAAAATGGAAAAATTTCCATTTTCAGAAAGTTTTCAAAACGGAATCCCATTTTTAAAAATCCAAAATGGACAGTTTCCAAAAGCGGAAACTTTTCAAAGCGGGATCCCATTTTGGAAAAATTCCAAAAATGGAAATTTTTAAAAACGGGATCCCGTTTTAAACGAGATCCCATTAATAAACAGGATCCCATTTTTTAATAAACGGGATCTCTTTTTTTAATTTTAGGCTTGGGATCCCGTTTTTGCAATGTCGATTTCGCGTTTTTGTAATGCCGATTTCGTTTTTTTGGCTAAGGCAAAAACTTCCACGTTTCGTGGACTCAACTTCTTGCACTTACCCTAGAAAATATATATACATATTGATGAGCACTGAACTATTGGATGCCTTGTTCTTCCTTGTCATTCTTCAATCTATCTGTCAATATGATCGAATGATGATGTACATATTTGATCATCGATTAGGGTTGTCATCAATGACAACACCAAATGATACTAGCAGTGTCTCTTGCCAACATCTTATTGATGGTAATATTGTCCAAGTCAACTTCCAATATCAAGGGTATAAATATTAAAGAAACAAATATTGAAAAATTAATGTGACAACCCATAGCTAAAGAAGAGAAAAGAAAAGAGAGGGAAAACAAGAGATATAGTTTATATATTTATACAATTATATGATTCATACTCCATATATGGAAACAAGTTGCTAATATTTATAGGAGAGTTGTTTCTATTTTTTGATGAGTGAAGATCAACGTTCTTTAAATATTTACCTATGCAGATTGAGTTGTCAGTTTGCTAATAGCCAAAAATCCAATTCTATTTTTAGATAAAGATCAAAAGTTTTTCATTGAAGTTCCAGGTGCTAGCATCCTGGTTAGTTAGCAGTTGAGGCCGTTATTTTATGGAGGAATTTCAGGAGTTATTTAGGTTGTTATTTTAAGGAAGGATCGAGGAACTATTTTTGAGGATAAAAACTAAAAATATTATAAGATCAATTAGAGGTTATTTTTTAATAAGAGCTCCCTAAGTTCATTTGAGATGGGATTAGAAGTTATTCATCTAAAAACTTTAGATTCTGATCAATAATCCACACAAAAAAAACTAAAGAAAATTATCTTTGTTTATATTTTTTAATATTTTTATATACAATAAATAAAACAACACTGCACATACCAATGAATAACAATATCACAAACGTTTTATATTATCTTCTCTATATTTTAATTGTAAAATTTATTTTTTTAATTTATAGTTTTCAAAACTTTTAACTTGGATTTTTTTTTCATTTTATATTTATATACCGTTGAAACATTACCTGAAACACTGACTTCTCCATTAGTGATTTCATTGAATATCTTAGTATCAAACCTGAAAACACAACTTCTTCAACTTTATCAAATTTCTCACACAAAATTTTAAAATACCCATAAAAAACTGTTGGAATTACTAATCTTGAGAAACAACAACCAAATGCATTTAATGCAGCGTCAGAACAGATCCATTGGAATCTTCCACCCCTTTGTTGTGTTTGAAATATGTTGTCCAATTAATGTTTTTGGCAGAAAATTAATTCTCGTGGTTGAATTTGAAATTGAGCAGCAATTTTTTAGAAAAGGCAAGAAAAAGCAAAAACGAAAAATAGAATTTTGTGTGAAGCAGGACACAGAAAAATGTTTAGCAGAACAAAACAAAAGAAGGAGAAGAATAATGTGCAACAAAAAAAGATATTGCACAAAGTGCAGAGCTCCAATGCTTCAGAATATTTGCAACAACACAAAGCAGCACACAAAAAACTCTAGTGCACTGGAATCTGGGCATGTGTTGTATGAAAGAAATACAGAGACTTGGCTCTAATTTTTGTATGTAAAATTTTTGAATGTAATCTTTTGTGTATTTGAATGAAATAGAAAATATCATTCTCCCTCCTTGTTATCTCCTTTTCTTTGTGTATGCTTTCATCTTTTCCCACTTCAATTGAGATCTTTTCCCATCTATGTGGTATTAGAGTTGTGTCTATTAGAATCCTAGTTGCTAGGTATTAAGAAAAGCCTTAGATTTTTTTCTAGATATTTTTAGTTTAGCAAAATGGTTGGAGGAGATAATAGGAGCTAAAAGCAGTCACCTATGTTTGATGGAAAAAACTATGATGTCTAGGAAAATAAAATGAAAACTATTTTAGATGCAAATGATCTGTGGGAGTTAGTAGAAAATATGTTCACATGTGTGATTGGCCCAAATTTATTTACAACATTGACCAATCCTCAAAATAATTAGTTGAAAGAGACGAGAAAAAATGATACTAAAGCCCTTGGTTTGATTGAGGTAGCTTTAACATAGGCTATTTTTCCTCGAATAGCACCAACTAGTTATGCAAAAGAAACATGGGAAATATTTCAAAATAGTTACAAGGGTATTGACAAGGTGAGGCTAGTGAAACTCTGGCTACTAAGGAGATATTTTGAAACCTTGCAGATGAAGGACAATGAGTCCATTTTAGATTTTCATACAAGGGTTTCCACCTTGATATGGATTTGAATTTTAGATTTTAGATTTGCATTATGGTTTGGATTTAATATCCATTTTTGTGCACTTTGTTTATCCTTGGTTTATGGATTAGATCCTTGTGTTTTCATTAGGGGAGTGGCTCTCAATGGGGGTTGATGCACAAAGTGGTGCTAGGATAACTCATGTGAGAGTTATATAATTCATTGGAAATTAAATAAAAGTTTTAGGGAAAAGGGTAGCTTTAAACACATAAATTTTTAATTGTGCCTTGCTCATTGGCTCAAGGGCTCGTATAGACTTGAGATGACATGAGAAGGCTTGTAATGGAAAGGTTAGTATATTGTCCCTTTGAAAGATATTTGACTCTGCATCGGTCTACATGTGGGGCCGAGGATCATGAGAGGCTATCAGGGTAAACCAAGATGGGGGTCGGGGCCTAGGAAGATCTGTCAAGGTAACCCATGCTACTTTGTGATGACACTCCTCGTATGAAATTTTTTTGTATTGTTTAGTTGATGTACTTGATTCTTTTACTCTGGAAGCAATGTAACCTTCATGTTATGTATTGTACTTGTATAGTTTAGTCTTATGGTTGCCTGTGCCTTGAGGTTGTTGGTTATGCCTATGAATCCCTTTTACTATCTCCTAGCATGGGTGGTCGGCCTTAGGGTTCCACATGGTTGGGTGGAATGTGCACCTTACACTGTTGTGTTTCCACTTCATGTTCGTGATGGTGGAATCTTCTAGTTTGGAGAGCTCACATGTTCTTGTTGGTTTGTACCATCTCTTGTGTTCTATTGGATCAGTTGGATGTTATTGTATATGTACTAATCATTATATTTGAGAAGAATCCTTGTATCATTTTAATTGTAATATTGTTTGTATGATCTACCTCATTTTGGAAATGAGCCTTGTAACTGCTATATAGAATGAACACAATCTATGAATGGTTTTATTATGTTCTTTGTAATCTTATGAAATGAGTTTAATTTTATTGGATCTATGTTCTTTATTTCATGAGTATAATTTATATGCTATGGATTAGTATAATCTTGTATGTTATGGGTTTCAAATGTAAGTGTTTTCACGTACCTTAGAGGATGTATGTGTTAAGTGTAGTTCACTTTACTAATTGTCAATTACACTTTCAAAAAAAAATATTGATGTGCTTCTATGGTGTTTGTGTTGTCCTCTAAGGTTACATGGTGGGGTGTTACACATGGTATCAGAGCCCAAGTTTAAACACTGGGTGATCAGGGATAATGTTGAACCCATTAGGCCATTAGTTGTGTAGGATTTGAGTTTGAGTTACCTTGTATTATACCTTGGTATGTTTGTGTAGGATCATGCCACCTAGGTGAGGTCATGGTAGAGATTGTGATCGAGGTCGAGGAGGTAGCTGCGGAGTTAATCAACAAGACTCACCCCCCATGTTCCCCATGACTCAAATTGTGAGGAACAACATGCTTCCCAAAATGCTCTAAGATGTAGTGACCAGAATCAAGATCCACCAGGGATTGAGGGCATTCAATTGCGTCAATTATTAGAAGAGACTCTTGCTCGCCTTAGACCGAGGCAGGATGTAGATTAGAAAAATATTGGTTAGGGAGAGAGATTCCCTCAATAGAGATAGGTTCCAACATAGTAGGAGGCGGTCATAGTTTCTCATATGAGAGACCTACTTAGAGCTCGTTTTCCCACTTTCGATGGTTCTGGTAGTGGACTAGAGGCCCAGACATGGTTGATAGAATTGATCCGATGTTTCACTATGCACACTTATGGTAGCAATACCAAGGAAAGATGTGCTATCATGCACTTGTGAGACTTTGCATATACCCGATGGAGATTTGAGGAGCATAAGCTTTGTATTTACATTAATTCAATTTCTTGGGATATGTTTATCGAGACATTTAGAGCTAGATTCCTATTTGACCATTGGCGACAACACCATGGAGATGAGTTTCATGCTTTGCGATAGATGGCCATATTGGTGGAAATGCATGAGTGTAGATTCTACAAGCTCAAATAGTATATTGATATTGGTGATGGTGAGGGCATGCTTGTTCAACTCTTCATTAGGGGCTAAAATATCTGGATCAGTGGTGGTGTTTAGGTTTACGAACCCAAGACCATGGAGATAATAGTAGAGAAGGCCATATTGGTGGAGGAGAATTTGGCGATGGCGTTAAGTGGACATACTGGAGTACAGATAGGCAATGCTTTAGCTACAGGGCCTAGTTCACGTAGTGACCAGGATCAAGGAGCTAGACCACCTAGGACACAATAGGAGTATGCACAGAGTGGTCAGCATTAGAGTTAACAGGGGAAATGGAAGAATTTCTAGCCTAGATAGGGAGACACATATCAGTCAGGGGGTGACAGAAACTAGAGGTTAAACAAATGCTCCAATTATGAGTAGTCGGAATAGAGTACACAGTCTACCTATAATAGGGGTAGCGTTCAGTATTCAAGTGTACCACCTAGAAGTAGAGGATTCGGTAGGGGTACAAGATGTTTTTCTTGTGGCCAATAGGATCACATAGTGCAAAAGTGTCCCAATAGAGGCACATCAGATCATACTCAAAGGTGAGCATCATCAAAGTTGATTGTTGGGTTAGAGGTCATCAGGTATTTGTTACAGTTCACAACCACTAGGTTGATCATCGAAGCACTGTGGTGGAGACTTCAAGTATGATACAGGGTAACAAGGTTACAATTTTATTTTATTCAAGATCATCAGATTCATTTATTTCATCATCTGTCATGGCATGTTGTAGACTAAGGGCAGTTAAGCAGGACATTATGTGGCAGGTCGAATTAGCCTCTAGTGCTAATGTTGTGATGCATTCCTTAGTACATGATTGTAGATTGTAGATTGGATCATTCCCCACTACAATAGACCTATACATTATACTATTGGGGTCATATGATATTATCTTAGGGATGGATTGGTTAGAGGCTCACAGAGTCATTATTGACTGTCGACATAAGTTGATTTGATGTGTTGATGTATCTGGTAGGGAGGCCAAGATAGTGGGAGTTCAGAGACCCATATCATTGACGATGATGCCAGCTATGCAACTAAGGAGATGAATTGGAGTTGGGAGATAGTGAGGAGAAGGTTTCACTTGATAGCCACCCTATGCTTCAGTAATATGTAGATGTATTTCCCAATGAGATTTCAAGGATGCCACCTCAATGTTACAACGACTTCAAGATTGATCTTATACTAGGATCCAAGCCTATTCATGAGCTCCATATCGTATGACTACACAAGAGGTTAAGGAGCTTTGCTTGCAGTTGGAGGATTTGCTAGCGAAGGGTTTTATCAGCCCTAGTGTTTCACCTTAGGGAGCACTAGTAATTTTTGTGAAGAACAAGGATGGATCTCTCTGATTGTGCATAGACTACCATCAACTGAATAAAGTGATAATCATGAACCAATATCCCTTACCTAGGATCGATGATTTGTTTGATCAGATCAAGGGTGCTATGGTCTTTTCAAAAATACATCTTAAGTCAGGTTACCATCAGCTACATATATTTGATTCTGACATGCATAAAATGAATTTCCGCACTCGTTACGGTCACTACGAGTTTATAATGGTACTATTCGCGTTGAAAAATGCACCATCTATATGAACATGAGCTTGATGAACAAACTATTTCACACATATCTTGATAGATTTGTACTAGTATTCCTTGATGATATATTCATCTATTCGAAGAAACTAGAGGAGCATGAGGAGCATCTAAGGTAGGTTTTATAGTGTTTGAGAGACAATCAATTGTACACTAAATTTTCCAAATGCAAGTTCTTTAAGACCGAGGTTAAGTACCTTGGACATGTGATATTAGGAGAGGGTATTGCAGTAGATCCTGCAAAGATCCAAGTGATCATTTAGTTGCCTGTGCCCACTAATGTGGCAGAGTTATGAAGTTTCATGGGATTAGCAAGTTATTACAAATGCTTTGTTCAAGGTTTCTCAAGGATTGGATAGCCTATCACTTCTCTTCAGAGGAAAGGGAAGAGATTCATCTAGTCAGATTAGTGTGAGGCAACATTTTAGACTTTGAAGGAGAGGTTGATCAATGCACTGATTCTTGCGATACCTGATCTCACTGGAGATTTTGTTGTCTATACAGACACATCTTTGGAGGTATTAGGAGTAGTCTTGATGTAGGATGGTCGAGTTATTGTGTATGATTCTTGAAAACTTAAGGATTGTGAGTTGAATTACCACATGCACAATCTTGAGTTAGCAGCGTAGTACACACTTTGACAATGTGGAGACATTTCCTTTTGGGGCATAGATTTGATTTACATAGTGACCATCAGAGCCTACTGTTTATCTTCACGTAGCCCAATCTTAATGTCAGGCAGAGGCGATGGATGGAGTTCATTTGTGAGTATGACTTCAAGGTGAAGTTCATCCAAGGGAAGGAGAACATAGTTTTCGACGCTCTTAGTAGATGAAGAAACGAGTTGTCAGAGGTGACTCTTGGTGTGGATTTGAGGATTCAGATTCTCTCTACACTTCTTGTAGATAGATGGTATTAAGAAGTGAGATCAGAGATAGAGATAGGTAGGACTCTTGAGGGTAGATTGTCAGGTTATTCTCTAGAGCCAGATGGTTTTTTGAGACACATGGGATGCATTTATGTTCTATCTTATAGAAATATTCATACCTTCATTATGACAGAGGCACATTGGGCACCATATTCAACTCATCCTGGAGTGAAGAAGATGCATGTCAATTTGTGACAGTTATACTTTTGGTAGGTATGAAGTAAGACATCACTGACTTTAGGTCGAGGTGTTTGGATTGTTAGCGAGTTAAGGTTGGACACCAACATCCAACATGACTTATGCAACCATATTTGGTGTCAGAGTGTAAATGGGATATAATCTCATTGGATTTCATTGTTCGGTTACCCAATTCTTCATGATGACACAATGCCATTATGGTGATGGTGGATAGATTGACAAAGGTAGAACACTTCTCGCTTTTTTTTCATCCTATAATGCTTCATCCATTGCTAGAGTGTTCATGGGAGATATTTTTAGGTTGCATGATATTCCTCGTCAGATCATTTCTGACAGGGATATTGTGTTCACCTCAACTCTTTGGACATTATTGTAGCATGCCATGGGGACGTAGTTGAACTTTAGTTTAGCATATCACCCTAAGATAGATGGAAAGACCAAGAGGGTCAACTAGATCCTTGAGGATATGTTACACATGTATTTGATGGACCGAAAAAAATGATGGGAGGACTATCTCCATTTAGTGGAGTTTGCATATAATAATAGTTATCAAAGTTTGATTGATATGACTCCTTTCCAAGCATTATATGGACGACCATGTCAGAATCCTTGGATTTGGGATCGGTTAGAGGAAAAATTTCTATTGGGTCTTGAGATTCTTTAGGACATGGAGCAATACATGATCTGAATCAGGGAGCATTTGGTTGTTGCATAGGATAGGCAAAAAAAGTATGCAAATGTGCATCGGGTGGACCATCAGTTTGCAATAGGTGATCGAGTCTTTTTACGAGTGTGTTCGTGAAAGAGTCCAATCCGATATGGAAAGGGCTCTAAGCTTGCACCTCGCTTCGTTGGGCTATTCAATATTCTTGAGAGGATTGGACCAGTAGCTTATCATCTTGCTTTGTTTCCCAGTCTCTTGTGCATACATGACATATTTCATGTTTCAGTACTCAGGCCTTACCACCCTGATATATCTCACATCCTTGATTGGAATGCCTTATAGTTAGAGAATTGGCAACTAGCTTTGGAGCTCATGGCCATCATGCAACACAAGAGACTCACCCTCAAGGGTCGAGATATTAAGCAGGTTAGGGTCCAGTGGGATCCGAGAGATGATACATCGGCTACCTAGGAGGATGCAACCAGGATGAGGGAGCTCTATCCCTTTTTTTTTGCAAGCTTCTAGGAGTAAGCCTAATCCTAGGGGGGGGGGATCTAACACCCATCCGATTTTCTTATGTTTTCAGATAATGCTTATATTTTGATAAACTATGATACTATGTTGTTGTTATTTGGTCACTGACATTATAGAGATGATGGTTTTTATATTTAGATGTGATGGTACACTATATTGATGAATATTGCTTATGACATATTTTATAGTTAGCATAGTTGATTATGTGAGTTGATATTGATATATGTTCATCTATAGTTATTTAATGTTTCAGTTTCATTAGTTTTGATGTGAAACTGTATTGGTGAAGGGGACAAGATTGCATCACTCGTTTGCGAGTGCCCTACGATTATGTGATTTTCTCTTCATGGTGTGATTGTTCTTGATATATATACATGTACAACATATGTTTTTATTGTAGGATTGTAGGTATAGGACATCAAATCCACCTGAATTTAGAAGTTTGAGTGTATCCATTTCCCAACTGAATAGTTGATTGGGAGGTAGTAACAGGATTTCCTTGTAAACCACAACCCTAGTCATAGTATGTCATCAGTTCTTGTTTTGGTCATGCTTTGTTGCCATGGTATTTCCATTAGCCTTGTCATTTAATTATTTTGCAGGGTATGTTCTATGAGAAAATTAATGTTTATAATGTTTTAAATTGATTATTTATTTAATCGTGATTAATGTTGTTAGAAGCTTTAAATCTGATTTATTAATTAGATTCAATTTATTTTGTAAAGTAATTTAATTAATTAGATTAAATTTGATATTTAAATTGTTATATTATAAATATTTTTTTAATTAATTAAATAAAGTTTTGAATTTAAATGAATGGATAATTAAAATTGATATTTGATTTTAAATTATTAAATACACAAATATCTTATTAAAATATCTATGAGGAAATATCTTGGGATTTGATTTGGAAAGATATTTTGGGATTGTGACATGAATTAGAAATTAATAATCTGGTGTTGGGAAAAAATTCACAGAGATAATAATTACATTAACTGAAAGAGGGAAAAAGGCTATTTCACGAGAATGAAAATGATATTTTGGGGTTGTTGAAAATTGGAAGAAGTTCTCGAGATATTGGATCTAGTTTTATTTTTCAATTTTCTAGAAAAAGAAGATTATTTTGGAAGAGGCTTTGGTAATTTTGGAATCTAAAGTCAGGGCTCTACTTCAAACTTCAATTCTTCAAGCATCTGAAACAGGTTCTTTATTGTTTTTATTAAAATTCAAATTGGAAAAGGCTATTAGAATTAGTTATTGTCTTGGAAAAGATTACCTGTATAATGAAGAAGATTTTATTTGTTTTAAAGCTTCAATACGTTTTAAAAATTGGAACGATTTCTATGAAATTTTTAGAGCTTCCAATTAAATTCTTATATTTTTTGAAAAGATGAATTGTTTTAAAATAATAGAATTTCTAGAATGATTATATAGAAAATTGGAAAACCTCTGTAGGAATTGATTTCAATCTTCCTATCAAGTTTTTTAGAAAATCCTCTGAATGTATTGGAAAAGATCTTCTTGTAGAAGTATTTTTTTTCTTCCAATTGGATTTATTTGGCTTGGAAAATTGAAAACCTTTGGAAAATTTTGTAAATATTTCCTTTTGATTTTTTTTGTGAAAATAAATTGCTCATCTGGAGCAATCATTTGATATATATATATATACATATACAAATATATATGCAAAATTGTATAAAGTTATTGTAGAAACTTATTCTGGAAAAAATTGAGATTAAAAAAAAATTGTATTGAAAAAAAACCCGGATTTAAAAATCCGTATGGCAAATTTTTGATATGCCAAATCACACATTTTAATTTATAAAAAATTGTAATTTTAAGTTTGTGGGAGGCTAGGAGCTACCCCCATAGTCGTCACCCCATAGGGGAGGCAGGTTGTGAAGGTAGTGCCCAACGCTGCCTTCACAGGCCGCACCCCCTATGAAGGGGTTCGACTATGTATAGCAGTTGATTGTGTTAACAGCCAGGCAATAGGGGTTTCCTTCAAATATTTCATACGCCTTTTCAAATACTATTTTATTATATGGTTTTCAATTTATAAAATGTAATATATATTTATATAAATAAGTATATATTTATAAATATATATATATTTTAAATATATATTTACTATTGTTTTTGGAAATTTTAATTAGTTTTAAAATATTTAAATAATATATATTTGTATATATATAATCACATATATTATTATGTAAATATATATATATATATATAAATTTTATAATGGGTGCAAGAAAATGCATAAATTGGATGTTTTTAAAATGATATGATTTAAAAGGGAATTTTATTTTTATATAGATGTAAATGGGATGTTGAATTAAATAATTAGATTTAATTTTTTTATGGACTATAAATGAACTTGTATTAAGATAGATTATTTTGAGCAATGTAATATTGTTTTTCTTGGAATGGAAATTAGATTAAGGAAATCATAATGATAGTTTTATTACTTGTTAGAATTGCTTATTTAATTACGATGTATTTTTTTCACTTAAGTTTGGAAGTCTGTTAGATGTGAATGTGTAAGCCTTCCAGATGTTGCAGTATTATGTGGGGGTGGTTGTGAATTATGGTTTAGCCCTTTGTTTTCCTTGGGTAGTACACTTGGTTGTGATTGAGTTTAAACACTCAGTTACTAGGAATGGGATGTGTTGCCTCTTGCATTATGATTGGGATTTAATATTTGTTTTTGTGAACTTTGTTTACCCTTGGTTTATAGATTATATCTTTGTGTTGTTAGTAGGGGAGTGGCTCTCAATGGGGGTTGACACATAAATTGGTTCCAGCATAACTCATGTGAGAGTTAGATAATTCAGTGGAAATTAAATAAAAGTATTAAGGGAAAGGGTAGCTTTAAACACATAGCTTGTTATGTAGCACCCCTTTGATTTTCTTATGCTTTCAAACAATACTTTTATTATGATAGAATATAATACTATGTTGTTATTTGATCGTTGACATTAGAGCAATGAAGACTTTTATTTTGAGATGTGACAATACACTATATTGATGTTTATTGTTTGACATGTTTTTTGGTTAGCATAGTTGATTTTTTTAGTTCATATTGATATATGTTCATCTATAGTTATTTGATGTTTTAGTTTCATCAGTTTTGATGTGACACTGTATTGGTAAAGGGACCAAATTGCATCACTCGCTTGTGAGCACCCTATGATTCCATAATTTTCTATTCACGATGTGATTTTTTATGATCTATATACATGTACAACATGTGTTTTAATTATAGGATTGCAGGTACAACACATCGATTCCACCTAGATTCATAGGTTTGAGTGTGTACATTACCCAATGAAACAATTGATTGGGAGATAGTAACAGGTGTTCCTTGTCAAACCACAACCCTAGTCATAGTGTGTCATCAGTCTTTGTTTTGGATATGCTTTGTTGTCATGTTGTCCCTGTTTGCATTGTCATTTAATTATTTTGCAAGGTATGCTTTGTGGGAAATTAATGTTTATAATGTTTTAAAGTGATTATTTAATTTATCTTGGTTAATGTTGTTAGAAGATTTATATTTGTATTAATTAATTAAATTTATTTTATTTTGTAAAGTAATTTAATCTTTGAGATTAAATTTATTTTATAAAGTGATTAAATTAATTAGATTAAATTTAATTATAAATTAATATGTGATTTTGAATTATTAAATACACAAATATCTTCTAATTATCTTAGAGGAAATATATCTGATTTGGTTGGAAAGATATTTTAATTATGACATGTGTTTAAAATTGTAAATTGTTGTTGGGAATTAATTCTCGAAGAGAATAATTGCATTACCTAAAAGAGGAAAGAGTCTACTTCATGGCAATGAAGAAAGATATTTTGGGTGGTGTTGGCATTTTTCCCGTACACCTTAAGGAGACTCTAGAAGTTAGCCAACCTTCATTGTTAATAAGCCTATAGATGAAGGACCAACTCGACAGGTAAAGGGTTTTGAGCCTTTAACCCCTGCACTTTAGGCTTTGTGGGACTAGGGAGGGTATTTCCCATGTAATTTCACAATAATTTTATTGTAATGGTGAACGATTCTACACAGATAGGTTCCCTTCTTATGCAAACAAATATCATTTAGTAAAGGTATGGCTGACATTCACAAATAATTATTCATTTTCTAGGAACAGAGTATTATTTCAAGCCTACACCTCAGAATTGATAAAATTTGATTTAATGTTGTCATCATTATAAATCCATGACTAGGTATTTTGGGTGCTTCATCAGGTTATAGGGATTTACAGAGGATAAACTAGTGCCTCGTAAATTGGGAACAAAGTCATGTAAATGATAGTCAGTAATGCATAAATTATGAAATTAATGGCTTATTCTCATGATGCCTTACACTATGAAAATTCATAGTTTCTAAAACACAACTTCGTATCAAAATCCTGAGTGATTGCTTACAAACCTACAATTCCCTTCAAGTATTTTAATTAACCCCTTAAGCCAAAACAAGAACATAATCATACATTCAAGTAACCATTGAAATACAAATGAAAAAACACTTGGTTTTCCATTTATAGTATTGTAATAATCGCTTATAGGAGAGAATATGCTCCAATTTTATAGATTTATTTGAATATCAACAATCTATGCAAAACCATTTAAGATTATCATATACAAAACTTAGACCCAAGACAAAACCCTAGCTAATCCTATATACTTTTTGTATTTCCTTAATGTTCTGCATTTTACCTAAGCCATTTTTGGACCCAAAAAAATGATGACCCTTTGTAATTAGCCTTGAAATCCCTTTTATAGACCAAGGGAGCAACAAGAAAAAATCTCATTACAATTACATTTCTGATAATTTTGAAGTTATTTCATCTCGTGGGGTTTCATTCTCGAACCATTATATTTTCATTTAAACATCACGGGAAAGCAAAAGGAAAAAGGAAAAAAGAGGCGACAAACCATCAGTCAAAGATGCCACGCAAGCCTTCCAAAAGGCATCACCATCATAATCTGCACATCACCAAAAAATGGTAGAATTCATCATTAATACAAACAATAGCCAAAAACCTTTGAACCAACATGTTAGAAACACACATCACCACACCAAGGACCAAGTACCACTAGGAACACACATAGGTGTCATCTAGCCCTATCAGCCACCAAATGAACACCCTCGTCAGGCCTCTTCATAGAGAGTGGAGATGCAACCACCACCTCGTCATCTGAGTCAGTATACCAAACCAACAAAACAAGGCAATGGCCAACACCAAGGCCAATTCCTTCAGCTTCATTTGAAGAGCTATCACTAATTATGACCAAGGAGTTGAGTTTCTCTAAACAAACCCTAGGGTCTGCATCCATTCTCGTTAATTCTTTCAAAAACACCTCAAATCCCTTCCCTTTAAACTTGACCAATTCTTCTGATCAACTCCTTGCTTGGATATTGTAGGGACTTCTGATAGAAGTTTCCCTAGCCCTCTTACAAGCACTCCTCTTAGCTTTCGGGATAGTTGGTGCTTCTACCACTGTAGGTTTCACTTAAATTTCATAAACCAATGGCTCCTGCAAGCTTAGACGCCGTGAATTACGCACTTGTGTAGAAGAAGAACTCGGTCGACTCATCTTGCATGCAATATGAACCCCGCACTAGATATATGAGAAAAATACTATTTACAGTCTCTAGAAAACTCTTATGTGCAGAAAATGTGAGTTGCATTAGCACCAAATATAGAAGAAGTCACCAAAATGTAGAAGGAACAACATATGCATCACTATGCCAGTACACCACCTTGGCAAGATTTTACCAGGCAGCAAAACTTACTACCCCAGCACCCGTGAGAATTAACCAAAGGCACTGATAGAAGTAGATGACTAAAAAATATATAGGATGATCCTCATTAAATAGATGAATTCAAGGCATGTTGCAATTAATGGCCATCTAATTCGCTCACGTGAGTGAAAAAATCAATCATTTGCATGTCGCATCTTAGTCGTTGATCGTCATGGATTAAACTCAATCAACATGGATCATTAAGGATCGCCACTTACTTTATTAGCCATAATTAGAAATAATGAAGAGGTGCTTTAAAACTACCACGTATTTGATAGTATCCTAACTCCATTTTTGACACATGCACCATCAATCTAGGCAACCACTGGTAAATCTGAGCCACAAACTGAAACACATCACTGATCGTTGGCTTGTCCTTCCCATGAGAGTCTCATCAAGCGATAGCACTAAGGCCAATGATGAGATGCAAACTATCAATGTCATTCATAGAAGGATCAAAACCATAAACCACTTCTCACATCGCTCATCACGCGTTGACATCTGCCTGAACCATCTTAACCTATGACAAACCAAGCTCATGCGATGGGGAGGAACTCAACCCTTCGATGGTTGCGGGTTCCACCTGAGACTATAAATGACAACAGGCGATAGTCGAGGAATCAGTGATGCATTATGACATAAACCCTCAAGCGCCACATACTTTATTCATTGTGCATCACACATTGTCTCTCTATAGACCGATGCCAACCAGTGAAGCATTACGCCTAAATGATGGAGCACGACTTAAACATCAGTGGTTGTGGGCTCCGCTTCAAACTGCACAAGATAACTAGCGATAGTTAAAATGGTAGCGATGGGTCAAAAATTTGACTGCATCACTCATTGGGCATCACCTTCCCAAGGAGACAATTGAACACATGAGGTACTATAAGTAGCCGATTAGAAGGAAAAACAAGGGTGTCACTCATCGCGGGTTACACAAGGAAGTTTGAAAGCTAACAAGTGATGGTCGATGCACAACTCAAAACCTGACTTAAGAACTTCAGAGGCACATGCACCAAAGTTTTTTTTAAGAGGGACCACCTAGTCACAATGGGAAGGAAAATGAAAGGGGGTTAGTAAACCACGGTACTTAAGGCCATGAAGGATTAAGAAAAGATCAAGAAACGGGTACACCTAGTCAGCTCAAAAATAGAAGCCCATAGAACAAACAAGGTTGCAGACATGAATGACTTGCAAAACCACAAAACTAAGGCAATGACTATCAGGGTTTAGTGACAAATTTAGTGGAACCAAGAAAAATTCAAGGGTTCCACCAATGGCTCTAATTGGGGATGTATGCCTCTTTTAGGCATAGCAAGATCCCAAAATCTTAGGTAGAAGTAGACCAAATATCCAAATCAGTTAGGTCCTCATAATTTCCTTTGTGCACTCATTTTCCTTCTCTTGTTCTGAGATGGTTTGGTGGCCCCAGGCCACCAAACAAAAGGACACTCAATTCTTACCTCTATCAAAAACCTTGTCTTGGTTTTCTTGCAATGGGAACACTTGTGCAACAAGCATTCTAGGATAGTCTACATCATTCCAATTGGTATCCCCAATCCCATTTTGTACACCACTTTCATCTTTGTTATCCTAAAAGACCCAAATCTCATCTGATTGAGATGGAAAAATAAAACATTCATAATTCACTTGGCTGTGAATTTAGACATCACACTGGAAACCTTCATGTGTGCCTTGTTGTATGTTAGACTCAATCTCTGTGATGTCAAAAAGAAGTGATCCATACTCAATAACATCTTCTTTATATTTGAGGTGAGTATTTTCATGATTTGGTGGGAAAAAATATATAATGAGATCCAAAAGCTGAGGGGAATTTGTAAAAAATGCAAGTACACAATCATACTATTCAACAACATTTGTCAAAGCAAGTGCATACATACCAAACCCTAACTCATTATAGTAGATATTTACTGAGTTATCCTGAATGTCCTCACTAGTAGTGGTATTGTATGTAATATCATCATCACAGGAAATGACATTCCCAACCTGATTCCATTCATGACCAATATCAATACCAATATTTTCATCACTACATCCCTCCGATAATTGGGAAGCTGGTTGATCTAGGTCAAAAATCATGACGACAGAATCAAAATCATTAATACCATTCTGGGTCTTACTTTTTTTCATCTCATTTAAGTTATTTCCAATATCTTTGCAAGGCACATTTTCCAATAAACCATCAGAATTTGCAACAAATAATGGGTTATTCCTATACCAATAAGGATTATCCCCTGTTATATCATCTATTGGTGAAGGTTCATCATACAGGGGGTTGTGCCATATTCTCATTGTTCTTACATTCACCCCTATCTCTCGGGTATGTGGATCACAACCTTCCATGCCTTGAAAATCATCATAGTCCTCAAAAGAACAAAAAGGAATCCTATCAAAGTCATCTTCATTACTTATACTCAAAATTATGGATCCACACTCTGAAAAATTGTCACATGAGGAAAATTTGATATCCTTAATCACTTAAATCCCATCAAGATCAGCAACATATCCCCTACTCGAGGCCACAGACTCCATATCCACTTCATAAGTTTATTTGTAACCAACATAACACCACTCTTAATAAAATTCATCACCAGATGAACCACTGGTTTGTGTATCATGGTCTCTAATTAGACTAGAATATGATGGATTCTCTTGTTCCTATCCATTTTTTATAACATCTCAAGGGTGGAAGTCACATATCACCTCATCATCCTCATGTTGTTTCCCAATAGCCATGTCATTTACAAAAAAAACAATCACCAACCCATTGCTCATGCTTTGATACATCATCTTGTCCCAACAGTAGAGATTCCTGATCCTCTTGATAATGGGCATCATTAATAACACTATGGGGTAACATTTTCTATTATATTCATCTTGGGATCCCTCAATAACCATTATCCAATCAATGAATTGGCTCAAGGTATGAGGCTTCATCTCTTTTGGTAAAACACTCAATCCAGACTTATTCAATTCACAAAACAAGTCAATGCATATTGGGGTACTAGGCCTAGCATTTTAGGGCGTACCAATCAAGGCATAAGTGAACCTAAAGAAAAGATGGTCAAGGGAATCCCTTTCATGACTTTGTAGGTCACACAACCTCTTAATTTCAGTTACTTGGTCAACTTGGTTGCACACATGTACACATTCCCCTTCAGTTGCTTCAAAATCTTCATGTGGTATTATTGATGGGTTGGGAACAATAGGGATCTCCCCCCACCTTAATTCTTTGTTGGTTGATCCATTAATCATAGTAGCATGGGAAATTCTTGGATACACATCATAAAAATGAAAGCATCCCTTCATCATTGAGTATTTCAAATTATTTTCAATGTCTATGGCAATGTGATATGCTTGTTGTAATGTTGTGGGTTCTTTATCCCTCAACAAGTAACTCATCTTTTTACCAAATGCTCCCAAATACACGACCAATCACTCAACATCATTTGGTCTTATATGTGCTAGGATATCCCTTATTACCTTTGAAAACTTGAGATTAAAAGAGGTAACCAGCTCATTCTCCTCCTTTTCCATGTCCATAAATTTTTGCCTGACCAAGACTGGATCAATTCTTTCTCCAAACTACTCCATGAATACCAGTTTCAACTCTCTCCATGAGTGTACTAAGGATGCAAGAAGACAAGAAATCCAATCTCTGGCATCTCCTTTTAGGGACTGAACAAACAACTTCATAAATACACCTTTGAAGATTAGCTCATAATCTCCCATCACATCAACAAAATCCTGCAGATGTTTATTTGTTGATTCAGTCTGTTCACCCTTAAATCTTGGTATCTAATCCTTGATATTGCATGGTACAACATTTGGGTAACCACAAATGCCACTAAAATCCAAGGTATTGTACCTTTCACTATTAAAACCTCCCTGATGTGATAGGGGGGCCCATTATTTAAATTTCTATTAAAAAGCATGGCCTGACAAGACATCTAGTTGTATATTTGCAAGCTTTGTCAAATATTTCACAAAGGGTACTCAAATTCCTCTTACAAAATAAAATATCAAGCCTCTTTCATCATAATTTTTATGTACCATTTTCTTAAGATCAATATTTACACATTCCTCCTATAATAACATATAATTCCATAGTATTCATCTGGAAACATGCAAATTTCAATTTTTCTTCCCTTAACTAGTGCTATTTCACTTAATTGGGAATCATTTACACCTTGAAATAAAATAATTATCATAATATGTTTACAAAATAACATGAAAATAATTGGCCTTCCTACAACATTCACCTAGCTTTGTCTTTGAGTGCATAGAACTAGAGCTTCAGTACATCCTTTGTAAGGTTCTTTAGTCAGAGTCGCCACGTCCAATTAAGAGGAAATAAAACTCGTGAAATGAATTTTCTTATCAAATCAACATGTTTTGGATCTAACTACTCAATGGAGTAACTTTTAGATCCTTTGAGTTTTGTTGCAGCCCAATCTTTGACCAAGTTTAAGAATTCTTCAGAATATGAACAAAGTGTCCATACTATTCACACCATTTCACTCTATGGTTCATAGATCTATGTCTCGAGAAGTGAATTTGTCCCCACCAGAGTTTCCATTCCTATTGGCATTTTTTCCTGTACACCTTAAGGAGACTCTAGAAGGTAGCCAACCTAAATCATTAAGAATCTTATAGATGAAGGGCCAACTGAATGGGTAAAGGGTTTTGAGCCTTTAACCCCTACACTTTAGGCTCTATGGGACCAAGGAGGGTATTTCACATGTAAGTTCATAAGAATTTTATTATAACGGTGAATGAATCTACATATATAGGTCCCCTTCTTATGCAAACAAATACCATTTAGTAAAGGTATGGCTGAAATTCACAAATAATCATTCATTTTCTAGGAACAAAGTGTTATTTCAGGCCTACACCTCATAATTGATAATATTTAATTTAATGTTGTCATCATTATAAATCCATGACTAGGTATTTTGGGTGCTTCATCAGGTTACAGGGATTTATAGAGGATAAACCAGTGCCTCATCAATTGGGAATGGAGTCAAGTACATGACAATAAGTAATGCATAAATTATGAAATTAATGTCTCATTCTCATAATGCCTTACACTATGAAAATTCACATTTTCTAAAACACAACTTCTTATCAAAATCTTGAGAGATTTCTTACAAACCTACAATTCCCTTCAAGTATTTTAATTAACCCCTTAGGCCAAAACAAGAATAGAATCATACATTCAAGTAACCATTGAAAGACAAATGAAAAGACACTTGGTTTTCTATTTATAATATTGTAATAATCACTTATAAGAGAGAATATTCTCTAGTTTTATAGATTTGTTTCAATATTAGTAATCTATGCAAAACCATTTAAGAGTATCATATACAAAACTTAGACCCAAGAAAAAACCCTAGCTGATCCTATATACTTTATGTATTTCTTTAATGTTCTACATTTTACCTAAGCCATTTCTAGACCCAAAAAATCGATGGCCCTCTGTAATGAGCTTTGAAATCCCTTTTATAAACTAAGGGAGTGACAAGAAAATGGCTCATTACAGTTAAATTTTTTATAATTTCAAAGTTATTTCATCTTGTGGGGTTTCATTCCCGAACCGTTATATTTTCATTTACACATCACGGGAAAGAAAAAGGAAAAAGGAAAAAAGAGGCGGAAAACCATCAGTCAGAGATGCCACACAAGCTTTCCAAAAGGCATCACCATCGTAATCCGCACATCACCAAAAAATTGGAGAAGTTTCTATCAATACTAGTAGTAGCCCAAAAACTTTGAACAAACCACGTTAGAAACACACATCACCACACCAAGGACCGAGTACCACCAAGAAAGACACACAGATGTCATCTATCCATGTCAATCACCGAATGAACACCCTCACTAAGCCTCTTCATAAAGATTTGAGTTGCAACCACCATCTCATCGTCTAAGTCGGTATATGACACAAATGAAACAGTGTTAGTGTAATTAATATTTAATGCACTTGCATAACTTTACTTAGGTTGAGCTATTTTTAGGTCAACATTAGGGTTGCATACTTTGCTTTTATAAAGCAAATCATCTCATTGTAACATTGTATTCTTGAATATATCATTTTGCACATTTGCATGCAAAGCTCTGCTTTTTTATGTTTTCTCTTTTGTGGAAGGTGTTTAGGTTTGCATGTCTGATCTAGGGTTTCTAACAATGGCCAACACCAAGGCCAATTCCTTTACTATCCTTCGAAGATCTATCACTGATTATGACTAGGGAGCTGAGTTTCTCGAAACAAACCCTAGGGTCTGCATCCATTCTTGTTATTTCTTTCAAAAACACCTTAGACACCTTCCCTTTAAACTTGACCAATTATTTTGAATAGGTCCTTGCTCAGAGATTGTAGGCACTTTAGAAAGTAGTTTTCCCAGCCCTCTTGTGAACACTCCTCTTAGCTTTCAGGATAGTTGGTGCTTATACTACTATAGGTTCCACTTCAAGCTCATAAACCAATGGCTCCTGCAAGCTCAGACGTCATGACCTACACACTGGTGTAGAAGAACTTTTTTGATTCATCTTACATAAAATAAGAACCCTGCGCTAGATATCTAAGAAAAATACTAGCTACAGCCTCCAAAAAACTCCTATGTGTAGACAATGTGAGTTGTACTAGCACCAGATATAGAATAAGTCACCAAAACATAGTAGGAACAACATATACATCACTATGACAATACACCACCTTGGAAATAATTTAACAGGCAACAAAAATTACTACCCTAGTACCCATGAGAATTAACCAAAGGCATTGATAGAATCAAACGAGCAAACAATCTGCAAGATGATCCTCATTAAATAGATGAATTCAAGGCATGTTGCAATTAATGGCCATCCTGGTTCACTCGCGTGACTAAAAAATCAATCACTTGCATGTCGCATCTCAACCATCGATCACCGTTGATAAAACCTCGATCAACGAGGATCATTAAGGATTGCCACTTGCTTTATTAGTCATACATAGAAACAACAAAGAGGTGCTTTAAAACTGCCACGTATTTGATAGTATCCTAACTCCATCATTTTTTACATTCATTCCATCGATCCAAGCAACCATGAGTAAATCTGAGCCACAAATCAAAATACATCACTCATCATTGGCTCATCCTTCCCACGAGAGTCTCGTCAAGCGATAGCACTAAGGTCAATGATGAGACATCAACCGTCGATCTCGTTCATAGAAGGATTTGAACCATAAACCACTACTCGCATCACTTGTCGCATGTCAACATCCGCCTGAACCATCTTAACCCACAACAGACCAAGCCCATGTGATGGGGAGGAACTCAACCCTTCGGCGTTCACGGGCTCCACCTGAGACTGAAAATGACAATAGGTGATAGTTAGGGAATCAGTGATGCGTTCCCACATAAACCCTTAGGCATCACATACTTCATTCATCGTGCATCACACGTTGTCCCTCAGTAGACTGATGCCAACCAGTGAAGTGTTACAATTGAGTGATGGAACATGGCTTAGACATCAATGATCGTGAGTTCTGCTTCAAACTGCACAAGACAACCAACGACAGTTAAAAGGGTAGTGATGGGTCAAAAAATTTACTGCATCGCTCATCGGGCATCACCTTCCCAAGGAGACAATTGAACATGCAAGGGACTATAAGCGGTTGATTAGAAGGAAAAGAAAGGGTGTCACTCATCACAAGTTACACAAGGAATTTTGAAAGCCAACAAGCGATGGGCGATGCACAACTCAGAACCTAACTTAAGAACTTTAGAGGCATGTGCACCAAAGGTTGTTTTAAGAGGGGCCACCTAGTCACAATGGGAAGGAGAATAAAAGGGGGCCGATAAACCATGAGACTTAAGGCCATGATGGATTAAGAAAAGATCGAGAAATGGGTACTGTTATGCCTTGCATAACCACCCCATCTTTTGCCTTGGTCAAAAGGGGTCCCCCTTTGTTAATTTTTTTATCTCTTGTTGTTTTTCAAACAAAGTCTGGAGTTTTTGCTTACAAAACTTTGTTTATTTTTTTAGTCTGTTGGAATCGAAACTAGAACCATTTCGGGTTCTGAAACTTCTTTTCAAAACTCATTTTGAGTCTCATCCCGACAATCTTTCTTTGTTGACCTTTTGTTTTGTCTTTATCAGAGCCGGAACCGGAGTGGATGTTAAGTTGGTGTTTTATTGAAAATTGTGAAATCAAAATTCATCTTGTCTCCGCCTCCACTTTTTTAACTTTTGGTTTTAGTCTAAGTCCTTGTTTTATTTTTTTTGTTTGGTTTAATTTTGTGCTTTGTTAGCAGACCCAAAGCTAGAATGGTAATGAAGTTAGGAAATTTCTTAAGTTTCTAAATTAGTTTCATTTTGATTCCACCCCCGCTATTTTCTGGGTTGTTGAATTTTTGACCGAAGTCGCACTATAGAGAATTGTTCGTTCTCTTTCAATTTCAACTCTTCCTTAACTAAATTTAATGCATTGATGACATTAGCTTGGTGTAGGTAAGAACTTGGATTTTAACCTTCATTAGGGATTAAACGTATCATTTTTATCATTGTTCAACACTTGAAGAGTGAAATAGAGCTGCAGCGAAGTCCATCTGAGTGAATCGGTTGAAGGAGAAGGAGATAAGTGTTGTGAATCAATTCAGAAGGTTAGCCACATTTTTGCGTTCGAGGTAGGGTTCTTTCCTATTGTTAGATCCTTGCTTTTGTGTTTTCGTTCGTATTATTTGTTTAATCATTTCTGATCTTTAAACGGGATTGTTTTCTTGAGGTTTGCGTGTTGTTTTTTGTTGTGTTTTTTATTTTTTTTGCTATTCTTGTTTTCTTGTTTGAGTTTCATGTTTTATAGTGAGGTAGGGCATAGTCGCTTTCATGTTTCATTGTGATCGCGTCGTGTTGGGTTAAGGTTTTTAATGCCTAGATTTAGTTAGGGTTTTTCATAGTGACATAGATTAAATTCATGTTTTTACAGTGAGTTAGGGTTAGATGAATCCTTTTTTTACTTAGGGTTTTTGTTGCACATTCAGTTAGGTAAATTATGAAGGGTTAAATCCATGCCCTAATTTTTATATCACATGTTCTAGATTAGGGTTTCATGTGTTTCTGTGATCACATTTAAAACATTAAAATATGATGCCCTAAAATTCAATCGCCCCTGGTCATATGGGGATGGTTCTATCGAGTTCCAGGTTAGCCCCATGTCATTTTGAAAATCGCCTAGTTTGAAACCATAAAGTTTTGCATTAAATTGATGAAGTCATTTATGATGTCATGGTCAACCTGGGCGGAG
Organism: Sequoiadendron giganteum; assembly: GCA_007115665.2. Lineage (NCBI taxonomy): Eukaryota > Viridiplantae > Streptophyta > Pinopsida > Cupressales > Cupressaceae > Sequoiadendron > Sequoiadendron giganteum. Next base: position 522,205,037 of record CM021104.1, on the reverse strand, counting down.
GCAGAAATACAATTGATTTTGAACTAAAAATTATTGTTTTCAAAAAGTTCCAAGTTCATTTTCATCTCGTCTCCGGCTCCGCTTATAGTGAGAAGCCTTCCTTGAAAATAGCAATAATCTAGACAGAAGTAGAATCAGAATGAAATAAGAATATGAAATAGAAAAAAAATTGAGGGAAACCAAGTTCATTTCCATTCCGGTTTCGGTTCCGGTCACCTTTCCATTTTTGACTCCAAGCCCGCTTCTTGTTAGTAGAAGTTACCATTCGAGTTTCGACTCCGATCCCGGTAGTGTGTTAGGAGAGACTGTTTAGAATATGTTTTTGCCTAGTTCCGCCTCTGACGTATACATGAAAGGTAAGGTTTTAAAGCATGTTTTATGATGATATTCAAAGATCTAATTAGAGTTTTTTGTGGCAGGGAAGTTAGAAAATGTTAGGAATATCAGGAGAAGCTGGTCAAAGGAACCGGCCTGTAGGGACATCAAAGGCAACACCTAAGCCAAAGAAGATCAAGCCTTAACAATTACCTTATACCTTGAGGTATAATCATAGGAGTCCCATGGTGAAAGTGAGCAAAGTAGAATCAAATTGGTCAGACATCACTGATACCAATTTAGGTGAATATATTTTTGAGGAGTTATATGCAGAAACCTTTGCAGAACGAGAAAGTCTAAGAGGAAGGACACAAATAATTGTTGATTCTGGCTTGGCACATATTACTGTATTTCCTTTATCAATCCAATGTTCGGAGTTTATCTTGACAGCAGCTAGTGCCTACAATCCTACGACTAGACAGTGCATGGATTGCCAAAATAATGTGATCATTGATCTCACTACTTAGGCATTTCAAAATATATTTAATGTCCCAGATCCCAAGAGTTTGGTGTACTTGGATGAGGCAGAAGCCTTGGAGAAATATAGTAAGTATAAGGACTCTAATAAGTTGCATTTGATCAAAAAGTGGTTGAAAACAGAAAAGAAGTCTCTAAGCAAGCTTGCAGACCAGCTAAAGAGGGCAGATTTCTATAAGGAGGTATCGGATTTAATCATGATGCTGTCTAGAGTTTTTGGGAAGAGGGATACATTTCGGTTCAAGGAGTGGATGTTTCCTTTAATCCAAACAATCTTAAATGGATCCCAGCAGTTTGATTGGCCGATGATAGTATGAAATGCTATTCATGATCAACTAACCAATATCAGGCAGACTAAATGTTTCTTTATGACTTCTTATATTGTGTATGTAGTAGCAAGATTGGGTATTTTCCAAGTTTTGAACAAAGTGGGCATAACGGGAGCCTTGGATGGACAGAAGAAAGTGTGGGAGCATTATGACTAGCTGTCTCTTCAGGTTGCTGAGACTCATTTCAGAAGAGTCAATGATGCATTCATATATGTAGTCATCAACCAATTGAATGGGGATGCATGGTACCGATTGAGTCAAGAAGCCATGGAATTCATTTATGAATGGGGATGTTGGTACATTCAATACCCTAAATTCACATATTTTAGGTTAGCTGGATTTGAAGGGCATCCACATTTGCTTCCAAGGTGTTGTAATAATAGGATAGTGTTGATGGAGTTTGTATATCAAGCTCTTGAAGTCAATGCTCGGCTTGGAATAAAACATAAGACATGATGTCACAAGTTTCCCATGAAGCTAGGTGAGTATGGATGTCAGCATTTTGTAGGAGCAAAGGTGGTTTGTAGGGAGCTGATACAGTTGAAGTTGGGTTTATGCAAAACTCATAAGTATTTCGACCCAAAGGGTAAGATGCATGCCTTGTTGCCTTTGGTGTTTGACAAACATTTAAATTTGTTAGAATACTTCTGGAGTGACCGACAAGATGAGTATGATCTAAGAAAGAAGAATTATGAAAGATTATCTGTCTCACTCATGTCAGAACTTGGTATTAAAGATAACATTCCTGACAAATTGGTGGATGATGGAATTGTATTGGATCCATCCTATGAAGTTTTGAACATTGGCACCAAGAATCTGGATCCAATTGATTGGGACAGTGAGGAAACCATTGATATTAAGCAGATTGGGAGGACAGTATTGCATAGGAGTGTGTAGTGGTTGATGTTAAGAACCAAGGCTCCTCAAGGACCAGCCCCTAAAAAGGGTAAGGAATACAAGAGGATCAAAAGGAAGACACCTCCTAAAGAGCCTTTGGAGTTCTTTCCCTTAGACATTGAAGAGATGGAACTTGAAGCAACAGGGGATGAAAAGGAAGCACAAGAAGAAGAGGCTCAAATTGCATCAGTTGTTTCAACATTGACCTTAGGAGAATCTTCTACTCAAGTCCTAGTAGGAAAGTGGCGAGGTAAAGAGGTGGAAAGGGAAACTCTTTATGACATAGTTGAATCCATGAAGGGAAAGGGGTAGAATTTCATGATGTTGGAACAAATTCAGATAAGACTGAGTCTGAAAAAGATATGCAAGAAAATATGCCTCTAGAAGAGGATACTGAGTAGGTTTTGACACAAGAAGATGAATGGACGCTTTTTGAAGAAATGAAAAAGGATTCTGATGCAAGGGTTGCAGCCTTAGAGAAACAAAAGGAAATTGATGCCAAGGCACAAGTTGATGCTATACTGCACCAACAACAATTAAAAGCCAAAAAAATTGAGGCTAAGGCAGCAGCTGATGAAGTAGAGAGACAGAAAAGGCAACAAGAATATGAACTCAAGGTTAAAGAAGAGAATGACAAGTTGGAACTAATACAAAAGATTCATGACCTTGAAGAAGAGAAGGCAAGAAATCGGAGGGAGAAATAAATCTTGGTTGCCAAGTTAAAACTTGTTGAGGAAGCTCGCCAAAAGGAAGGAGAAGCAGAACAATTACGAAAGGAAAGATAGGCCGAGGAGCTGGTTAAGAAACAATAGGAAGAAGAAGCAAAGGCAGAAAAGCTTAAGGCTTTGGAGGTAGAAAGGCTCAAGAGAGAAAGAGAAATTGGAAAAGGAAGCTCTAGAGGAAGAAAAATTAGAAAAAGAAAGATTGGAAAGAGAAAAAGTGGAGAAAGATCGATTGCAGAAGAGAAGTTGAAGAAAGAAGAGGAAGATAAGAAGATACAAGAACAGAAATATAGGGAAGAAGCTGAAAATACTGTGTAGATGTGCTGGATGTGGTGCAAGAATAGCAAGAGAAAGCAAGGGGTGATTCTCAACCCTAGGTAAATATGCAACCACCTTCTACCATTACTTCCTCTTCCTCTATGATGACTACTGCTCCAAGTGCTCCCACTTGGCTAAAATTGGATCTGTAGAAAAGAACAGTAACACCTTCACAATCTCTCAATTGGGAGGATATGATGAAGGACATCGAACAAGAGAGGCCTAAACAGAAGGCCAAAATTCTACATTCTACTAGACTCATGGACAAAGGAGAAATTGTTACTGAATGTGCTATGCCAATGACAGAAAAGGATGTAGGGGACATGCAACTTAAGGATTATCAGTTGAGTACTGTCAACTTGGGAAGGCCCACTAGCAATCATCAGATGAACTTAATTGATGTGGTGGCTTCAACAACCAAGTCAAGAATGATAAAGGATAAACAAAAGAAGGATGAGCTTAAGGCTTAGTTGGATCAATTACATTCATTTTTGAGAAGTATCTCCTCTCTGAGATCACAACAAGTAACGGCTATTGAGATTACTATTTTGTTAAGAAAAAAGGAGGTAGATGATTTGGTGCAGGTAAGAGGTAAAGTAGAGATGGTAGATAGATGGGTAGACAAGTTGAATCAGGAGGTAGGTAAAGTTTTGGTTGAGGGTTTTGAAGCCTACAAAGGCACTGAAGAGTTGATAAAAAAAATGCAGCAGTATATTGAAGCATCGGAGAAACAAGAAGAGGAGTATAAAGAGTATATTTAGAAATTGGAAAAGGTTAATACATTACCTTTGACTACTCTTCTTGAACAGTCAATAATTGAGGAGGAGAATAAAGATTTTGTTGGAAAAACCTCTCGTATACTCTGTTTTAGAATAGATCGACTAATGGATGTCAAAGAAGAAATAAAAGCTGCTAGAAGAGAGTTGACAAAGATAAAAGGTATGAGAGAGTTTTTTGTAGCAAAATTGGATCGAATTAAATTCGAAGATAGCTGGATTGATGGGCCAGAAATAGATACATTACAGCAAGTCTTCACCAGTTATGATGAGTTCATTGCAGATCTAGCTTCACATGCATAAATCTCCTGAATGCATGATTTTCTTCTTCTTTGCATGTTGCATGCAACACTGGGAGTTGTGAGATGCATGACATGTTTCTCTTTTTTTTTCTATTCTTTAGTCTAAACTAAGCATCTAATGTAATAACTCAAGATCAAATCGATCCGAGTTTCCAAGAAATATTTTGTTCCTGAAAGGGTGGATGACTTAAAATAGAAGTGGAGTTCGGATTTTGTATATCTATAAATACCCTTTGGGTATCATATTGTAAGAGGTCGGCTAATTGAGAATAGAATTGGCTTGCCTAATATTCGGAGATAGAATTTTGTAGTGATTAATGAGATACGTTGTTATTAGATACTTTATAGTTAATAAAATTATAGGTTTTCTCACAATATGGTGTTAGAATTGAGTTGTTTTGCTTGGTAAGGCTGATAAGTTATAATCTTTCTGAATGCTAGTGATTGTGCTGAAGCATGCTAGTTTTTTATGTGATGAAAGTCATTAGAAGAAACCAGATTTAAGGATTATCTTGTTAGATTATCATTGAATTGAAATTATTAAATTATGTTGATCTATGACCTTGGCAATGAATGGATGTGTGTTTTGAAATCTGGGAGATAGTTGTGATATGCAAATAGTGGTATTGAATTAAGTACCTTAGATGCATGCAATGGTATAGTTTATTCTGTAAATTGTGTCATGCTTTGGTTTTGTGATTTGTTAGAAAACATTTATTGTTGAAAGTATATGTGTGGATGATAGATAAATTTGATTCATACTTACTGGTTTACCCCTTTGATCTATCTTTTTCTTTTGTTTGAAACCCCTTTTATTTACAAGAATGATTTTGATAAAATGAGTCATTGCTTGAATCTTTTGTTACCAGCACAGGCCCCTTGAACATTACAGTTGCATGAATAGATTGAGTGACACCAGACAGTTGAGAACCAACTACCAGGACCTTGGGAGTTAGGCTACTATATGTTGTCTTTCTTTTTCTGGAGAAATAGAGTAGAAATATTTTGTTTTAATGTTGTTTGTGTCATTTTCTCCATCAATAGAAGTTGGCACTAGAAGGAGGGCCTAAAAGAACAAGTTGGCTTGCATAGGGTCATTCTCACCTGACAAATACAAAAGGATTCTCAGATCTTTTATTGATCTTGAACCATTACAATAATTGCAAACCTCGGTTAGACCAAGACCTCATGCTCGTAGGGTTTTGATACCTACGCTGCCACCACCACTTACTCCACCTACACCACCACCGGTTCGACCTACATCACCACCTCCAATTAGGCCCGTGTCACCACCAATTCGACCTATATCACCACCTGCTCAACCAATCCCACCGATGGCATACTTTGTGAATAATCCCTCCCCATTAGGGATAATTCCTAGGGGATTCCATGATTTACCAAAGAACCCAGAGAGGTTCTGTCTAAAATACATGCATGGAGAATTGAGAAGTACTGAGGAACATATATAAGCATTTAAAGATGCTTGCACATGAGCTCAATTTGCTCATCAATATGTGGTATGTAGATTTTTTCCTTATTGTTTAGGAGATATGGCATATAATTGGTATCTAAATCTGCCTCAAGGATCTATTTTGGGTTGGACAGATTTAGAAAATTCTTTTATTAATCAATTCTGGGTTTATATAGACCCTGCAATATTATATCACAAGTTTTCCACCATAAGAAAGGAACATCATGAACCATTGCCCTTTTTCAACACTAGGTTCCAAAGGATGTATCGTAGGCTACAAGATCCTTACTTAGTGCCAGAGGGTATGGCCATACAGGCGTATTTGAGAGTTGTTGATCCTTTGATTGGTCTGTTCTTGCAAAGAACTTATCAACCTGGTGAGATTGACTCTCTGTCTAAGATTTATCATTTGTCTATCAAATTGCAACAACAGATAAGTCTGCAATCTGGAGGGTTAGGACCAACTCTTCCTCCCATGAATTATCAGATGCCTAATCCACTGCTATACAATACTATCCCAAGGATGTCTTATTCCCAATATGGACCTGTATCTAAGTTGCAAGCCCCACCCACTATGCCCTTCTTTGGCAATGGCATGCAAGATTCCTCTGATCAAACTCAACAACAACAACCTCAAAATAAATCACAACAAGTGGGAGGATCAACCCATGTCCATTACCCATCCATAGTCCAAAATGTGTAGAATGAACAAACTATTCAACTCACAAGTGAGTTAGAGACTCTCAAGAATACTCTCTCTCAGATGTCAAATGACATGGCACAGCTCAAGAAAAATCCTCCCAATAATGAAAACCATAATTACAACAATCAGGGAGATTATAGCTATCAGGGCAATTACTCTAATCAGAACCAAAATCAAAACACCAAAATGAACTTCCAGAGTCAGAACTCCTCAAACCAAAATTATCAAAATCAGAATAGAGGATATAATCAAAGGTTCAACAACAACAATAATAGGCAGTGGAATACTGGACCTAATAATGGGGGAGTTCCTCATAATTATCAAACAGGTGAAGAAAGACCACATACTGCTAATGTTGCTGATTTTAATTTTATTTCCAATTGGTGTAGGCTACATGATACAGCAACACATTCTGAAGTTAATTGCCCAGAAATGGAGAAAATTTTGAAAATTGCACAGGCTGATGCCCATCCTCCAGCTGGAAATTCCAATCAAAATAATGGGCCAGTCAACACTGTCGTGACTTATGAAACCATTGAAGAAAAATATAAATTTCCCATGCAAGGGGATAATGAGCCAGAGGAAGATGTCTATGATGCTCAAGCTTTCCAATCTAAGGGTGGTCACTTTCTAAGGAATTAGAATAAGGGGCCATTCACTACATTTGCACCCCCAAATAACATGGTCCCACCTAACCAGAATGCAGATAACAATCCACCACCACCAAAGGGACCTTCTGATTCTCAGAATAAAGGTTGTGCCTCCTTTTCCTAAATATCAAGTTAGGAATGATTCAAAATTTGATTTCATTGCAGAATTACAGAGACAGAAGACATCATTGTCTTTCTTTGACATCATGAAGTGGTTCCCAGCTCAACGGGAGGTGGTATTAAAAGATTTGGAAGAGGCATATCACCTAAAAGGGAAAGGTAAAGTGACTCCCGCAAAGGAGACAAATGCAACAATTTATAAAGGTAAGTCTAGTACCCCACCTTTCTTGTTAAGTTTGAGAATCTTTGGAAAGAATCTGCACAATTGTTTATTAGATTCTGGAGCATCAGGGAATGTCATGCTTTTTCGATTTGTAAGAAGTTAGGATTAAGTCATATCCCAACCAATAAAAGGGTGCTTCAGTTGGATAAAACCAAAGTTAATGTTGTGGGTGAATTAAAGAACATGCATGTGCAGGTTGGATCAGACCCAAGGATCCAGACCTATATAGATATCCAAGTAGCCGATATCCCATAAACATATGGTATGCTTCTAAGTCGGGAGTTAATGAAGAGCATAGGGGGGTATTTGTCCTTGGATTTCTCGCACATGTGGTTACCATGGAAAGGATTTTCCACACAAATAAGAATTGAGAGTGAACCTAGGCTCAGACACATGATCACATAATATGATGCTCCAAATGAAGTAGCATTCTTTGAGACTGAGATAGGTGTTTACAAACAAGAGGAAGTTCTTACTTTCTCTGTAGCTAGTCTTGATGATACATTATCCTTAGAACACAATGACACAATGATCTGCATCAACCAGCAGGTTCTGATAAGAAAATTACAACAAGATAAGCTAGTTTTAGGAGCAGAAACTGATTTGAGTAGTTTGTTGCTTCCTAATTGGTGTAGGATACATTATCATAACCATTCAAAATTAACATGTCAATCATGCCTAGATATTCTAAGTCATGTAGATCAACATCAACAAATATGTCAAGAGGAACAAGCCAAAACCCCCATCAATGAGTTTTCCCTCCAAGTTAAGGATGCAACTATTCTTACATGGGCTAGTCTTTCTCAACAAGAAGGTCTTTCACCAGAAGAATAGACTCGGGTTGTTTATTTTGAAGATCAAAAGGGAGTTGAGATCTCCTAGTTCCTATTTGATACACTTGCCCCACATTATTTTCCAATACCCAAGGAATTGATAAGAAGTGAGTTGGATGGTAATTTGACCCAAGAAAGTGTTCAAGAAGTAATTCTTGGGCAGGCTGAAAACATAGAAAAATCCTCAATTCAACTTTGTCTCGAGCTACCTACTGATGAACAGCTAAAGTCCGAGCCGCCACATGTCTCAAGTGAGTCATTCCCTGTTACTTCTAAAAAGAAAGAACTTCTAGTCAAAGACCAGTTATGGACTCTTAAATTTGATGGTTCTAAATCTAAAGTAGGAAGTGGAGCAGGGATTGAACTAACTAACCCGAAAGGGAAGACTTACTTTGCTTCTTATAGATTGTAGTTTGGTTGCACTAACAATGTGGCTGAATATGAAGAACTTGCATGAGGGCTTATGTTTGCTCATAAGAAGAAGGTTACTACTCTTATAGTTATGGGAGATTCTAAGGTGATTGTGAAATAGGTACGTAGCCAATACACATGCCATAACAAAAGATTGGTTGCATATAGAAACAGGGTTTGGAATTTAATTGAAGATTTTGATGCCTTTGGGATTACTCTCATCCCAAGGGAAGCAAATCAAATTGTAGATGCTCTTGTTGTTGCTACTAGTACATTAGAGCCTATGCAAGACTTAAATCTTCAGAGGTTTTCGGTTGAATTGATTTCAGTCCCAGCTATTCCTAATAATGTCAGACATTTTCAGGTATTTAATGATGATCATCATATATTGGCCTTTTTGGAAAATTCTAATGTTTTTGAAGGGTAGATAATTGATGAATCTGATAGAGATCAGGGAGATTGGGATCCGAAAAATAACAGTCCAGAAGGGATATTGGATTTAAAGAGCAATAACATCCCCAAAGGGATGAATGCATTAGAAATAATATTTGATTCATATCCCCAAGCTTATCAAAGAGTGCCTACAAAAAGTGAGGGAGGTAAATATGAATCTGTTAATTTGGCTCACACAAGTCCAGAAAGGAACGTTCTTATAGGGAAGACTTGTCCTTAGGAAATTAAGGACAAAATAATCAAAGTCTTAAAGTAGAATATTGAAGCTATTGCTTGGAGCTATGATGACTTGAAAACTTTTGATACATCTGTGATCACACATACAATTCCTCTTAAGCCAGAAGCTAAGCCGTTTTGCCAAAAGCAACGTCCGGTCAATGCATTAATTGAGCCCCTGATTCAGAAAGAAGTGCAAAAAATTTTGGTTGCAAGAATAATCTTTCTAGTTAGACACTCTACTTGGGTGGCTAATCTAGTTCCTCTATGGAAGAAGAATGGTGAAACTAGATTATGTGTGGATTTTAGGAATTTAAACAAAGCCTCTGAGAAAGACAACTATCCATTACCTTCCATTGATGAAGTATTGTAAAAGGTTAATAGATCTCAGATGATGTCTTTCTTGGATGGGTATTGAGGATACAATCAGGTCCTTATAAGTCATGAGGATAGGATGAAGACTGCTTTCACCACTAAAAGGGGCACATTTTCCTATAGAAGAATTTTGTTTGGTGTCATCAATGCTGGTGCTACTTTTCAAAGGGTGATGGATGTAGCTTTTAAAGATCTGATAGGGAAATGTATAATCATCTATGTTGATGATTTGACCATCTTCTCTAAGAATAGAGAAGATCATGCTGTTGATTTGGAAAAGGTGCTAAAGAGATGTATAAGTTATGGTGTCTCTCTCAACCCAAAGAAGTGTGTATTTGGAGTATCTGAAGGAAGCTTTTGGGTCACATTATTTATGAGGAAGGGATATCTATAGATCCTGATCGAGTGGAGGCCATTTTGAAACTGACAAAGCCAAGCAGTAAGAAAGAAATGAGATCTTTCTTTGGAAGGATCAATTTTGTCAGGAAATTTATAACAGGGCTCACAGAGATTGTCAAACCCCTCAATGAAATGATGAAGAACGATGCAAAGATTGAATGGAGTGAAGAGGCTAAGTCTAATTTCATGCAAATTAAACAATTTATATCTGAGGCACCTATTTTAACAAGCCCAGATTATCTAAAACCCTTATACATTTATTCTTTTGCTTCTGAAAATTCATGTGCAGCAGTTTTAACACAAAGAAGAGAAGAGAAAGAGGAGAGACCTATTACTTTTATGAGCTCTCCATTTAAAAATGCAGAAGTAAGGTATTCACCATTAGAAAAACAAGCCTTTGCATTGGTACGAGTAGTGAAGAAGTTCAGGCATTATATAATTCAAAGTCAAGTGATGGCCATAGTTCCAGATCCAGCTATGAAATCTCTTCTGATGCAAATTGAATTAGGAGAACGAAGAGGAAAATGAATGGCCATTTTACAAGAATTTGACCTAGAGATTCACCCGATGAAAATTGTTCAGGGCCAAGGTTTGTCAAAAGCGATGGCAAAAGTGGACAAAAGTATTACTTGTCAATAGTATAGGGTTCAATCATTCAATAAGGATCCCTAGTATACAAATTTAGTTTTGTTCCTCCTCAATAACAAATGTACATAAGGAATGAATTCTACTCAAAGGAGAGCATTGAGGATGAAGAGCGCCCATTACATGCTCAAAGGGGGATCAATATACAAGAAGAATTTTCAAGAAATTTATCTATGCTATTTGGATCAGCAAGAAGCTAAGCATGCCATAAATGAATTTCATGCCAGGCATGGAACAGGACAGGGGTCTGCTGATGCTTTCGCACATTGGATTTTAAGATCAGGCTATTATTGGCCTTATGTGTTTAGAGATGCACATCAACACTATAGGAATTGTCATGTATGTCAAATCTCTGCACCTAGAGAAATAAATCCTGCAATGCCTCTACAACCGGTATATGAGGTAAGGCCATTTTCTCAATGGGCACTTGATTTTGTAGGTGTAATTAATCCAAACTCTTCTGCAGGGCATAAATTCATCTTGACTTCAACTGACTACTACACACGCTAGACTGAGGCACAACCTTGCAATAATAGCACTACAGAGGTGGTCATCAAGTTTCTAACCGAGAACATCACAACCAGGTTTGGAGTTCCATTTGCTCTGGTATGTGATAATGGCCCTGCTTTTTCTTCTACTGAGTTTATTTCATGGGCTTATGAACATAAGATTGTGTTGAAGTATTCTTCCAATTATTACCCTTGGGGGAATGGAGTGGCTAAGTCCACAAATAAGAACTTGTTGGAAGTTATAAGAAAGTTGTTAGAAAGTGACCCTAGGGACTGGTGAACCCAGTTGAGATTTGCCTTATGGGAAGATCGAACTAGAATCAAAGCAGCCCTAGGGAATTCACCTTTTAAGTTAGTTTATGGCCAAGATCCAATCTTCCCCATTCATTTACAAATACATGTTCTGAATTTTATGCAGGAGTTTTATAACAAGGATGATAGGATTGAGGTTAGACTGCTTAATTTGTTAAAAATGGAAGAACAAAGAGATGCTGCTTTGCAGAAATTCTCTAAACATCAGGTTGTTGTCAAACGCTGGTTTGACAAAAGAGCCAAGATAAAAGCATTTAGAATATCAGATCTTGTGTTATTATGGGATAAGGCTAGAGAAAAGAAGGGAGATCACCAAAATTTTGATCAACTTTGGTTAGGTCCTTATCAAGTGGCTGAAATATTAGGCGAGAATACTTTTTGTTTGAGTACCTTAACAGGAGAGCCTATTTCATTACCAGTTAATGGTCAGTTTCTCAAGCACTATTTTGGTGCATAGAAGGTCTGATGTTTTCAAAAAAAAAAAAATGTATTATATTGTATCATATGTAGTTGAGTCTTTGTTTTAGTTAGGTTTTCTTATTTTTGTTGTTTTGTGTTTGTTTTCTTTACTTTCTTTGTTTTGTGGTGTTTTGTTTCATTGGGGATCTTTATTTTGTTCATCTCAAGACTTGGGGTTGTCATTCAAAGTATACTATGGGTACTAGCAGAGAAATTGGTTTAGTTATTTTCATCATCATCATTGAAAAGGATAACATTCTGAAACTTATGTCTTATGATCATTTTAGTTTGGGTTTGAGAATTTATTTAAAGATAAGAAGATACATTGTGAATATCTCATGAAATATCATAAAAAATCTGTCACCAAATTAGATAAAACATCTACATGAGTAAATGCCTATCTATTTTAGAATGACTCTACCTTTGATTCAAGTGAAAAATCCGATTCCAAGACTATCATGAAATCCGTTGTAGTTCTCAACCCATATTTTAGATTCATTGAATCTAAGTATTGAGAAAGATGCATAAAGAATTTCCACAAGTGAAGTAAAAAAAAAAGAGTATGAAAAGAAAGAAAGAAAAGGCAAGCTCAATATCAAGTAGGTAATCAAGTATCTCTATTGGGGCTATGGATGTCTGGCTGGCAGTAGAGAAATGCTTTGTGAGAACTAGAGGCATCTCCGTCGAGGCTATGGACGCCTATCTAGCAGCAGAGCAATACCCATGATTTTACTGCACGATAGTTAAAAGAATCAACTCATATAGCTTGGATCCTAGGTATAGTTGTTCACAAACAAAGAAAGTATCTACAAAGAATGATGGACAATATTGCACACACTCAGATTCAGAAATAACTCATGAGCACATACATCTGAGATTCTAGCTCAAACTTATCCTAAATATATCTGATCTTATTCAAGTCAAAATGTTTATAAGCCAAGTAGTTTTTGGGTGACTGAAATTTTCTTTGGGTATCTTGAAAATGGGTAAACCATTTTCCCAGCCGCGTTGCCATTTTCTATGCCTTGCATAACCACCCCATCTTTTACCTTGGTCAAAATGGGTCCCCCTTTGTTAATTTTTTTATCTCTTGTTGTTTTTCAAACAAAGGCTGGAGTCTTTTTGCTTACAAAACTTTGTTTATTTTTTTAATCTGTCGGAATCGAAACCAGAACCATTTCGGGTTCTAAAACTTCTTTTCAAAACTCATTCTGAGTCCTATCCCGACAGTATTTCTTTGTTGACCTTTTTTTTTGTCTTTATCGGAGCCGGAACCAGAGTGGATGTTAAGTTGGTGTTTTATTGAAAATTGCAAAATCAAAATTCATCTTGTTTCCACCTCCACTTTTTCAACTTTTGGTTTTAGTCTAAGTCCTTGTTTTACTTTTTCTATTTGGTTTGGTTTTGTGCTTTGTTCAACCCGGAGCTGGAATGGTAATGAAGTTAGGAAATTTCTTAAGTTTTCGGATTAGTTTCGATTTTGATTCTGCCCCCGCTATTTTTTGGGTTGTTGACTTTTTGACTGAAGTCACATTGTAGAGAAGTGTTCATTCTCTTTCAGTTCTGACTCCACCTTAACTGCATTTAATGCATTGATGATAGTAGCTTGGTGTCAGTAATAACTTCGATTTTTACCTTCATTAGGGATTAAATGTATCATTGTTATCATTGTTAAAAACTTGAAGAGTGAAATAGAGCTACAACGGAGTCCATCTGAGTGAATCAGTTGAAGGAGAAGGAGATAATTGTTGTGAATCAATTCAGAAGGTTAGCCAGGTTTTTGCATTCGAGGTAGGGTTCTTTCCTATTGTTCATTCCTTTTCTTTTGTGTTTTCATGCGTATTATTTGTTTAATCATTTCTGATCTTTAAACAGGATTGTTTTCTTGAGGTTTGCTTGTTGTTTTTTGTTGTGTTCTTTCTTTTGTTTGCTATTCTTGTTTTTGTGTTTGTGTTTCATGTTTTATAGTGAGGTAGGGCACGGTCACTCTCACATTCCATCCTGATCACGTTGTGTTGGGTTAAGGTTTTTAATGCCTAGATTTAGTTAGGGTTTTTCATAGCAAGAGATTAAATTCATGTTTTTACAGTGAGTTAGGGTTAGTCGAATCCTGTTTTTACTTAGGGTTTTTGTCGCGCATTCAGTCGGGTAAATTAGGAAGGGTTAAATCTGTGCCCTAATTTTTAGATCGCATGTTCTAGATTAGAGTTTCATGTGTTTCTATGATCACATTTAAAAGATTAAAATATGATTCCCTAAAATTCAATCGCCCCTAGTCATATAGGGATGGTTCTATCCAGTTCCAGGTTAGCCCCATGTCATTTTGAAAATTGCCTAGTTTGAAACCATGAAGTTTTGCATTAAATTGATGAATTCATTTATGACATCATGGTCAACCTGGGCGGAGGCGAAAACAGAATCTATTTTGAACTAAAAATTATGTTTTTCAAAAAGTTCCAAGTTCATTTTCATCCCGTCTCTGGCTCCGCTTATAGTGAGAAGCCTTACTTGAAAATAGCAATAATCTAGACGGAAGAAGAATCAAAATGAAATAAGAATATGAAATAGAAAAAAATTTGAGAGAAACCAAGTTTTTTCCCATTCCGGTTCCAGTTTGGGTTCCAAACACCTTTCCATTTCCGAATCCGAGTCCACTTCTTGTTAGTAGAAGTTACCATTCTAGTTTTGATTGCGATCCCGGTAGTGTGTTAGGAGAGACTGTTTAGAATATGTTTCTGCTTGGTTCCGCCTCTGATGTATACATGAAAGGTATGGTTTTAAAGCATGTTTTATGATGATATTCAAAGATCTAATTAGAGGTTTTTATGGCACGGAAGTTAGAGAATGTCAGGAATATCAGGAGAATCTGCTCAAAGGAACCGGCCTGCAGGGACATCAAAGGCAACACCTAAGCCAAAGAAGATCAAGCCTGAACAATTACCTTATACCTTGAGGTATAATCACAAGAGTCCCATGGTGAAAGTGAGCAAATTAGAATCAGATTGGTCAGACATCACTTATACCAATTTAGGTGAGTATAATTTTCAAGAGTTATATGCATAAACCTTTGTAGAACGAGAAAGTCTAATAGGAAGGACACAAAGAATTGTTGATTCTGGCCTGGCACATATTACTATATTTCCTTTATCTATCCAGTGTTCGGAGTTTATCTTGATAGTAGTTAGTGCCTACAATCCTACGACTAGACAGTGCATGGATTCCCAAAATAATGTGATCATTGATCTCACTCCTCAGGCATTTCAAAATATATTTAATGTCCCAGATCCCAAGAGTTTGGTGTAGTTGGACGAGGCAGAAGCCTTGGAGAAATATAGTAAGTATAAGGACTCTAATAAGTTTCATTTGAAGAAAAAGTGGTTGAAAAAAGAATAGAAGTCTCTAAGCAAGCTTACAGACCAACCAAAGAGGGCAGATTTCTATAAGGAGGTATCAAATTTAATCATGATGTTGTCTAGAGTTTTTGGGAAGAGGGATACATTTCGATTCAAGGAGTGGATGTTTCCTTTCATCCAAACAATCTTAAATGGAGCCCAGCAGTTTGATTGGATGATGATAGTGTCAAATGTTATTCATGATCAGCTAACCAATATCAGGCAGACTAAATTTTTCTTTATGACTTCTTATATTGTGTATGCAACAACAATATTGGGTATTTTCCAAGGTTTGAAGAGAGTGGGCATAATGGGAGCCTTGGATGGACAAAAGAAAGTGTGGGAGCATTATGACTAGTTGTCTCTTCAAGTTGTTGAGACTCATTTCAGAAGAGTCAATGACGCATTCATATATGTAGTCATCAGCCAATTGAATGGGGATGCAGGGTACCGGTTGAGTCAATAAGCCATGGGATTCATTACTGAATGGGGATGCTAGTACATTCAATACCCTAAATTCACATATTTCAGGTTAGCTGGATTTGAAGGCCATCCACATTTGCTTCCAGGGTATTGTAATAACAGGATAGTGTTGATGGAGTTTGTATATCAGGCTCTTGGAGTCAATGCTCAGCTTGGAATAAAACATAAGATAGGATGTCACAAGTTTCCCATGAGGTTGGGTGAGTATGGATGTCAACATTTGGTAGGAGAAAAGGTGGTTTGCAGGGAGCTGATATAGTTGAAGTTGGGTTTATACATAGCTCATAAGTATTTTGACCCAAAGGGTAAGATGCATACCTTGTTGCCTTCAGTGTTTGACAAACATTTCAATTTTTTAGAAGACTTCTGGAGTGACTGACAAGATGAGTATGATCTAAGAAAGAAGAATTATGAAAGATTATCTATATCACTTTTGTCAAAACTTGGTATTAAATATAACACTCCTGACATATTGGTGGATGATGGAATTGTATTGGATCCATCCTATGAAGTTTTGAACATTCGCACCAAGAATCTAGATCCAATTGATTGGGACAGTGAGGAAACCATTGATATTAAGCAAATTGGAAGGACAGTATTGGATAGGAGTGTGTAGTGATTGATGTTAAGAGCCGGGGCTCCTCAAGGACTAGCCCCTAAAAAGGGTAAGGGATATAAGAGGATCAAAAGGAAGAAACCTCCTAAAGAGCCTTTGGAGTTCTTTCCCCCAAACACTGAAGAGATGGAACTTGAAGCAACAGGGGATGAAGAGGAAGCACAAGAAGAAGAGGCTCAAATTTCATCAGTTGTTTCAACATCAACCTTAGGAGAATCTTCTACTCAAGTCCCAGTAGCAAAGCGGTGAGGTAAAGAGGTGGAAAGGGAAACTAGTTATGACATAGTTGAATTCATGAAGGGAAAAGGGGTAGAGGTTCATGATGTTGGAACAGATTCAGATAAGACTGAGTCTGAAAAAGATATGCAAGAAAATATGCGTCTAGAAGAGGATACTGAGCAGGTTTTGACACAAGAAGATGAATGGATGCTGTTTGAAGAAGCAAAAAAGGATTCTAATGCAAGGGTTGCAGCCTTAGCGAAATAAAAGGAAATTGATTCCAAGGCACAAGTTGATGCTATACTGCACCAACAACAATTAAAATCCAAACAAATTGAAGCTAAGGTAGCAATTGATGAAGTAGAGAGACAAAAAAAGCAACAAGAATATGAACTCAAGGTTAAAGAAGAGAATGACAAGTTGGAACTAATACAAAAGATTCATGACCTTGAAGAAGAGAAGGCAAGAAACCGGAGGGAGAAAGAAATCTTGGTAGCCAAGTTAAAACTTGTTGAGGAAGCTCACCAAAAGGAAGGAGAAGCAAAACAATTATGAAAGGAAAGAGAGGTCGAGGATCTAGCTAAGAAACAACAAGAAGAAGAATCAAAGGCAGAAAAGCTTAAGGCTTTAAAGGCAAAAAGGACCGAGAGAGAAAGACTAGAGGCTTTAGAGAAAGAGAAATTGGAAAAGGAAGCTCTAGAGGAAGAAAAATTAGAAAAAGAAAGATTGGAAAGAGAAAAAGTGGAGAGAGATCGATTGGAGGAAGAGAAGTTGAAGAAAGAAGAGGAAGATAAGAAGATACAAGAATAGAAAGATAGGGAAGAAGCTAAAAAGCTTGTGCAGATGCATGTGGTGTAAGAACAACAAGATAAATCAAGGGGTGATTCTCAACCCCAAGTAAATATTCAGCCACCTTCTACCATTACTTCCTCTTCCTCTATGATGACTACTACTCCATGTGCTCCCACTTGGCTAAAATTGGATCTGTGGAAAAGAATAGTAACACCTTCACAATCTCTCAATTGGGCGGATATGATGAAGGAGATTTAACAAGAGAGGCCTAAAAAGAAGACCAAAATTCTACATTCTACTAGACTCATGGACAAAGGAGAAATTGTTGCGGAATGTGCTATGCCAATGATAGAAAAGGAGGTAGGGGACATGCAACTAATGAATTATCAGTTGAGTACTGTCAACTTGGGAAGGTCCACTAGGACTCAACAAATGAACTTAATTGATGTGGTGGCTTCAACAACCAAGTCAAGAATGATAAAGGATAAACAAAAGAAGGATGAGCTTAAGGCTTAGCTGGATCAATTACATTCATTTTTGGGAAGTATCTCCTCTTCGAGATCACAACAGGTAATGGCTATTGAGACTCCTATTTTGTTAAGCAAAAAGGAGGTAGATGACTTGGTGCAGGTAAGAGGTAAAGAGGAGATGGTAGACAGATCGGTAGACAACTTGAATTAGGAGGTAGGTAATTTTTTGGTTGAGGGTTTTGAAGCCTACAAAGGCACTGAAGAGTTGATAAAATAAATGCAGCAGTATATTAAAGCATCGGAGAAACAAGAAGAGGAGTATAAAGAGTATAGTCAGAAAATGGAAAAGGTTAATACATTACCTTTGACTACTCTTCTTGAATAGTCAATACTTGAGGAGGAGAATAAAGATTTTGTTGGAAAAACCTCCCGTATACTCCATTTTAGAACAGATTTTTTGTGTAAACATAAGGATGAGGTTCAAGAGGTTTTTAATAATCCGATTGAGCAATTGGAGGAGCTGGAAGTAGTTATTGCTATCATTGTAGATGTAAATATGTTAACAAAAGAAGCCATGCCTTTGGATCAGATAAAAGAGAAATGGGATGAAAGATTCAGAGGACTCATGAAGAAAGGAGATGATGGCCAAGATTTGATGATAGATCGACTAATGGATGTCAAAGAGGAAATAAAAGTTGCTAGAAGAGAGTTGACAAAGATAAAAGATATGAGAGAGTTTGCTACAACAGAATTGGATCGAATTAAATTTGAAGATAGCTAGATTGACGGGCCAAAAATAGATATATTGTAGCAAGTCTTCACCAGTTATGATGAGTTCATTGTAGATCCAGCTTCACATGCATAAATCTCCTGAATGCATTATTTTCTTCTTCTTTGCATGTTGCATTTAGCACTGATAGTTGTGAGATGGATGGCATGTTTCTCTTTTGTTTTTCTATTCTTCAGTATAAACTTAGCGTCTAATGTAATAACTCAAGATCAAATCGATCTAACTTTTCAAGAAAGTTTTTGTTCCTAAAAGGGTGGATGACTTAAAATAGAAGTGGAGTTTGAATTTTGTATATCTATAAATACCCTGTGGGTATCATATTATTAGAGTTCGGCTAATTGAGAATAGAATTGGCTTACCTGATATTAGGAGATAGAATTTTGTAGTGATTACTGAGATACATTGTTATTAGATACTTTACAGTTAATAAAATTATAGGTTTTCTCACAATATGGTGTTAGAATTGAGTTGTTTTGCTTGGTAAGGCTGATAAGTTATAATCTATCTGAATGCCAGTGATTTTGCCAAAGCATGCTAGTTTCTTATGTGATGAAAGTCATTAGAAGAAACCAGATTTAAGGATTATCTTGTTAGATTATCATTGAATTGAAATTATTAAAGTCTGTTGATCTATGACCTTGGCAATGAATGGATGTGTTTTTTGAAATCTGGGAGATAGTTGTGATATGCAAATAGTAGTATTAAATTAAGCACCTTAGATGCATGCAATGGTATAGTTTATTCTGTAAATTGTGTCATGCTTTGGTTTTGTGATTTGTTAGAAAACATTCATTGTTGAAAGTATATGTCTAGAAGCTAGATAAATTTGATTCATAATTACTGGTTACCCCTTTGATCTATCTTTTTCTTTTGTTTGAAACCCCCTTTATTTACGAGAACAATTTTGATAAAATGAGTCATTGCTTTAATCTTTTGTTACTAGCACAGGCCCTTTGAACATTACAGTTGTATGAACCGATTGAGTGACACCAGACAGTTGAGAACGAACTACCAGGACCTTGGGAGTAAGGCTACTATATGTTGTCTTTCTTTTTCAGGAGAAATAGAGTAGAAATATTTTGTTTTAATGTTGTTTGTGTCATTTTCACCATCAACAGGTACACTCGGTCAACTCAAAAATAGAAGCCTAGAGATGAAACAAGGGTGTAGACATGAATGACTTGAAAAACCACAACTCTACGGCAGTGACTATCAAGGTTAAGTGACAAATTTAGTGCAACCAGGAAAAATACAGGGGTTCCACTAGGTAGTTTAAAATTGGAGGTTGTTGAAAATTATTATTAATAATTGGGAAAGAAGTTCTCAAGAAAAATTGGCTCTGGTTTTGTTTTCATTTTTTTGGAAAGAGGAATATTTGGAAGAAGCTTTGGTAATATTGGACTCTAAAAATGAGGCTCTATTCAACTTCGATTCTTCAAGCTTCTGAAAAAGGTTCTTTATTGGTTTTTATTTAAATTTAAATTGGAAAAGGCTATTAGAATTAGTTATTGTTTTGGAAAAGATTGCCTATACAATGAAGAAATCCTATTTGCTTTAAATCTTTAGTATGTTTTTAAATTGAAAAAAAATTGTCGTGGAAGTTTTAGAACCTTCGTAGAAATCGATTTAAAATTAAGAATTCCTAGAAGGATTATATAGAAGATTTTGAAAACCTCTGTAGGAATGGATTTAAAATCTTCTTCTACGGAGATTTTTATTAAATCACAAGTTTTATTTCAAAAAATATATATAAGTTTTAGCCTGCATATGGGAGGCTGAGGGCTACCCCACAACCGCCCCCATAGGGAGGCGGATTGTGAAGGCAGCACCCAACGCTGCCTTCATAGGTCGTGGGCTCCCTTGTGGGGAGTCGGCTGTAAGCAGCCTGGTAAATATTTGTCCACCCTTTTTGTATGTCAATTTTGATTTTTAATTTGGGGTATTAAAATATATTAAATATAATATGCATATCAATGCATATATTTATATAGGTGAATATATATTTATATATATGTATATATATAATTTTAAATATATTTTATTATTATTTTGGAAAATTTAAGCTAATTTAAAATATTTAAATATTATATTTATATTTATATAATTGTATATATATGTGCATATATAATTGTATATATATTTAATATATATATTTAAATGAAATTTTTATTATAGGTGCATATATGAGCACAAATTAGATGATTTAAAATTATATGATTTAAAGAGAGAAATTATTTTTTATATAGTTGAAATTGGGAAATTGAATTAAACAATTAGATTTAATTTTTTTATTGCCTATAAATGAAAATGTATTAAGTTGGTTTATTTCAAGCAATGTGTTATTGTTTTCTTGGAAAGGAAATTAGATTAAGGAAATCATTATGATTGTTTAAATTATTTATTTGAATTGCTTATTAAATTGTGATTTCTTTTCTTCATGTAAGTTGGGGAAATATGTTAGTTGTGTATGTAAGTCTTCCATAAGTTGTAATTTTATGAGGGGGTTGTTGTAATTTATGGTTCATCCCTTTGTTTTCCTTGGGTAGTACACTTGGTTGTTATTCAATTTAAACACCTGGTTACTAAGAATGGGATGTGTTTCCTATTGTATTATGGTTGGGATTTATATCCGTATGTGCATTTTGTTTACCCTTGGTTTTGGATTAGATCCTTGTGTTGTAAGTAGGGGAGTGGCTCTCAAAGGGGGTTTCCACACAAAGTGGGTTGGCACACAAAGTGGTGACAGGGTAACTCATGTGAGAGTTAGTTAATTTAGTGGAAATTAAATAAATTTATACGGGGAAAGGGTAGCTTAAATCATATAACTTGTTAATTGTGCCTCTCTCATGGGCTCAAGTGCTTGTTTAAACTTGAGATGAGACAAGAAGGCCTGAAATGGAAAGATAATTATCTTGTACCTTTGAAAGATATTTGATTATGCATCAGTTTGCATGTGGGGCTGGGGATTGTGAGAGGCTACTAGGGTAAACCAAGATGGGGGTCGGGGCCGAGGAAGATCTTCCAAGGTAACCCATGCTACTTTGTGGTGAAAATCCTCCTATGATAATAGTTTGTATTGTTCAATGGATGTACTTGATTCTCTTACTCTGGAAGCAATGTAATCTCCATGTATTGTATTAGTTTAGTTTAGTTTAGTCTTGTGGTTTCTTATGTCTTGAGGTAGTTGGTTTTTCCTAGGAAGCCCTTTTACTATCTCCTAGCATGGGCGGTGGTCCTTTGGGTACCACTTGGTTGGGTGGAATGTGCACCATACACCGTTGGGTTTCCACTTCATGTTCGTGATGGTGGGATCTTCTAGATTGGAGAGCTTGTGTGTTCCAGTTACTTTGTACCATCTCTTATGTTCTATTGGATTAGTTGGATGCTTATGTACTTATACTACTCTTCATTTGTATTCGAGGAGGATTCTCGTATCAATGTAATTGTAACATTATTCTATGATCTACCTCATTTTGGAAATGAGCTTTGTAACTACTATATTGAATGAATGCAATCTATGAATGGTTTTATTATGTACTTTGTAATCTTATGAAATTATTTTAATGATTTTGGTTGTATGTTCTTTATTTCATGAGTATTATTTGTATCCTATGGGTTAGTTTACTTTTGTATGTTATGGGATTCAAATTTAAGTGTTGTCTCATACCTTAGAGGATGTATGTGTTAGGTGTAGTTCAATTTACTTATTGTTATTACACTTTAAAAAAAATTTTGTTACACTTCCATTTTTTTTTGCATCGTCCTCTAAGGTTACGTGGCGAGACTCTACACATGGTATCAAAGCCCAAGTTTAAACACTTAGTGCTCTAGGATAATCTTGAACCCATTAAGTTGTTAGTTGTGTAGGATTTAAGTTGTGTTGCCTTGTCTTATACCTTCATGTGTCATTGTAGGATCATTCCACTTAGGCAAGGTCGCAGTAGAGGTCGTGGTCGTGGCTGAGGAGGCGGTCACGGAGGTAGTCAACAGGATTCACCTCCCCATGTTTCCCATGACTTGGATCATGAGGAACAACATGGTTCCCATAATGCTCCAGGACATGGTGATCAGAATCAGGATCCACCAGGGATCAAGGGTGCTCAGTTGTGTCGATTGTTAGAGGAGACTCTTGCTCGCCTTGGGCTAAGGTAGGATAGAGATTAGATAAATATTGGTGAGAGAGAGAAGTTCCAGCATAGTAGGAGGTTGTCATAGCCGCTCATATGAGAGACCTACTTAGATCCCATCCACCCACTTTTGATGGTTCTAACAACAAACTAGAGGCCAAGACATGGTTGATAGACCTGAACCAATGTTTTGTTATGCACCCTTATGGTACCAACACCAAGGCTAGATTTACAATCATGCACTTGCGAGAATTTGTATCTACCTAGTGGAGATTGGAGGAGCAGAAGCTCTGTATTGATATTAACTTTGTTTCTTGGGATATGTTCATTGAGAGGTTTAGAGCCAAATTCCTATCTAACCATTGGCGACAACATCATGGAGATGAGTTTCATGCTCTGTGATAGATGGCCGTGTCGGTGGAACTCTATGAGCATTTATACTATGAGCTTAATAAATTTGATGACATTGGTGATGATGAGGGCATGCTTGTTCAACACTTTATTAGGGGCTTAAATGCCCAAATTAGTGGTGGTGTTCAATTTTTCGAACCCAAGACCATGGAGACAGTAGTAGAGAAGGCCTGCTTGGTGGAGGATAATTTGGTGATGGTGATTGGTGGATATACTGGAGTACAGATAGCCAGTGTTGCAGCTACAGGACCTAGTTCACATAGTGGTCAGGTTCAGGGAGTTGGACCACCTAGGACACAACAGGTTCTTGCACAGAGTGGTCAGCATCACAATTCATAAGGGAAACAAAATAATTTTCAGCCTAGATAGGGAAATAGATATCAGTCAGAGGGTGATAGGAGCTGGAGGTGAAACAAAAAATCCAATTATGAGTAGATGACATAGATTACATAGTCTACCTATAATAGGGGTAGCATTTGGTAGTTGAGTGCGCCTCCTAGAGGTAGATTATTCGATAGGGGTATATGATTTTTTTCTTGTGGCCAAAAGGGTCACATAGCGTGAAAGTGTCCCAATAAGGGCACATCAGGTTATACTTAGAGGTCAGCGGTATTAGAGCCAACTATTGGAGATGTGCATAGAGCTCATCGGGTATATTTTGTGGTTGATAACCACTAGGCTGATCATCAGAGCACAAAGGTAGAGACTTCAGGTATGTTATAGGATAATAGGGTTACCATTTTATTTGATTCACGAGCATCAAATTATTTTATTTCATCATTTTTTGTGGCACATTGTAGACTGAGGGTGGTTAAGCAAGAAGATAAGTGGTAGGTTGAATTGGCCTCCGATACTCAAGTTGTAGCACATTCCCATGTTCACAATTGTAGATTGGAGATTGGATCCTTTCACACTATAGTAGACATCCAAATTATACCATTGGGGTTGTATGGAATCATCTTAGGGATGGATTGGTTAGAGGCTCACAGAGCCATTATTGACTGTCGATGCAAGTTGATTTGATGCATTGATGTATCTGGTAGGGAGGTCGAGATAGTGGGAGTTCAGAGACCCATATCATTGAGGATGATCTCAGCTATGCAGCTGAGGAGATTTGTATGTCAGAGATGTTAGTTTTTTGTAGTGACAATACATGACTTGGAGTTGGGAGATAGTGAGGAGAAGGTTTCACTTGATAGCCACCCCATACTTCAGCAGTATGTAGATGTGTTTCCTGATGAGATTCTAGGGATGTCACCTCAGTGTGACATCGATTTCAAGATTGATCTTATACCTAGATCTGAGCCTATTTCACAAGCTCTGTATCGTATGACTACATAGGAGCTTAAGGAGCTCCTCTTGCAGCTAGAGGAGTTGCTAGCGAATGGTTACATCCACCCTAGTGTTTCACCTTAGGGAGCACCAGTAATTTTTGTGAAGAAGAAGGATTGTTCTCTCCATTTGTGTATAGACTACTATTAGTTGAATAAAGTGACAATCAAGAACCGATATCCCTTACCTAGGATTGATGATTTGTTTGATCAGATCAAGGGTGCTATAGTATTTTCAAAAATCAACCTTAATTCAAGGTACCATCAGCTACGCATATTTGATTTTGACATCTATAAGATGGTGTTTCATACTTTTTATGATCACTATGAGTTCATAGTGCTACCATTCAGGTTGAAAAATGTGTCATTTTTGTTCATGACCTTGATGAATGAAGTCTTTCACACATATCTTGATAGATTCATGTTAATATTCCTTGATGAAATATTGATCTATTCCAGGATAGTAGAGGAGCACGAGGATCATCTAAGGTAGGTTTTGCAGTGTTTGAGTGACAATAAGTTTTTTGCTAACCTTTCCAAATGCGAGTTCTTTAAGATTGAGGTTAAGTACCTTAGACATGTGATTTCAGGAGAGGGTATTGCTATGGATCCTACAAAGATCTAAGTGATCATTGATTGGATTGCACCGACTAATGTGGTAGAGATACACAGTTTCATGGGATTAGAAGGTTATTAAAGATGCTTTGTTCAGGTTTTCTCGAGGATAGGACATCCTATCACTTCTCTTTAGAGGAAAGGGAATATTTTTCTAGTCAGAGTAGTGCAAGGCAACATTTTATACTCTGAAGGAGAGGTTGACTAGTGTACCGATTCTTGCAATACCTAATCCTACTGGATATTATTTTGTCTATATATACGCATCTTTGGAGCGGTTAGGAGTAGTATTGATGTAGCATGGTCAAGTTATACCATATGAGTCTCACAAACTCAAGGATCATGAGTTTAATTACCCTACACACAATCTTGAGCTAGCAGTGGTAGTACATGCTTTGACGAGATGGAGACATTTACTTTTGGGGCATAGATTTGAGTTGCATAATGACCATTGGAGCCTATAGTACATCTTCACGCAATCCAATCTTAATGCTAGGCAGAAGCGGTGGATGGAGTTCCTTTGTGAGTATGACTTCAAAGTGATGTTCATCCAAGGGAAGGAGAACATAGTTTTTCATGCTCTCAGTGGATGGAGACACAAGTTGTTAGAGTTGACTCTTGGTGTGGATTTGAGGAGTCAGATTCTTTCTACACTTCCTGCAGACAGTTGGTACTAGGAGGTGAGGTCACAGATAGAGACAGGTAGGGATCTTGAGGGTAGATTCTCAGGTTATTCCCTAGATTTATATCATTTGTTGAGACATATGGGATGCATTTATGTTCCATCTTCTATAGATATTTATACCTTGGTTACGATAGAGGCACATCAGGCACCCTATTTAGCTCATCCTTGAGTGAAGAAGATGCATTTTGATTTGCTACAACTATACTTTTGGGCAGGTATGAAGCAAGATATCGTTGATTTTATGTCAAGGTGTTTGGAGTGTCAGTGAGTGAAGGCTGAACACCATCATCTGGCAGGACTTTTGCAGCCACATTTGGTGTCAGAGTGGAAATGGGATATAATCTCATTGGATTTCATTGTTGGGTTACCCAACTCTTTGCGATGGCATGATGCCATTATGGTAATGGTGGATAGGTTGACAAAGTTAGCACACTTCTCTCCTATTCGTTCATCCTATAATGCTTTTTCCATTGCTAGAGTGTTCATGGGAGATATTGTTAGGTTGCATGGTATTCCTTGTTGGATAATTTCTGATAGGGATCTCATGTTCACCTCAACTCTTTGGATGTCATTGCAGCATGCGATGGGGACACAGTTGAACTTTAGTTTAGTGTATCACCTTGAGACAAATGGAAAAACTAAGAGGGTCAACCAGATCCCCAAGGATATGTTACACATGTATGTGATGGACTAACAAACACGATGACATGATTATCTCCATTTAGTGGAGTTTTCTGATAATAACAACTTTCAGAGTTCAATTGGTATGCCTCCTTTCCAGGCATTGTATGGATGACTGTGTCAGACTCCTTTGAGTTGGGATTGGTTAGAGGACAAAGTTATATTGGGTCTTGAGATGCTTTAGTTAATGGAGTAGTAGGTGATCCAAATTAGGGAGCATTTGGTTGTTGCATAAGATAGGCAGAAAAATTATGCAGATGTACATCAGGTGGACCGTCAGTTTCTAGTAGGTGACCAAGTCCTTTTGTGAGTGTGTTTGTGAAAGAATCCAATCCAATATGGAAAGGTATCTAATCTCACACCTCGCTTTGTTGAGCCATTCAATATTCTTGAAAAGATTGGACCAGTAGCTTACCAAATTGCTCTATCGCCCAGTCTTTCGCACATACATAATGTATTTCATGTTTCAGTACTCAAGCCTTACCACCTTGATATATCTCACATCATTGATTAGAATTCCTTATAGGTAGAGGATGGGAAAATATTTTTGGAGCTCATGTTCATTACATAGCACAAGAGACTCCCCCTTAGGGGTCAAGATATTGAGCAGGTTAAGCTCCAGTGGGATCCAAGAGATGATACTTCGGCTACCTGGGAGGATGGGACCAGGATGAGGGAGCTCTATCCCTATTTATTTGCAAGATTCTAGGAGTAAGCCTAATCCTTGGGGGGAGGATGTAGCACCCCTCTGATTTTCTTATATTTTCATACAATTTTTTTATTATGATAAACTATTATACTATGTTGTTATTTGATCGCTAACATTGGAGCAATGATGGTACATTATATTAATGTTTATTTCTTATGGCATGCTTTTTGTTTAGCATAGTTGATTATTTGAGTTGATATTGACATATGTTCATCTATAGTTATTTGATGTGACACTGTATTGGTGAAGGGAACAAGATTGCATCACTCGCTTGTGAGAGCCTTGAGGTTCCATGATTTTCTCTTCATGGTGTGATTATTTATGATCTATATACATATATGGCATATGTTTTGATTCTAGGATTTCAGGTATATGACATCGACTCCACCTAGATTCACAGGTTTGAGCGTGTCCATTGCCCAACAGAATAGTTGATTGGGAGATAGTAATAGGATTTCCTTGTCAAACCACAACCCTAGTCACATAGTGTCATCAGTCCTTATTTTGGTCATGCTTTGTTGTCATGTTGTCTCTGTTTCCTTGTCGTTTAATTATTTTGCAAGGTATGCTTTGTGGGAAATTAATTTTTATAATGTCTTAAAGTGATTATTTAATTTATCTTGATTAATTTTGTTAGAAGCTTCATATTTGATTTAATTAATTAAATTTAATTTATTTTGTAAAATAATTTAATCTTTGAAATTAAATTTATTTTATAAAGTTATCAAATTAATTAGATTAAATTTAATTAGAAATTAATATGTCATTTTGAATTATTAAATGCACAAATATCTTGTAATTATCTTAGAGGAAATATTTGTGATTTGGTTAGAAAGATATTTTAATTGTAACATGTGTGTAAAATTGTAAACTTTTGTTGGGAATTAATTCTCAGAGAGAATAATTGCATTAATTGAAAGAGGGAAGAGGCTACTTCACAAGAATGGAGGAAGATATTTTGGGTGGTTGAAAATTGTTATTGAAAATTGGAAGAGGTTGTTGAAAATTGTTATTGATAATTGGGAAAGAAGTTCTCAGGAAAAATTGGCTCTCGTTTTGTTTTCATTTTTATGGAAAGAGGAATATTTGATAATATTGGACTCTAAAAGTGAGGCTCTACTTCAACTTCAATTTTTCAAGCTTCTGAAACATGTTCTTTACTGGTTTTTATTTAAATTTAAATTGGAAAATGGCTATTAGAATTAGTTATTGTTTTGGAAAAGATTGCCTGAACAATGAAGAAATATTACTTTCTTTAAATCTTTAGTATGTTTTTAAATTGAAAAATAATTGACATGGAAGTTTTCAAACCTCTATAGAAATTGATTTAAAATAAAAGAATTCCTGAAAGGATTATATAAAAAAATTTGAAAACCTCTATAGGAATGGATTCAAAATCTTCCTGTCAAAATTAGTGGAAATATTTTTTGTATGGGAAAATATCTTCCTATAAAAGATTATTGTTTTTCTTTCAATGAGATCTATTTGGCTTGAGAAATTGAAAACCTCTTATAAAAATTTGAAAACATCCTTCTATAGAATTTTTTGTAAAATTGGTTTTCTCGAAAATTTTGTAAATCTTCTCCAATAGAGAAACTAGTAAAAAATTGCTTCTGGAGCAATCATTTTGATATATATATATATATATACATATTGTATATATATTTATTTTCTTGTATAAAAATTTATTGAAAAGCCTATTATGAAAATCGTACGACAATTTGTATTAAATCACAAGTTTTATTTCAAAAAAGTATATATAAGTTTTAGCCTGTGTATGGGAGGTTGGGGGCTACCCCACAAATGCCCCCATAGGGAGGCAGGTTGTTAAGACAACGCCCAGTGCTACCTTCATAGGCCACGAGCTCCCCTGTGGGGAGTTAGTTGTAAGCAGCTTGGTAAATATTCGACCACCCTTTTTGTATGTCGATTTTGATTTTTAATTTGGGGTTTTAAAATATATTTAATATAATATGCATATCAATGCATTTATGTATATAGGTGAATATATATATATAAATATTTAAATATATTTTATTATTGTTTTAGAAAATTGAAGCTAATTTAAAATATTTAAATATTATATTTATATTTATATAATTATTTATATGGATATATAATTGTATATATATTTAATATATATATTTAAATAAAAAAATTATTATAGGTGCATGTATGAGCACAAATTAGATGATTTAAAATGATACGATTTAAAGAGAGAAATTGATTTTTATATAGTCGAAATTGGGAAATTGAATTAAACAATTAGATTTAAGTTCTTTATTGCCTAGAAATGAAATTGTATTAAGTTGGTTTATTTCAAGGAATATGTTATCGTTTTCTTGGAAAGGAAATTAGATTAAGGAAATCATTATTATTATTTAAATTATTTATCTAAATTGCTTATTAAATTATGATTTCTTTTGTTCACATAAGTTGGAGAAATGTGTTAATTGTGTATGTAAGTCTTCCAAAAGTTGTAATTTTATGAGGGGGTTGTTGTGATTTATGGTTCAACCCTTTGTTTTCCTTGGCTAGTGCACTTGGTTCTTATCTAGTTTAAACACCTGGTTACTATGAATAGGATGTGTTTCCTATTGTATTATGGTTGGGATTTATATCCATATGTGCATTTTGTTTACCTTTGGTTTTGGATTAGATCTTTGTGTTGTCAATAGGGGAGTGGCTCTCAATGGGGGCCGATGCACAAATTGGTGCCAAGGTAACTCATGTGAGAGTTAGTTAATTTAGTGGAAATTAAATAAATTTATTAGGGGAAAGGGTAGCTTAAATCATATAACTTGTTAATTGTGCCTCACTCATGGGCTCAAGGGCTTGTTTAGACTTGAGATGAGATGAGAAGGCTTGGAATGGCAAGATCATTATCTTGTCCCTTTGAAAAAAAAATTATTCCACATCGATTTGCATGTGGGGTCGGGGATTGTGAGAGGCTACTAGGGTAACCCAAGATGGGGATCGGGGCCGAGGAAGATCTGTTAGGGTAACCCATGCTACTTTGTGATGAAACTCCTCCTATGATAATAGTTTGTATTGTTCAATGGATATACTTGATTCTTTTACTCTGGAAGAAATTTAACCTCCATGTATTGTATTGTATTAGTTTAGTTTATTCTTGTGGTTGCTTGTGTCTTGAGGCAATTGGTTTTTCCTAGGAATCCCTTTTACTATCTCCTAGCATGGGGGGTGGGCCTTTGGTTACCACTTAGTTGGGTGGAACATGCACCTTACATCGTTGGGTTTCTACTTCATGTTCATGATGGCGGGATCTTCCAGATTAGAGAGTTCACTTGTTCCTATTACTTTGTACCATCTCTTATGTTGTATTGGATTAGTTGGATGCTTATGTACTTGTACTACTCCTCATTTTTATTCGAGGAGGATTCTTATATCAATGTAATTGTAACATTATTGTATGATTTACCTCATTTTGGAAATGAGCTTTGTAACTACTATATTGAATGAATGCAATCTATGAATGTTTTTATTATGTACTTTGTAATCTTATGAAATGATTTTGTTGATTTTGATTGTATGTTCTTTATTTCATGAGTATTATTTATATGCTATGGATTAGTTTACTTTTGTATGTTATGGGATTCAAATGTAAGTGTTGTCACGTACCTTAGAGGATGCATGCATTAGGTGTAGTTCACTTTACTTATTGCTATTGAACCTTTTTTTTTTTAAATGTTACACTTCCATTATATTTGTGTTGTCCTCTAGGGTTACGTGGTGAGGTGTTACATGTTAATTGTGCCTCACTCATTGACTCAAGGGATCGTATAGATTTGAGATGAGACACAAAGGCCTAGAATGGCAAGGTCATTATCTTGTCTCTTTGAAAGATATTTGACTCCGCATTGGTTTACATGTGGGGTCGGGGATTGTGAGAGGCTACCAAGGTAACCCAAGATGGGGTTCGGGGCATAGGAATATCTGCCAGGGTAACCTGTGCTAATTTGTGTTGACACTCCTATGATAACATTTTGTATTGTTCAGCTAATGTACTTGATTCTCTTACTCTAGAAGCAATTTAACCTTCATGTTATGTATTGTACTTGTATATTTTGTTCTTGTGGCTGCATGTGCCTTGAGGTTGTTGGTTATTCCTACAAAGCCCTTTTACTATCTCCTAGCATGGGGGGTGGGCCTTCAGGTTCCACATGGTTGGTTGGAACGTGCACCTTACACCATTGTGTTTCCACTTCATGTTCGTGATGGTGGAATCTTCAAGATTGGAGAGATCGCATGTTCCTATTTATTTTTACCATCTCTTGTGTTCTATTGGATCAGTTGGATGTTATTATATATGTACTACTCCTCATTGTATTTGAGGAGAATCCTTGTATCATTGTAATTTTAATATTGTTTGTATGACCTACCTCATTTTAGAGATGAGCCTTGTAACTGATATATAGAATGAACATAATCTATGAATGGTTTTATTATGTTCTTTGTAATCTTATGAAATGAGTTTAATGTTATTGGATCTATGTTCTTTATTTCATGAGTATAATTTATATGCTATGGATTAGTCTACTCTTGTATGTTATGGGTTTCAAATGTAAGCATTGCCACATACCTTAGAGGATGTATGTATTAACTGTAGTTCACTTTACTAATTGTTAATTACACTTTCAAAAAAAAAATTGTTGTGCTTCTGTTGTGTTTGCGTCGTCCTCTAGAGTTATGAGGAGGGGCATTATAGTGAAGCTTTTATAAGTGTTTATTATAAGGTACAACTATAAATGGGATTATTAAAAGCACATCAATAAAAATATTAGATTAGGTACATTTTCCATTGTTAAGGAATAATCGGTTAGAAAATATTTTTCAATCACCCAAGTTACACAATCCAACTAAGATTTTTTTAATGCTATCTTTGATTTGTAGTAGTCACCTTTCTATAAACAAAAATTGAAGAACTCATCTCTCCATAATCACTCTAACAATATCAATTACTTTATAAACTACTAATCACACCTTGTTGTGCAATGGGTACAATCAAGAAGTGTGGAAGGTTGTGTAAGGAAAATTTTGGTCTATTTTTTCATATATTTGTGTAGTACATTAGGCCAAATGGCAGGTAATTTAAAAAATGGATTTTTGCAAAAAAGGTCTCAATGGAGAAGCGATAGCTTCAAGTAAACTATGCATCCACTTACAAGGATCCAAATGCAACTGAAAATAACTTTGAATCATGAAGATAATCATAATCCATTACTAATAGGATCATGTTATGTTTAGAATAGGAAGTGAGGGAGAAAGAGGGAGAGATAGAGGGGGGGGAGAGAGAGGGAGTGGGAAGGAAAGAGAGATAGAGAGGAAGATATAGATAGAGACAAAGATTGAGATGGATAAGGAGAGGGAGAGGGATATAAATTTAATGGAGATAGAGATAGAGACAAAAATGGATATGGAGATGGAGAAGAAGGAGAAGGAGAAGGAGAGGGGTATGAAGGAGATGGAGATATAAAGAGTGAGAGGAGTGTGGGATAGACAAAAATGGAAGAGATAAATATATAGAGAGGGATAAAATGAGAGAGGAAGAGATATAAAGATACAGATAGATATATAAATTGATATAGAGAGAGATATCTATAGGGGTAGAGAGATGGATAAATAATGAGATAGAGAGAGAGGGAGAGATGAGAGAAGAAATATGGAGAGATAGAGATAAAGAGGAAAAGAGATATAGATATAGAGATATAGGAAGAAGTAGAGGGGGAGAGATGGAGAGAGGTTTATAAATAGAGATGCAAAGATATATATGGAGATAGAGGGGGAGAGAGGAGGATAGAGTTAAAGATGAAGATATATCAGGAGAGGAAGAGGGAGACAAGTAGATAAAGAGATATAGATAGACCTAGAGTGAGAGATAAAGATAGAGAGAGAGGGATATATTGATGAAGAGATAGAAATATATAAAGGAAGAAGAAGGAGATAAATATGAAGAGATGTAGATATATAAAGGAAAAGGGAGAGGGAGATAGAGATATAGAGGGAGAGGGAGAGGGAGATATGGAGAGAGAGATAAATGGTTAGATATAGTGATTAAAATAAATGTATACTTGGAGATATAGATATATGGAGAGATAGATAAATAAATAAAAGTATCTATAGAAAAATAGATATGGAGAGAGAGAGAGATAAATAGGGGTTATAGGGAGAGAGAAAGAGGAAGATATAGATATATAGTAAGAAAAAGAGAGATAGGGACAAGTAAAAGAGAGAGGGAGAGGGAGAGATAAAGAAAGGGAGGAGAGATTGAGAGATGTAGATAGAGATAAAGAGGGAGAAATAAGGATTTCATGTGTGTGAGAGAGAGAGATAGAGATAGAGATAGTGATGGAGAAATATAGAGTGTGTGTGCATGATGAGCTTGAGAGATAGAGAGGGAGAGAGATAAATAAATAAGATATGTAGGGAGAGAGAAGGAGAGAAATACAAAGAGGATAAAGGAAAAGTAGATATATTTATAAAGAGAGAGATATAGTGAGAGAGGGAGAGAGAGGGAGAGATGAGGATATAAAGAGAGATATAAAGAGATAGATATGGTGGGAAGATAGAGGAAGATAGAGAGAGTTGAAGGGAGAGGTAAGGAATTGCATATGTGCGAGAGACATAGAGAGGAATATAGAGATGGAGATGGATATAAAGATGGATATGGATCATATCATTCACATATTTTGTATACACATTTCCTAGTGAATATGGCTTCTAGGAGGCACTATAATATGTTCTAGCAAAGGTATATATAGAGAAGTGATAGCTTCAAATAAACTATGCATCCACTTACATGGATCCAAACATGACCAAAATAAAAAATTTAAATGAAGAAGATAATAAAACTCCATTATAAATAGGCTCATGTTATGTTTGTAATAGGGAGAGAGGGAGAAAGAGGAAGAGGTAGATAGAAATATTAATATATAGAGGAGGGAAGAGCAAGAGAGAGAGGGGGGGATAATGAGATGAAGATAGACAGGAATATAGAGATGGAGATGGAGAGGAACATTTATTTTAAAAGAAAAATTATCCTTGGAGCACATTGTGCATTAAGTAACAAAAATAGATTGTTTAACATAGGGATTTATTGCACGATGAAGTGGAGCTCGGTGATCTTTGAAAGGCCAATAAACCTCATTTGTTTGTAATCATGTTTTTCTATGTTTTTTCATAAAGAGACCCTTTGAAAAATTATCTTGAATCCACTTTTATATGGTAGGGATTTGGAGTTATCTTTTCAGGTGGGCCTAGTCTATCTTTTAGACCCTTGAATAATTTATGTTTCTCTTTTAGAAAATTAGTTTTATTTAGATAGTGAGAATTATTGTTTTTTTGTATTATATTATTTATCATAGTTTTTTTTTGGTATGATTGATCTTTATTCAACCCTTGAATATTTTGTATGGGTTAGATCATTTATTTGTAATAGTTCAACCAAATGATAACTTCTAATCTAGATATACACTCTCTCATAATATAGTAGGCCTCCGGTCATGTTGAATGTGTACCATCAATGCTAGATATCAATTTTGACTATCTATCACTCTTGGAATAACAATAAAATTGACTTCATATTCCAACAAATCCTTTGTTTCCTTGAAAATAATATAATTTAAAAAGGAATGCACGAAGATGTCGATATTTGATGTCAAAATAGTTTAATTTTTTAAATAATTATTTTATCTCTCCATCACCCTAGTAAAGTCATCATTTGTATCTTGATCCTCTACATGTTCTTGTAGAGATTTCATGGAATTTTTTCTCTATATTAAAACTTATACATTAAAAATAAATAAATAAATAAATTTAACAATACTATTAAACTGAACCATTTATAATTAATATAGATAGAAAGTAGATATAATACCCATAATATATTTATTAATAATTAAAAAAATACAATTACATTAATTCTAAAAAAAATATTTAAAATTAAACAATTGAAACAATACTACAAAATAAAGAATTTAAAATTCTTTCCAATGAAAGTAAAACTATTATTTACACAAAAAACTATTTTTTAAAATTGTTTGTTTAAAAGTAATTGTAACTTTAAAAGAAATGTAAGTATGTAGATATTTTATCTCCATATTATTTCTTATACTATGCATGCTCATGGAATTACATATATTTTCTTTCTAGTATATTTATGCATTAGCAATAGAAATAAAAAAAATAACAATAATTTCAAGTTGAACAATTTGTAATCAATCTAGATAGAAAATAGATATAATAAAGGTAATGCATTTATTAATAATTTAAAATATATGATTACATTAATTTTAGAGGAGAAAATTCTTAAAAATTGAATAACTAAAATAATACTAATGATTTCTAATGAAAGTACACTATGATTTATACAACTAGCACTTATACATAAAAGAGGTTCAAGGATTACGCCGATACAAAACTATATGTAAGTTAATATGTTAGAGAGTATGTGTTTTGCATAGATGGAACAATTAATAATAAGTGCTAAATAATGGAATGAAAAAAACTTATTCAAATATATATTTTTTACTTAAAGAAATTAAGTAAACTATATATATGTTAATATGTTAGAGAGTATGTGTTTTTGCATGGATGTAGCAATTGATAATAAGTGTTAAATAATGGAATGAAATAAACTTAGACAAATCTAGGTTTTTAACTTAAAGAAACTAAGTATTATCTGATTATGGAATATTTGCATGGAGATTTAAAAGATAAGGAAATGCAAATAAAAAAATAAATTTGATATCAAATTGAAAAAAAAAACACTTGTAAATGGAAATAAAATATTCTCAAATTGTCAAATCAATATTTATTTGAATTTTATGTGATAAGTGATATTTTGGAAGATTTTACCAAATATTTTGAAGGCTTTAACCATTAAATGACATCAAATTTACCATTAAATGATAGATGAAACTTGTTTTCCAATGACTCATCAATGGTTTACAAGTGTGAGACGCGTTTTAGGCTCAAATCTCACATTATATGTAGCATATCAAATATTAAGTTATATGTTTATCCTTTGCTTCATTAGGAAAATATAAATTAAAAAAATGAGAGAATGTGTAGTGGTTTGATTTTTTATTTTATTTTTAAATTTAAGTAGTGATATTATCTCTTTGATTCATTAGAAAAGAATATAATTTTGATTTGATTTCTAGGAAGAATAATTTTTTTTAACAACTATTTTTTATGGTCAAATCTTAATCATCTTGCATCATTCTAATATATTATGAACCGTTGATAATAGAATTCGGCCTCTCTTTGATTCATTATAAAAGAATATAATTTATATTTGATTTCTAAAAAAACAAGTTTTTTAATTGATAATATGTATTTTTTCTATGGCTAGATCTTTCTCAATGATCTTGCACCATTCTAATTCTTAATCACTGATAATAGAAGTCACCTGATTGGCTTCATATAGGGAATGCCTTTGATGTAAAAATAAAATTAATTAATTAAATTAAATATTTTAAAATAAAAGAAAGAAATAAAAAATATTATTAAAATTAAAACATGAAAAAAAAAATGGTCTAATTCATGGCATTGTCAACAACCCAATAGGAAGGAGTATAGGAGGGCATTGATGGAAAAATTCTCATTTTCATGTTAGGAGATAGCTTAAATTTTAAGAAGAAAAGGGCATGATATGATCATAGGGATGAATTATTTCAGAAAGAATGGGGTAGCTTTTGATTTCTACAACAAATGAATTGAGTTCCTAGATGATCATGGGGGATTAGTGGTGGTTCAAGGTGTTTGAAGAATAATTCAAAGAGTCTCTACTATGCAAGATAAATAAGCTATGAGAAAGGGAATTGTAAGCTTCTCTTAATCAAGATAGAGGAAGGGGGTGAAGATCTTATTCTAGTTATTGATGACCACTTGGTACTTCAAGAATTCCAAGATGTCTTCCTTGTAGAACTACCAATACTACCCCCTAAGAATCAATATTAATTCTCTA
The DNA here is from genome assembly GCA_007115665.2 of Sequoiadendron giganteum. Classification (NCBI taxonomy): domain Eukaryota; kingdom Viridiplantae; phylum Streptophyta; class Pinopsida; order Cupressales; family Cupressaceae; genus Sequoiadendron; species Sequoiadendron giganteum. The sequence goes on along the minus strand of CM021104.1, from coordinate 522,167,750 downwards.
TTTATCTATTTCTAGGAGCTAAGCCTATTTCAAGGACCCTATATGAGAATAATATATTTGAATCACAAGAACTTAAAACTTAGTTGCAAGAACTAATGGAAAAGGGATTGATTTGTCCTAGTGTGTTCTTAAGGGGAATTCCTATTTTATTTATTAGGAAGAAACATGGGACACTATGATTGTGTATAGATTACCATGTGTATAACAAAGTAAGCATTAAAAAATAATACCCTCTTATCAAATGAAGGGATCTACCATTTTCTTTAAGATAAATCCAAGGTTTGAATACCATCAATTTAGAATAGGGAAGAAGATATTCCAAATATACTTTTAGGACTGGATATGGTCACTATAAATTCCTAGTGGTGTCATTTGGCTTAAATAATACCCCTACATTTATGAGACTTATGAATCCCATATTTTGTGCCTTTTGTTGAACACTTGGAATACTAAGATGGGGTGAATCAATATTCTATTAAACCATTTAATTATTTAAACATCCAATACTCATAGAATAATTAATTTGCAGTAATGAATGAAAGCATGAAGATAACCAAAAACATCACATCACACATGAACACCATATTTTTACATGGAAAACCCAAAATAGGAAAAATAAAAATGACGATTAGCTCACAATACATTATAACCAACTATAGTATATTATAGAAGTGTTCATTGCAGGTGGACTCACTGTTCAAGTGGAGCTCACTGTCCACTAAAGATAGAAGAGATAGAAAATATTGTGGCACATAGCCAAGTTTTGAGCTATTACAATTACATCTAATATATGCATGAAATATAAATCCAATAAAGCTCAAAATACAAATTTTACACACTTCATACTGAATTGACTTAATACTCGGCTATACTATGTATTTGCATAATTCACATCCAAAAACTCTTATTACTTGTTAAAATAAACACAAAATACTAAAAAATATCCTTCTTATATATCCACTTCACCTACAACATCAATTAGGTCAGCCTAATTGGATGTAGTATATAAAATGTAACTTGTCAACTCAAGATCCATACATACACATGTTGGAAGTGGATTCACTCTGAGAGGGGATCTGAATCAGAGTGAAATAATTTTAACTTTTTACTTCAAAAGCACAATGAAAATTTTACTAATTTTAACCCAATGTGACAGATTTGTTTATGTAAGTGAACATTAACACTTTACATCAAATTGACATGAGACTTGACTAACATTTACAACTCATATTAAAAGCACCATATGATATTGTTCAATTAAAGCTTTATGAACAATCTTGTCGTGCTTTATGAACATGGCTATAAAACTTCACAAAATTCAACTTTGACTTGCTTTGGACAAAAATTTCAGCATTCATATAACAAACACAAAATGCAGATATAAATTCACTTTATGAAAGATTGTTTGCACCAAATTTGCACAATATAAACTTGCATGACAGACTTGAAAAAAATGATATTAATCTTTTGAACAACCTTAAAGAATCAAAGCATTGACCAACTGAATTAGCACAATAACATAAAATTAAAAGAGAGACAAAAACACATCACATAACACAAAGATTTCCAGAGTGGAAAAACCCTCATGGGGTATAAAAGACCACTCGCTAAAATTTCCCTTTTATTAATCAAAGAGCACCAACTCTGTAACAATGGTGGAGCACCAGCTCAACACTTTTACTAAAACACAAACTTCATAGGAGCACCAACCCCACATTTTACAAAGTCACTGTCTAAATTGTGTATACATAAATGACTTTACAACTACATTTACATTTGCAGTCCCAAAATCACAACTGAATACATAAGTATAAAATATATTCAATGATTCCAATTACACAATGTACTGATTGCAACAGTACAAGAAATAATCACTCTCACTCAAATCTGAATATGATTCTCTATTTTAGAAACTAGAGATAATGCAAAATAAAACCCTTTTTTTTATCACTTTTTAGAAACATCAAATATATCTCTGTAAAACCTTTCAACAATGCTTTGTTCTATCCTCCAAACTTTAGAACAAGATAGTGGCTTATTGTCATTCTTTTTATACAAGAAAACAACTAAAACCCATAAACCAAAAATGTGAAAACTCCAGTCAAGTGACAACCCTCAAGTTGAGGTTTTGAAACTGAAAAATTCAGTTGTCAACTACCTTTTTTTAACTATATATTCTTGTCAAAACCTCTGAACTTCAGTAAAAATCCAAAAATTTATACAAAAACTGAATTCAGTTAAAACAAAACTGAATACCTAATCAATAACATGAAACCCTTGAGTGAAGAACTTGAGTTACCAAATTGAAACTGAATATTAAATAGTATCTTAATCCCAAATCAAATAAGATTTAAACGAACACAAAGTATTTCGAATTGAAAAAAAAATACCTATCATGGTGGCCAAAATATTACCAACTGATTGTGGAAAAACTTCATAATTGTCTCACTAAGACTCTTCCAACTTTCAGCTCGAAAGGAGTTCATCATAGAAACCACTAACTAATTCTTCAGTCCAACATACCTTCAGCTCAAGCAACAACTCAGCTCAGAATCTTCAAATATTCTCATGGTGGTGGCTAGGGTTAATCAAGCTTGAGAGACAATCATTTGTGTCACCCTAAACACTTCTTTACTTTTCACAAGATATGTGAACCTTATTCAACATTTGATAAATTTTGAAGTCTCTAAGTCAAAACAAACATCTTCATACCTTTTAAAAATTTGTTGTCAAAGATTTAAAATGTCGACACCATTATATCTTTAATAATTGTCATGACCTCTTAAAACAAATGTTGACCACGTTATCAATCATTGTTTCCAATAGACTTTTCCTTGTGATTTTCTTATTATTTCCACAAACCACCTATCAGTATTAAGGCCAAATAAATCAACCAATGTAAGATTCGAGAACAATATCAATGATACCAACTTAAATGAAGACCAAGCAATATAAAGTGTAACAACAAAGTGCAAGTTGATGTAAAGTAAACAAGCCTAAGCATAAGAATGTACTAAGTGTTGTTATAGAAATGATAAAACACCTTAGTCATAGATTTATTTTTTAAAGGATATGTCATGAAGCCCGAGTAAAAATGTGTTACCATAGCCATATAATGTAGCCACCAAGAAATAAAATGTAACCTTGTAATATGCCTTTGAAAAATGTACCAAAGGTGCCAATAAGCAATGTACTAAAAACTGGTATGGGCTACATGCATCAAAGAATTTAAAAAATATTGCCAAGAAAGATTTCTCATATCAACTATTTTAAGACCATAGAAACAAGTGAAACAAAAAATCAAGATTAATGCCAACGGATGTCACCTATCACAACAACATAACAAAATGATATCACCTGAATATTGAACCATAAACCTGTAAACAAGATGCCTTGTAAACTGTACATGAGGCCAAAAGATTAGTACCATCAAAACATGATAGAACCATCATCACAATGTTGAATGCCAAAACCCAAGAGTGTCAATTTCATGATCAAGAATTACAAAGTCATAAATCAATACCAATCACCAAGATGCCAAACCAAACAACAGTTTTGACATCAAGGACAAAATGCCACAAAGAAAAAATCAACAAACTCCCCCTTTGTCCTTGATGGAAAAAACTAAAAAACTGAGCCATCACCAAATCATATTTATCCCCCTTTTGTCACAAGGACAAATAACAACATGTAATATATCATGAAATACAACAACCAATCAAACTGCATAGAAACAAATGTTCACCAAGTAGCCTTGCTCCCCCTAAACCACAACACTGAAATGACACTGAGCCATGCACATAACTTGGTCAATAATACTGGCATTATCGGTAGAGGTAAGAGTAAGCATGAAAAAAATTGAGAGAGATTCAGAATATGCATTGTCATTGATAGACCAACAAACACCATAATGATGCAAATTTGAACATCATTGTACTGCCACTATCCAAGCAACCTGTCAAAGATTCATAACCAAAACTTCACACAAAGGCTAATTGTTCCTTTGTATCAATATTAGAGAACAAGGCACTATTAATCAATATCAATGTTTCATCTTTAGATGTTGATTATGATATCAAGCCAATTTGAAACATATGAACCAAATGAAGACTTTAGATATATCAATCACTGAGACAATGTGAAATAACCATGAAGATATGAAATGACAAAACCATCTGAAAAAAGCATAACAACCTCATATACCAATGATACCAAGTAGATATAATCAAATGAACCAAGTGCACTAATATCATATGCCAAGATCAACTTGATAATGATCCAATATTAATGAAGTTCTTATACACCTGAATAAATATGCTTTGTGCAAGCCCACTCAAATACCATATGAGGAAAAATTACAAGAAGTCAAGTTGAATGTACCACAAACATTATACCTGAACATTTCATGGTGATCTTTGTCAACAAAGATTGAAGATTAGCTACTTGAACATACCACCTTTTTGGTCATATTAAACTTCATCCTCCATTGTCAACTATAAACACACTATTACCAACATGAATAATCATCCACAAATGCATATCCTACTATAATGAACATATGGAAAACATCAAAACCAGCATATAAAAGTTGAGAATAACTGAAATTAAGTGCTTGTTGTGAAATATGTCATCAACTATTCCCAATATGTGCTACCTAGACCATCTAAATGTGTCACCAAATCCAATGTTGTCATCAAAGAAAAACAACTGCCATAAAAAATTTGAAAGCCAAATAACCAATGAGTCATGTTGCAAACACACTTAGAGAAGAAAACAAAGATAAGAAGCTTCACACAAATATTCCTTTCTAATCTGTAAGACACCATTTCTTTTCTCAATCTTATTGCAAATGTGTAACTTCTTCAATCAGTGACTTTACTTTGATTCATTAACGTAGTGCAAAATTTCTCCATGAACATAATAAAACATAGTATGATGATCAAATTCGTTGGAAAATAAAACTTTGAAGTATACTACTGCCAAACTAGATTTACAGAACCACTAAATAATCAAATCTTACTTACTGAACGAGTAATATGATTATCAGGCCAACTCATTTTTTTCATTGCAATAAACCTTGTTCTTCATAAAAACATCTTTCATTCTGACCATTACGATGACACAAAGCAACTAGAAACTGTATCATACAATCCACACAAAATCTATACACAAGTCTCAAGACACCAAACAATCAGTATCACGTAATAATCAACTATCAAATGAAAATATTGATCATTAGATGCATATTGAACTCTTCATCATCCAAGAAAACCCAAACTTCTATCAATGTTGTTTGACTATTCTCAAGTACACATATTCTATACCAACACAATCAATGTCAAAAATTCTACACCTGCAACCACAACTCTAGAAAACTAAATTTTGTATGGATATAGTAGTTGTTCATGTTTTCCAATCACAGCATTGCAGAACTCGACATTTACCATTAATATCTTTCAACTAACTGCCTCTATCATTATTTCAATTAAGACCTCAAACAACTCACTATCTTAACATGCTTTGTTGCTGAAACATCATTCATATAGATCAAGGCACTGTATTGTATCAAGCTTCTATTTGATATGGTTTCAATGTATCGAACAATGATGAGACAATATAACAATAATTGATGACAGAGAAAATGAACACTACTTCACCATTCAAGCATCTTAATCTCATGTATCTCTTGAGTAACACAAACCATCACTAATTCTGTCAAGTACAAAAAATATTGTTCCTTCTGGCACAAACAATACATTACAGAAAAGTAAGGTAAATAATAATTTTTCCACAAATGGTGAAAAGTGTAAATGAGTCACAAGTATCATTTACTAAGGACACTCCCAAAGAAATAAAAAGCATCAACTATTGCAACATTAATATTCATATGAGAAATCACCTTCTAATAGAATGATGATATATATGAACCATAGCAATAAGGCAATTATCATCAACTCATTGTCACTATTATTCCTAACATAGACAATAAATCAAATTTGTGTCTTGCATTTTGATGATAAATAGGTTATGAAACAAAAATATTCTACTACTTTTCCTTTGATATCAAAATGGGTTTATTCAAAATGCATTAATCATCTCCCCCTATCTTCATACTGCTTTTTAAATGCTTAGAAATTATTCTTGTGCAACATGCACAAGATTTAGTTCTTCCTTTTTATTTTCTTGCTTCCTTCTCCAGACCCTCAATGATTCTTTCATTGACTTAAGCAGATTATCAAATTCTTTTTTGTTTCCAAATGCTTCCTTCCATTGACCCCCTACAAAACTTTACTTTATTTCCAAAACCATTACATCTATAACATACAGTCAAAGACTTATAATATCTTGTGTCACCCCTTAGAGATATTTTATCACAGTTTCTTGCAATATGACCTAATTGACTACATTTGAAGCATGTGACACTACCATAGTTTCTTTGCCTATCACATTTTTTCACTTTGAACACAAACTCAGATGCTTTGTGGCCATAATCAAAACAAGAATAACAATAGCTTGAAAAAGAACAATTATACCTCATCAATTTACCTTGCTAGGTAGAGTGAGATCCTGTGAATCTATTTGTTCTTTTTCTTCCTTCTCTATTGATATCCTCATGTTGTTTATTTCCTACAATTTCAAGATCAACAACACAAAATTTTAAATCTCTCTTTGTTCTAGGTGTTTTTCTAACCTTAGAGCACTGTCCTTCTTCTAAGCCTAGACCACTTTTGTCACTTGGAGCTTTTTGTGCACCAATAATTTTATCCAAAGACATAGAACCATTCTCATTAATTTTCTCATCAATTAACTACTTCGACACTTTATCAATGTTCCTCAATAAGACCACTTGACACTCAAGTTTTTCGATACTCTGTTCTTTTACCTTAATTTGGTTTTTAACTTCTTCCTCAATCTTCCTAGCTTATTCAACTTTTAACTTTGCTTCTATAAGATCTGAACATATCTTATCTTTGATATTTTTTTCTTGTTGAAGTTGCCTTTTTAAATTCTGATTTTCTTTTCTTAGCTGCTTAGTTGTATCTAAAGCACATGGGATTTTACCATCCAAACCAAACTCACTTTCTTGTTCATCATAATCCTATTCAGAATTCACTTCATCCAAAAATTGATCTACTTCATTAATTTCTTGGTCATTTGAATGTTCATCTGAAATCTCTATAGATTTAGACTCAAACTGATTTTCTTCATAACAATAAAGACCTGCACAACCATCACTATTAGATGACCCACAAAATATTTTAGTACCTAAAGATATATCCTCTTGCAATTCACCAATCTGATTAATTTCAATCAACTTATTCCAAATTTCCTTTCCACAACTGTAATGAATTACTTTTGCGATGACTTTGATTGGAAGGTTATTAAAAATAACATTTATAGCTCTAGCATTAGATTCAAGAGATTTATTCTCCTCAGGTGTGGAAGGATATGTTGCAGATGTAATGCAATCTCTTTCGACTGCACCCCACACTTCAAACCCTAAAGAAGACATATAAGTTTCCAACCTAGGGTTCCACAAGATAAAATTTGTACCTTCAAACTGAGGTGTTCCAGATCTAGGACAATCTACCATTTCAGAGTTATTGTTTATGACCTCTTACTCATTACTACGCATTGTAGATTCAGGCAGAACATGATGATTAACATTTTTTTGTGAACTTCTTTTTCCCTTATTCTTTCTACCTTCTGTCATACCAGATACAATACCCAATTCCAAAAACCTTAAGTCAATTAGACTTTATTAAACAAGGATTTAGTTCAAGTCAGGAAGCACCTTCTTGAATTCAAGATATGATTGACAGACTTCCAAATACCAGAATTAATCCTAGGTATAAAACCTATTGTAGGACCCTATGCTCTAATACCACTTGTTGGAAGTGGATTCACTCTGAGAGGGGGGTGAATCAAAGTGAAATAATTTTAAATTTTGACTTCGAAATCATAATGAAAATTTACTAATTTTAACCCAATGTGACAAATTTGTTTATGCAAGTGAACATTAACACTTTAGATCAGATTGACATGAGACTTGACTAACATTTACAACTCATATTAAAAGAACCATATGATATTTTTCAATTAAATCTTTATGAATGATCTTGTTGTGCTTTATGAACAGGGCTATAAAACTTCACAAAATGCAACTTTGACTTGATTTTGACAAACTTTTGAGCATTCATATAACAAACAAAAAATGCAGATATAAATTCACTTAATGAAAGATTGTTTGCATCAGATTTGCACAATATAAATTTACATGAAAGACTTGAAAAAATGGACATTAATCTTTTGCAAAACCTTAAATCATCATAGCATTGACCAACTGAATGAGCAAAATAACATAAAATAGAAAGAGAGACAAAAACACATCACATAACACAAAGATTTCCTAAGCAGAAAAACCCTCATGGGGTATAAAAAACCACTCGCTAAAATTTCCCTTTTATTAATCAAAGAGAACCAACTCTGTAACAATGGTGGAGCACCAACTCAACACCTTTACTAAAGCACCAACTTCATAGGAGCACCAACCCCACATTTTACAAAGTCACTATCTAAATTGTGTATACAAAAATGACCTTACAACTGCATTTACATTTGCAGTCCAAAAATCGCAAATGAATACATAAGTATAAAACATATTCAATGATTCCAGTTACACAATATAATGATTGTAACAGTGTAAGAAATAATCACTGTCACTCAAATCTAAATATGATTCTTTGTTTTAGAAACTAGAGACAATGCACAATAAAACCTTGTTTTTATCACTTTTTCAAAACATCAAATATATCTCTGTAAAACCTTTCAACAATGTTCTTGTGGATGCTGAAAAATATGCAAACGAAATCATCTCAAACCATTTCATGTTGTTAGCACGAAATTTAGTTTAAAACAGCAAATTTAACATCCCTATGAGATATTCAATCATGTCTAAATATGCAACTAATGAGCATAAACGCAGGTTAAACAGAAGCATATAAAAAACACGATTAAACCTTCATCCCATAGTGGATTGGTGCCACCATTGTTGTGTAGTAAGCAACCCTTTCTCAATCCTTGAACAATCTAAATGATGGTATGAGTAAGATTAATTCTCAAATGAAGAGAATAACCTTGCATGAAGATGGGGATATTGAACTAAATTTGAGTATAGTAAGTCTACTCAAAATTGTGGATCGATAATGAGGAGAGAAGCCTCCAATTTATAGATTTCTAAACTGGAAAAGAGAGTAAAATAGAGCAATGTGGGATCATTCAACATCCAATGGCCAAGTGTCATTTGTCAAGATGTGAATGGCTGAAGGTTGTGCACATTTTGGCCAAAGTGCCAATAAATGCAATTAGGTGGCATTTCAAATTTGAGAAATGACATGTGAGAGGGAAAAAGGAATGAAATAAATGCCACTTGGATCAATGCACAAGGACATGTAAGAGGAATGAATGCCTTGTTGGATGTACAAATCCACTTGGCCTTTTTGAATTCAAAAGAAGAATATTCTCTTTTTGATGCTTTGTGAGGGAAAATAGGAGAATTAATAAATCAAAGTAATTGATTTATTGTGCAAGTTGCATTCTCTAGAGGATTTTAGTGAGAGGGATTAAGTTAATCATGGATTTGATTAGATTAATGAAGAATTAGGTGATGTGACAATTTAGACTTAGATTTATGAATTGATTCAAGTCAGAAATTGAGAGGAAATGATTTATTAAATAAATGATATGATTTATTTAACCAAAGAGAATAATGTTAGATTAAATCAAATAAGGTTTAATTTAATGAGAAGACTTAGGGATTAATTAAATAAAATGATTTATTTAATTAAAAGAGGAATTATAGAAATAATTAAATAAAATTGATTTATTTAATTAATAGGAGATGAAGAGTGATGAATTTAATCAAATATAGATTGTTCGATTAAATGACTAGCAAAAGAGATGATTCAGGATGAAATGGTGTTAATAGATCAGGATTCAATGTGTCAAACCGAATTGTACATTTTCCATGTCTACAGTTCTGTTCTCTCCTCCAAACTTCTAAACAAGATAATGCCTTATTTCCATTCTTTTTATACAAGAAACAAACTGAAACCCATAAACCAAAAATGTGAAAACTCGAGTCAAGTGACAACCCTCGAGTTAGGGTTTTGAAACTAAAAGAGTCAATTTTCAACTACCTTTTTAAAACTCTATATTCTTGTCAAAACCTCTGAACTTTAGTAAAAGTCCAAAAATTTATACAAAAATTGAATGCAGTTAAAACAAAACAGAATACTGAATCAATAACATGAAACCCTTGAGTGAAGAACTCGGGTTACCAAATTGAAACTCAATCTTCAACAGTATCTTAATCCCAAATCAAATAAGATTTAAACCAGCACAAAGTCTTTCGAATTGAAAAACAAATACTTATCATGGAGGCCAAAATATTACCAAGTGATTGTGGAAAAACTTCATAACTGTCTCACTAAGACTCTTCCAACTTTCAGCTTGAAAGGAGACCATCATAGAAACCACAAGCTGATTCTTCAATCCAACATACCTTCAACTCAAACAAGAACACAACTCAGAATCTGCAAATGTTCTCATGGTGGTGAATAGGGTTAACCAAGCTTGAGAGACAATCATTTGTGTCACCCTAAACACTTCTTTACTTTTCACAAGATATGCGAACCTTATTCAACATTTGATAAATTTTGACGTTTGTGAGTCAAAACAAACATCATAATACCTTTTGAAATTTCGACCACCTTATCAATCATTATGTCCAAAAGATGTTGCTTTGTGATTTTATTATTATTTCCACAAACCACCTGTCAGTCTTAAGGCCAAATAAATCAACCAATGTAAGATTTGAGAACAATATCAATGATACCAGCTTAAATGAAGACCAAGCACTATAAAGTGTAACAAAAAAGTGCAAGTTGATGTAAGGTGAACAAGCATAAGCACAAGAATGTACTAAGTGTTTTTATAGAAATGATAAACCACCTTAGTCATAGATTTTTTTTTTAAATTATATTTTATGAAGACCAAGTACAAATGTGTTACCATAGCCATATAATGTAGCCACCAGGAAATAAAATGTAACCCTATAATATTCCTTTGAAAAATGTACTAAAGGTGCCAATAAGCAATGTACTAAAAACTAGTATGGGCTACATGCATTGAAGCATTTCAAAAATATTGCCAAGAAAGAGTTCTCATAGCAGTTATTTTAAGACCATAGAAACAAGTGAAATTGAAAATCAAAATTAATGCCAACTGATGTCACCTATCACAACAACATAACATAATGATATCACCTGAATATTGAACCATAACCCTATAAACAAGATGCCTTGGAAATTTCACATGAGGCCAAAAGATTAGTATCATCAAAATGTGATAGAACCATCATCACAATGCTGAATTCCAAAATCCAAGAGTGCCAATGTCATGATCAAGAATCTCAAAGTCATTAATCAATACCAATCACCAAGATGCCAAACCAAACAATAGTTTTGACATCAAGGAAAAAATCAACAACACAATTCACACCAAGGTTCAAAACTTATCACAATTTAAAATAGGTTAGTATGGACCCAAAATAACACCCACATAACAAATCAACACATATTCAACCTCTACAACACATAAAACTCATTAGGTTGGCACTGGTAATGACCTAATATCAAAATTTTCCAATTGTACACCCACATTCAGACACACGGACCTCCAAAATCTATTCCATGTGGAATAAACACTCTACTAACACTTGTCAATATCTCCACAACTTTGCAAAGCTAGATTCCAATCTGTGAAGAAATAAAAATTCAACAAAACATATACAATGAACTGGAAAATGCCTGTAACTGCCAGTATAAACTTTTGTTACTCATAATTGTTAGAGTAACAAGTTATTACACTTAATTAATTATATCATACTCATTAATTAATTAAGTCATTTATTCCTTTAGTTACTTAAGCTAAACTTAGGCACATTAATAATTGATTAATTATTAAGTGTGCACACTAGGGTTTCCTTTTAGGTCAACATTAGGGTTGCATATATTTCTTTTATAAAGCAAATCATCTCTTGTAATATCTGAATTCCTAAATAATATCAATTTGCACATTTCATGTAAAGCTTTGCTTTTTTTTTATTTTCTCTTTGGTGGAAGGTATTTTGGCTTGCATGTTTGATCTTGGTTTCTAACATGGTATCAAAGCCTTGACATGCAGCCCCTTCTCAAATTCTGAAGAAAATCATTGTAGAGTTCATTCGGGGTTCCTCGAGGATTTCATGCATTGAGCTCATCTATTTGGAATTTTGGATCAAATTGGGCTTCATCATTGGATTCAGAGCCCTGTAAAAATTCAATATTGGCTTTTTTTTTGCAGATTTTGGTCATCGTTTGCCAAATCTATGAGGGTTTCAAGTTCGGTGTTTTTCTGGAAACTTTGGAGGTAGCTTATTTTTTTTGGAGCATCTTGGAGCAAAACGGATACCACCATTGTGTTCGCAGCGCTCCAAAACCCTAAGATCACCCTTCGTTTCATCGATTTTGGAGAAGTTGGTCTGGAAGGCAAAAAAAAATTGCTAGGAGGCCATACGGCCTCCCCATCATGCTCCCCGTGGCATGAAAATCGAAAAAAGATAAAAAAGGTTATTTTTCAGTTTTTATGCCTATGCCTGCAGTTCACATGGCTTCCACCACTAGGTGGCCACCGGTCCGCCGCCACCACCGGTGGCTCCCCCTCTAAGCTCCGTCGGCTTCTAGCCAGCCCCCGCGAGCTCCTTTCGAGTCTGCCCCGGTCACATGCATGGTCGGGGGCCCTCCACCAGCCCCTGAGGGCTTTTGCACTTGCAGCTAAGGTCATATGGGGGACCAAGCCCCTACCACCCGGCCCCCAGCCGATCCTAGCACCCAACCCCTGGTCATATCGGCGACCAGGGGCTTTGCCAAAAAAAAATTCGTAGGGGGCCAAATTTCTGTGGCAACGGCCAGATGGCCATCATTTTTTTTGCAGTGAAGTGCTGATGTCATCAGCTGCACGACCCTCTATGCCCCCTCCTAGCCCTGATTTTCCTTCAAGGAGTAGTTTTTTTTGTTTTTGGCATAACTTGGGCATATGGTATCGAAATCGAGCAAACAAGATATCGTCGGAAAGCTAACATCAAGCACTTTCTTGTGGTGTAGTTTATTTTTTAGTATTTTTTTGTTTATCTACATTTATTTCTGTTTTAAGTCAGATGTTAATTTTATGCTTTCGAGCTCATAAATTTTTGCCACAATCTCTGATTTTCGCTATCTTTGCAGTGTTGGAAAGGTATTGAGGAGATATATGTTCCCGTCCATGCACTTTTTTTTGTATATGTCTCAGGTTTATCATTATTCCAGATTTGTCCCGATGGGTGTTTTGGAGATTACTTGGATGTTTTGGTAGTTGGGAGAGTGCAACTTGCATCTTTGCACTTCATTTTGATATCACTTTCATTTCAATAATTGATTGTTGCTTGATAGATTCTAGGGTTGTTCCCGTTTGGATTTTTCAAGTGTTTCATGGCATCGATTTTGTTGTTGCATCATTATGATTCTAATATGGTTTCTTGTAAACAAAAGTATCTTTCCTTGCTTGCTAGATTATGGTTCCAGTGTTACTCTATAGTGTTCTTCCAGTGCTTCTTTGCAGCATGTCATCTCATTGTAGGGGGGTTTTGTCCCACTGGGTTTTCCTTCTCTACCTCATTCTTGCATTTGTAAATGGGTACCTAATCAAGCCTAGTTGTCGGGACCCATATTTGCTTTCATGCATCTTTTTCTAGTGTTTTAGCTTCTTCCTAAGTTCATCTTAAGGGGGGGTGCTAGAGTAATAAGTTATCACACTTAATTAATTATATCATACTAGTTAATTATTTAAGTCACTTATTCCTTTAATTACTTAAGCTAAACTTAGGCACATTAATAATTGATTAATTATTAAATGTGCACACTAGGGTTTCCTTTTAAGTCAACATTAGGGTTGCATACATTTCTTTTATAAATAAAATCATCTCTTGTAATATCTGAATTCTTGAATAATATCAATTTGCACATTTCATGCAAAGCTTTTCTTTTTTCTGATTTTCTCTTTTGTGGAACATATTATGACTTGCATGTATGATCTTGGTTTCTAAAAATAACCCCCACACCAAGAGACAAAACAAGATGAAACACTAGAATTAGGTTCCTCTACCATCCAAAAACTATACTAAAAGTGTAGAGAAAGATCTTGAATAGTGGACCAATGCAAACCCAAAAACTGGATGTCTATACCCAAAATTTACCTATATTGACATAGTCAATTTCTATATTAACCACTTTCACTAGATCAAAACTTTTTGCAAAATTTTCTTTCATAATCATCCTAAAAATATTTCAAGCCATCTAAAGTGATCTACACAATGGTATTCATACCGGAATACAATGTTGACATCAATGACAACACTGCAATGTATAACTATATGACTTGTTCTCATCCCACATGATCATGTTTCCAACTAATGCATCAATGAAAAAATCCTTATTCTTCCAACAATCTCCCCCTTTTTCATTGATGGAAACATGCCAAAATTAACTCCAAAATTACTCCCCCCCTTCGACATCAAGGGAAAAGGGTGCATACAATTGTATTCTTAAATACTGATCTCCCCCTGACAAATTTATACATACTAAAAAATTGAACTGACTCCCCTTGGGAGTGCTATCCAACAAAAAATTGAAATGAAAACCTAACTTATATCATCTACATATGTACATAAGAATCTGAAACAAGAAATAAAGATTTATAAAGCAATAGAAATACTATGAACTAGAAGAAGTTGACTCTTGTAACTTCTCAAGGTGGGCTTGCCACTCTTGCTTTCTTTCTTCCCAGATCCTCTTAGTTATGCTAAGAATTTTACACTATGTCTCCAACTCTATCAATAGTTATTCCCCTTCTTCTAAAGTGGTGGGTACTAGATTAACTTTGTAGCCTTATTAGCACTCAATAGGGCACTAGAAATATATATGAGCTTTGAGTTGACCAGGTTCCTAATGTTTCGAAACTGCATAATGATCTTCTCCTTTGAGCTTGTAGTTGGAAGAACTATTCATGTAAATTCTCTATTATTGACCTTGTGCTTCCATCTAGGTCATGTGTTGGATCATAGCCACTGGAAGCTTTGTTAATCTAAAATTCAATTGAGTCTATTTCATCCTTTGTTCTCTTTGTGGCTCTGGGCCACTTTATACCAAATTGAAATAACGCTTTGCCCTCTGCAACACAAGCTTGTGCCCTTTTGAGACTTTCTTAAAATTTATTATGTGCATGGGAACACTTTTCCATTATCTCCATTAGCCTCTTCTCATCCATTTTCTTATCTAAATATTTTTCTAATTTTTCTTTTAATCTAGAGGCATATTCTTTGAAAAAATCAATCAAAATTTTTTATTTTTCCATACCGGATAATGAAATTTTAATGGTTGTACAAGGTATGGCATAATGTAGATTCTTCATATCCTCCTCAATTAGTTATCCACCCTTCTGATGAGTCTTAATTATTTATTTTGATAGTATGCATGAAAGACATCTCCCAAATGAAGCTTTTAGAGGGGCAAGATCTTATCTAGGTCCACATTTTCTTGTTACATGGGAAATTGTAGTAGTTAAGTAGACACAACAGGCTGGAACTAGAGTTGCATATTGAGTAGATTCTTTAGAGAATCTCTGAAGGTTCTAAAAGATTCACCAATTGCCTTTTCTTTTGTAGCCTTCTTTTTTAGCTCCTTCTCCTTATTACTAATGCTAACTAGTGTCTCCACTTCTCTCTTTCCTCCTACATTAATAGAGAAATATTCATTATTTTTCTCATCTTCTTTCCATGTATATCCTTCAATAATTTTTTATGTATTATTTGGAGAGATGACTATTTATGCTGAAAAATTGAAAGCTGAATAATTTGAATTGTGAATCCAAATCAACTTCTCAACATAACATCAATGAAGCATCTCTAAATGAAAACACATGTAAAATTTAACTAATTATGCAAACTAAAACAACATGAGCATTCAAAAGAAATCAAACTCCATTGTCATCCTATCATCAAGATCTTGTTTTCAAGCATTTTGGTGCTCTCAGATTTTGCACAAGCACAAATGCTGCAAGAGGCTATGATGAATGGATTCGAATGATTGAAAAGTCCCTTTTTTGGTGAGAATAGGGGGTTTATATAGATGAATGCATAATGTGAAAAATGAGAAATGAGAAATGAATGGAGTGATTCATGCCATGATTCTTGTTTGGAAGCTCAAAATGTGCAATTTTGAGCTAATTTCATGGAAATGATTTATGAGTTTAAAGTGCATTTTTGAGCTAATTTCATGGAAATGATTTATGAAATTTATGTGAATGGATTTTAATGATTAATGCAAATATATTTAAATGAAATATGCAATATTTAAATGAATTTATGGAGATATGATTATGCAACGAATTTAAGTGATAGATGATTAATGAAATGATAAGGATTAGTGAAATATGCAAATGGATCATCTAAATGAAATGGATAAATGTTTAAATGATTTTATGAACTATATAAATGGATGATGATTAATGTGAATGCAAATGATATTTTAGTGATTAATGCCTAAATGATAAATGATTATGATTAAATGCCTATAAATGCTTATAATATTTGAATAGTTTTATAAATATGGAGATGATGGATAAAAATGATTATGAGGACATTTTTATGCGTCTACATTTTGCCCCTCTTTGATACAATGCAGCTTGTCACGTTGTTTCAAAGAAAAAGATTGATCAACTGATACATGCCCCAGAGATATCCTGGTAAGGATTATGATAAGAATGATATGCCCCCTTGAGAGATTGGTCGAACAAGGTGTAAGAAGATTAATCTCTCAATAGATGTCAAGAAAATGATTAGATACTTGATGTTGCGCAAGTGATAAAGTGGTAATGTACATTTGATGTAAATGCACAATTGATGAGTGTAACTGAACAATTGATGGAAATGATCAGTATAGCCAAGTTGATGAGCTGATGAAGCTAATTGCGATTGATGCAAGCGCAAGACAAGTTGATAGAATGATTGATTGATTGATTTAGAGGACATGAGGTTTCGAGATTCAAGTTGATTGATTTCTTTGTGAAAAGAAAGATGAAGAAAATGAAATGCAATAAATGGAAGATGCAAGATGGGAGAAAATGAAGGTGATGAAGCCTCTTGTGCCTTTTAAGTGCTTTTATCATCATCAAGCTTATTATGTCACAAATTAGTATAAGCGTCTAGATAACATGAACATCTAGACGACCTGAATACTATTTGTGTTTTTATTTAGTAATGAAGTATAAGCATCTAGGTATAAGGACCCTAGGTGACTTGAATACTTATTGCATGGAAGACACTATCAGATAAGGAATGCACTCATCCATACTAGACTCATAGGTCCTCAATGGTTTTAGATAACCATGTCTTAAGATGAGTCGTCCTATGAATAAGAAACAATCCACAGGTAGCAAACAAGTGAACATGCCCCATCATCGCCTCTCTAGTCCTAGACATCCTGGAGAAGCTAAAAGATGTGCCACCAAAGATAAAAATCATAAAATAAGCAAAGATCAACAAACAAACATGTGTCATGCTTCGATAGGGAACTAATTCTTGGTACGGTTGTACGCTTTTGATTTGGAAGAGGGATTGATAGGTATGCTGCAATATTTGCTTGATTGTTACTCATGATGCAGTTTGATTTTGTTGAAGTTCAAAGCGATGTGGTGATCTGAAAGTGTCATTGTTGAGGGATTTTTGAAGTTATTTGATTTTTTGGATTTTTGGAATTTTTTTTTTTTGGAGTTTTGGAATATTTGACGTTTTTTGGATATTTTCAGGACATTTTATGATTTTTATGGATTTTTTTCAAGACATTTTAAGATTTTTTTGGATTTTTTTCAAGACATTTTAAGATTTTTTTGGATTTGTTTAGGACACTTTATGATTTTTTATGGATTTTTTTCAGGTCATTTTATGATTTTTATGGATTTTTTTTTTAGGACACTTTATGATTTTTTTGGATTTTTTCAGGACACTTTATGATTTTTTTTGGATTTTTTCAGGGCATTTTATGATTTTTTTTGGATTTTTTCAGGGCATTTTATGATGGAATGAGATGATTTGATTGTTTGAAGGAATAAGATCTTCCACAACAGAGGTAATGCAACCATGGATAAATGATATATCAAAATGAAAGATTCGCTACAAAACATGTCACACAAGCAACATATCTCTTGTCAAAAGATGATAATGGTTGATTGATTAAGATGCCAAGAATGATTCATTCCATAAGGCATGATGATAATGAGTACTTAGGATCACTGATTCCTCTAAGTACGATAATTTGTTGATGATTATCAATGATTGATTGACAAAAGATATGAGGATTGGATAATGTTTTACAACTAGGTTCAAATATGATTTGCATGATAAGATTCAAGGTTGCAAAGGGACGTGATGCCCAAAATTGGAGGTAATGATATTTTAGTGATTAATGCCTAAATGATAAATGATTATGATTAAATGCCTATAAATGCTTATAATATTTGAATAGTTTTATAAATATGGAGATGAAGGATAAAAATGATTATGAGGACATTTTTATGCATCTACAACGACCATCTCCAATTGGTCTTCTATGCTCTCAACATGAGTTTTAGTTACTAGAGGAGGAGTAGAGGTGTCCTCCTTTGTAGTATCTTCTCCAATAGTTGCAATTCCTTCAACATTCTTCTCAACATCAACATTTTATTTTGTTGTCTCTTCCACATCTAGAAGAACATTGTCTTGTGCATTCCCTTATTTTGTCTCATGCTCATGTTGAGCATCATCATCATGTTACATATCTTCTTCAACATCCTCATCTAGAGCATGCATCTCACATTTGTTTCTTCTTTGTTCTTTGTGGTCATCCCCAATATTTCTACAAGGTTTGCCACTTTTTTAACACTCTCCTTTCGGAGCCTCTCAAGATCACTTTTTATCTTTTCCCATAAGGGTTGTCACCTTTTGATTTTTTCTAAAACTCCTAACTAAATAGTGCAGCCAATGTGGCTCTATTTTCCTTGGAAAGAGGAGCACTTATCTTCTCCAATTCATAGGCCTTCAATTTTGTCTCTTCTTCTATTGCTTCTTTTATTCTCTCTATAAAAAAATTCCATAATTTTGTAGATAATTTTTCTCTATGTTTCGGATATCTACTTCAATAACAATAATGTATTTTAAATTGCTTCCACTATGGTGTTTGTGTCTACCTCATCAACCTCATTATATAGAGTCATAGTTTCCTCTAACATTTAATTTTACACAATCTCATTAAATAATACATCATGTTTTATTAGACTATGGGCTCATACCAAATTCTTCTTCTTTTTCTTTTTCTTTTCTTTCAATGTCCTTTTCTTGGTGGCTTCAACCTTCTTCTCTTGCATGTGGATCACAAAGGCTTGTTTCTCTTTCTCTAGTTTTTCCTCTTCATTAGTATTCATAATGTCAACATTCTACTTCTTAATACTTTTTTTACCTTTTGAAGCTTCACCTTTTCTCTTGTGAACCAATTGAGGTCCTTCCTCTTCTTCATCTTCAACATTTACTCGAGCATATTGCTCCCTAGTAGCCTTTTTCTTCACTCTCTTCTTCACATGGCCAATTGGTTGTGCTACTAGAGAAGAATTTTATTTTTTAGGCCCCTTTTTCCACTTTAATGGAGAGGTCTTTTCCTTTACTAGAGAACTTGTTCTTTTGTAGGAGTACATGTCTCCTTCCGATTTGTTCCACTGGATGAAGGCACAATCCCAGAGGAATTCTAATTAACCAAAGGAGTGATAGCTAATCTACTAGATATCCTTACACTTGATGAACTTCTCAAACCTCTAGACATAACAAGTTATATTATTCCACTTGTTCTAGTGTGAGGCCCATTTATTTAGTAAATGTTGTAGTCATTTTCTCCACTATCTTATTTATCTATGATTGTATTTGATCCAAGTGTAATTTTATTGATTTCTCTTCATAAGTTCCATACCTCCCTTTATATGTGTCCTTAGTTTTTCTCAACATGTATTCTATGGACCCCATGATCTCTTCCATAGTAATCTCATATGTCATTTTTGTGATCCATATAGTTACTCTATAGCCTATATGATACATTCATCTTTTGTCACCAAGAATGTAGTGTTATTCTTGTACTTTTGCACCATCTTCTGGGGGATCCTCTCCCTTTCTTGAATCCTCTTGTGAAATACTACATATAATTCCACCAGAGCATCTTCTTATGCCTTATTATCTCCTAGACCTCTCAAAAAGTCTTTGATCTAGTGTGGAACAAGTCTTCCTTTCAACCACACCACACTCTTTGTACCAAGGAGTTATTTTAAGAAGTAGAATAATAAACATATAATCAAACTTAAAAATTTAAGTGAATACCTATAATCCTTTATTTTTTATAGTTTCTCCATTAATTGTTGCCTCAATAACTCACATAGGTCACAATCAACTTCCTTTTCAACCATTTCATATGTTGTATTAATGGTGGTTGTAGATACAAAGTTATCTCTCTTTGAAAAGTAAACCTTATATCCAATCATTATTGTTGCATACTTTATAGAAAGATTTATGATGCTCTTCACTGTCAATGTCCTCTTTTTATATGTCGCATCAATGAGTTCCATCACAACCCCCTTATTTACTAACTTGAGTATTGAAATGGGTCCAGTTGAATATAGTCCTATAACTTCCCTAACCACCTCCTTTATGATTAACCCAAGCATACCCATCAATATAAACATGTCATGGATGCGGCTCAAAGAAATCCTTACCCAAGCATTGTCATGGAAAATGTATGGAAATTATTGCCACAAATCAAGTCTCTTTGCAACCAAATTTTGATAAACCAACTCCAAAGCAAAGTCCTCACTAGTGAGCTCACTTGCCCACACATTTCCAAGCTCTGAATTATCATACTCTTTTTATTTTCCATGAATATATAGCCTTATATCCTCGGCGTACAAGAATCCATAAGGAACCCTCAAGAAAGCACCTTCTAGATCGACTTCCGTGGATTTTTCAAGATGTTTCTTGAATTTAAGTCAGGGTCACTCAAACACATTAACAACCCTTGGAGTAGCAATCTCAAATTGTTTCCAAATGGCTTTTAGGAAAAACTAAGACAAGTGAAAAACTATAAAATACCTTTTACTTCTCTCTTCTGCTAGGGTTCACTCACACCACCACTCGATCGCTTCAAACACACTACATTACTCTTCATATACTCTTTTCCTCTTGAAAACTCAATTGAAAATGAAATTTAATTAACTGAAATCACTTACAACCCTTTCACTACTTAACCTAATTTCGAATTGAATATTCAAACTAAAAAGATAGTAAAAACCCTTACCATCTGCACATTCAATCATCAAATGCTTCACAAATTTCCATATCATGGTATTTATACTATGATCTTCCCCAATAGATTAATTGTATTGATCTACACCACATATACTCATACTGAAGCATCAAGACCATTTCTTTGATGAGGGATGAAATGTTTCCATTAAAGCTCCCCCTAAACCAAAGCTCTCTTCTTAGTTTCTAGAGGAAACATCTACACCAAATGTTGGTATAGAATCATCCTTAAACCTCTATCTCTTCCTTTTTCTAAATCTTGTCCATCTCCTTCTTTCTTTCTTCTGAATCAATATTTTGTACTAGATTAGTTTTCTTTACCAAATTGTCCTTCCTCATACTTCTGCTTCTGCAAAACTTAGTGTATAGGTGCGAATTTACACCCCTAATGAAAATTCCCATTTTACCCCCTTCCACTTTATAAAACCTAAGACGGAGGCTTAATTCCACATAAGCATGTTGCCTTCATTCCACTTGGTGCATATTTTAAGCATCGGTGAAGGCGTTTCTGTTAGGGACACCCACGCAACGCATAGATGTATGTGTGGCATGCTTACGTCCCTAACAGATTCCCACATTTGGAACCTATAAAGGCATTACAATACCCATTGGAATTCAAGTAACACCCTCTTCAACCAACCGACCCAAATATGGCCATTTTCTTCACCCTTTCCTTCAAATTGACTCACCTTCATTCATTTCATGGTTGGTTAATCTCTTCACATCCTTTCCACATTCTCTCCAAAATTTCTTCACAAGATCCAAGTAGCTTCTTCAACATCTCTTCAATCTCTCCAAACACCTTACACTTCACAGCAACAACATCAACACTTCATCACTTCAGTAGAGCATGTGTAGAACAAAACACCATTGCAACAGAGGTGTGAGTTCCTCTCATTTTCTCCCCCACTAGCCTTGAGCACTTTGGGTGGAGGTGGTAAAAATTCAATCCTCTCCTCTATTATTTGGTTGAGTAGCATAACACTGCTTTGTAGTTATTTTGTGTTTACTTCATTTCCTAATTTTCTCTCTATCTATCTCATTGTCCGTGGAGGTGGGAACACCAAAATGGGGGTTTCACTAAGGCAAACCCCTATATAGCCCCAGCACTTCCTCTCTTCCTTGTGTACAGGTATCGAAGAAATTCACTCACTAGAGGCTTCATCACTCGCATAGTTGTAATAATTTCCTTTCCCTTCTTCTCCTTGTCCTTATTTACTTCACTTCTATTTTAGCTTTATCACTTTCTATCATTTCCTTACAATCTAGAAGTTCTTTGTAATCAAATTGCTAGTAGTCACTTGGTTTTTCTTTGTGATAAACTTTCTCTCTGGTCCATACGAGACACCAACGTGCCTCTAGGATGCCAACACGCCGAATTATCATCTGTGTTTTGCGTTGTTGTCCTTTGGTCGAGAGCTTGTTCGTTTGTCCATAGACTCTCTGTGACCTGCTCTTTTTTATTCTAAAACTCTCATCGTTGTTCGTTGAGGTAGTTTAAGGTAGTTTTCCCCATGAGGATCTCTGAATGAAGAGAACCTATGAGTAGTGAATCCCCCTTCTCCATATTTTGGTGAACTTGACATGAAGAACATCTTTTTCAAAAACTAGGAATTTGTTTACCCCTACTTGGCGAGGTCATAACTTTTGACTCGGTGCTCAAAATTCAAAACCATTTGCACTATTGGAAAGGTCTTCTAGAGAACTAGTTCAATCTCTAGAATACTAATTCCTTTGGTAGTTGAATTTTAGGGACCAACGCAAGTTGTGAACCCAAATTCCGCTCTGAAGACCTTCGAAAATGAAAATTACTAAAACATAAAAAATATCCAAAAAAAATCATAGTGAATTCAATATCTTATTTTGTTAGTTTTGTATCTAATTTTGTTCGAAGTATTAAAGATGTTCCATTTCATGCATGTGATGGTGACTTGACTTTACCCATGTCACTTGGTGTCTTTGATCCTTCTCACAAAATTCCTCTTGCTTCGGAGGATATTTTTTTGGAAGAAGATGAAATCATTGATACCTTTATAAATGTTACTCTACCTTCTATTCATCCCAATACACTCTCTTCTAGAGATGATGCATTTGTGAATGATGAATCTCCTACTAATTCCAACGCACTCTATTTTAGGGACGTTTCAGTTGTGAATGATGAATTTCTTATCTATTCTAATGCACTCTCCTCTAGAGATGATGCATTAGCACATGATTAACCTCCTTCCACATTTGATCCTGTTTGGATCGATGTTGAGAATATTTATTCAAGTAATTGTTCTACTAGTTGTGATGATTATGTAAATATATTTTTTGTCTTTGTTTCCCCTCAATGGCCTAAGAGACCGATCATTTACCTAACTCCAGCTAGCCCTTCTCTTGAAAGGGTTTGTTCTATTGATGGTTTTGCATTTGATAGTGATCCCCTTGATCTTTCTAAGGCTCCCTCTTATAGAGCAGTAGCCCATGACTATGATACTAGAATTAATAAACAACTAAACCTTCTTCAAGCACCTAAACCTATGACTAAAGCACCTAATGATTATGATCTTGTTGAGCAACCTTAGGTTACTTCTGTTGGGGATCTGGATTCGGTCTGTCATCAAGATATGCATCTAAGACAACAGTGCCTTAGTGATTTCAAACCAAAATCACAACAAAGACACAACCAACCATGCCATAAAGCAAAAACAAGCACAGTTGATCCCCCATTGATCCTCTAAGAGAAGTGGATGCAAACAAATAACAGATTCAACACAAACAGATAACCATGAAAGACAAAACTATGAACACATAGATATATATGGGGAAAACCTTTTTAGGTAAAAAACCCCACCTCCAAAACATTCAACTCACTTGTATTATTGAGTAACTAAAATGGTTACAATACAAAAGCAAAGCTATGCTCTTCAGGATATTACATCTTGTTCATCTAGAGAAAGAATAGTGGCAACACAGAAATGGAATCATCATACAGTTCCAATGTCCTCATGACATACCATGTAGATTCCCTTCAACTCCTCTCAAATTACTGTCACAGCCAGCCTCTTGGCCTCACAGGTTCACATCTTATCAGATTCGAGAGTCAAAATTTTCATTTTTGAATAGCTCGAACACTCTCAACCTCTCTCTGATATCGCTCATCCTTTGACTCGAACTACACACAAGAATATTTATGATCTTACATCGTGAGCATACCTATTCATCTCATCCCTGCCAGCAACGGTCAACAGGATAATAAATTATCCACTTGCAAGCAGCGACCACTCCCTGATAGCGTGCATCGCTTATACAGTTGCATTGAGCCACACAATCATTAACTCAACCCAAACACGTCTGTCAACCTTCCATCAATAATACAACTCTATCACAATCAAGAAATAACTCTCCAGCCAATGGGATCTCAAAGAACTTTCCACGTGTCACCTCATTTGCAATCGCACCTTTGACAGTCAGTCAAACCAGTCCAACTCGGTCAACCGAGTTCTGAGCTCATCCACGCTCCTACCACATTACCGTTGAGCTCATAAATACCTATCGTGATATGGCGGTGAGCTCGCCTGAACTCACCCCACCATCTACCGCACTACCGCAGCCCCGACTGTTTTGCCTTAGGGTATGGTAGTAAGCCATCTGAGCTCCTTCGAGCTCTGGCCCACCTCTATCTTCAACCAACCAAAAGCAATCAAATGACCATGTGCCAACCTGTCATTTCCCTATCACACTGCCACCGATTCCAACTCAATCAAACTCTGCCCCGAGCTCATCCAAGCTCCTACCAAGCTATAACAGCCCTGACCAACATGTCTCGCAGTATGTCATTAACTGCCAACCAGGCCACTGGCGATCTTACTGTGGCCACCACAGTCAGTCACTTGACTAGCCGCGGTATGGTGGTAACCGCTAGCCAAGCCGCTGGTTGTTTCACCATGGTCAGTCACTTTACTCACCGCAATATGGTGGTAATCGCCAGCCAGGCTGTTGGCGGTCTTACCGCGGCCACCACGGTCAATCACTTGACTGGCTGCAGTATGGTGGTAATCACCACCTAGGCCACTAGCAGTCTTACCATGGCCACCGCAGTCAGTCACTTGACTGGCCGCGATATAGTGATAACCGCCAGACCCAACCGCGGGCGATCTCATCGCGATACCGTGGTGAGTTGACCCACCCCCTATGGTATGGCGGTAACTGCCAAAACCAGTCATAACCGCCACGGTAAAGGCAAGAGTTAAGAAGGAAAATGCCATGACCAAAGGGTAAACAAGCCAGAACATTGAGGCATAAATTCCCAACAATCTCCCACTTGTCAAAGACATTCAGGCTTCCTCCAAACATCCAAACAAGGACCAAAACCATGCTTCCATTCTCCAACCAAGACCCCTACAACGACATTCAAAAAATGTCCACCATCTCAGGAAATAACTCCAAAACATCCAACACAAGAAAAAGGAGCAAGCCAAGGCGTATATGCACCAGTCTCAGGAACACAAACATCTGATCCTCCAAGCGGCAAAGGCACCAAAACAATAGCAACAAAAAACAAGGCATCACGCGAACACAGAGAACCATTCTCCAGAACAAGAAACCAACCAGCTAGAACAACAACCATAAAACTAACTACCCTCATCCAAGTGATCAGACCCATGCGACTGAAAACCAACACCCACAACTCGTGCTTAAAAATCCAACCACCCATACCTCAAAGGTATGAAAGACCAACAGCAGACTCACACCATCATAAAACCACCCAACTCAACAGTAAACAAGCACCCTGTGTCAACTAGTCAAAAGACCAAACACATCCAGGTACTCCCACTACAAGGGTACTATCCAGATGAATACAAACATAGCACCATCACACATGATCCAAGCATACCAAGTCCACCAAACACTGCACAAAGAAAAGTAACCATGTAGTTCCAAGGAACATCCACACTTATTTGCAAGACCTGCAACTACCTGTTGCAAGAAATGTTTCTCTCAACTTCCTTCCATAGATCTTCCAAAATCCTTCAAACTTGACTGAAGAAAGAGGCACAGGAACCTATGTGTCATCACCCAAGTGAAAACACATGACCAAAAATTGTGACCAACTCGGCTCCACAAAAGCATCTCACATCTAAAGTCAAAAGAACACTCAGGAAGAGCAAGACCAAATTAGAGAGAAACTGTAAATCAAAAAATATGCCCTTCTACAAACATTTTTAAATGCAAGTTGTGACAAGTATGATCTTCTACACATCCCAAAGGAAAAGCCTTAACAACATCCAACAAAACCATGGATGTAAGATCTTTAGAGAAGATCAAACTCACCCATTTAACTATCTCCTACCAATTCTCAAAAGCACAAGGAGACACACTATGCTATCAACCTTCCATTATGAATCCTCTAGAATCTCAAAAAAACTCAAGATTCATATCCATGAAAGATAAAGCATAACACACCTGAAAAGTATAAAGGGAAAATACCTTTCAAAGTGACACCACTGCCAAGCAGACCAAGAAGAAAAGAAAAGATGCTCCTCCAAGATATACAAGCCACTGTGACTTACCCAAGAGCGTTCTCCTTGATGGTCTCTATTGAACTCACATTCAACCAAGGTGCAGGCTACTTGGACTTTCAGCTATAACAACAACATTCTCATAAGAATTCCAACCTCACCTTATTCTCCATGCATCCATGAGTATTAGCAACTTGTCATCTCATGATAACTCCAAATTGTATTACTGCAATAAACATGGAGTCCTCCCGCATATGACCAATGTACTCAAAATAAAGAGAAAACCCCAGATCATTGTCAAAGCTCCAAACCTAGAACATGAACTTATCATGACACCATGATCTACACATCCCCTTAGGAGATACTATGCTTGAAGTGAAATGTCCATGGTTTTCAAGAGCAAAGCAACATGCCAAAACTCTAATGCACATGCAAGAGTATACATGACGTAAAGAAAACAAAATCTAAACCAACATCACCTGTCAAGCACCACCAACATCTTAGCCAAAGACTACTAGAGTCCTTTATGGCTCCAAGATGTTGCACATCTTCAAATAGTGACCATGCAGATACGAAAAAATATCTTTTGTAGCAATAGGATCTAAGAGTCCCCAAGAAGCATCTACAACACCAAAGAAGATCATTCACCACCGAGTGATGAATCCACAGTCACTGCTAAAGCTACCACTGAACTATGACACTGAGCTTTCCAAGCACCATGACCAACCACACCATCACTGTCAAAAGCTTACACTAGCCAGTGTATCCAGCTCTCCATGACACTGTGATTCACATGCTTCAGGTTCCCATCACTGAATATTCAGGTGCTCAAATTCCATTCCTCCTCTTATCTCAAAACAACCACGCCAATGCACAAGTGACCAAAGACAAGGTCAACTAATAGATCTGCACCACATAGTTACAACCTTGTGGATATAGACAGTCCACTTTCGAGTTGTCTCACAACAAACATGTAGGTAAGGATAGCCCACAACATTGCACAACTCGTGGATGCAACCAAAAGAAACCTGGAAATCTATTATTGCATTGGAAACTAAAAAACTGAGATAAAAAAAGAGAATAGCCAAAGTAGACAAGCATGACTCAAACACCAGATCAGAAATAGATCTGATTTGCCAATCACATCCACAACTCAAGCACCATATTCTAGGAAACCATCAAAGCATACCACAAGAATGTTGAAAAAGAAACTCTTACCAATACTCCCATGTAGAGAAGACATCAAACCTCCTCAAAGACATGTTGAACTACAACTATATCATCCAGTCACACCCTAGAAGCCAAGATCTAGAAAATAGCAGACAATAGCTCCACACAAAACACAAGTTTTCCTTGACTATGCAAAACCTACAAAACCACAGTGTTTCCAAAACACCCATGCACCTCCATATTCACTGCTCATCTAGACGACTTAGGAGTCTACACACAACCATCACAATTAACCAAAACAATGAAAGAAACATGAACATGCGTCATATAATTTTTAGGAAAATCTACAAAAACTCCAGAGCCAATGACATGAATTTGAAACCATGCAAGTGCAATACATAGGCACACAAGAACAACAAGTCCATTTCAGACCAGTTCCAATGCCACAGTCATGCATAAGAAAATGAGAGAGCTAGGCTATCCAAAAGTTGCAGACCACCAAGGTCACTTCATAACCTCCATGCAATCAGGACACCAGAGAAACTGCCTTAGTGGCTAAGTCAAAAAACACCCAGCACAAGCACAACTCTCCATAGTTGATCAGCAACACAAGCAAGTCCATACCGCTAGGGAGCATCTCACACAGACACCTAGTATGAGACCACGCTTCGTGCAACACAACCACAAGAACATCTCACGCCCTTTGCACCAGAACATTGTTACCAGCCAGGGGCTTCAAACCATGTTTCCACAACATGACCAACACCAGTCTTCTCCAGCATCTTTCAAACTATGTGTTGAATCAATGAAGTACACATTTCCACTCATCGAAGGATCAATCACCAACCGATTTCTCAAGACTTCCTCAAGTTTTCTAGGCTAAGAAATCTTCACAAGAGAAAACATAGAACTTCAGCAACCAGGAGAAGACTTTGATACCACTTGTTGGTATCATCAAGCCTTGACCTCCTACAAACATGCTTTGATACCACTTCTTGGTATCACGAGAAAAAAGATACAAGCTCTGATACTACTTGTTGGGGATCCAGATTTGGTCTGTCATCAAGATATGCATCTAAGACAACAATGCCTTAGTGATTTCAAACCAAAATCACAACAAAGACACAACCAACCATGCCATAAAGAAGAAATAGGCACAGTTGATCCCCCATTGATCCTCTAAGAGAAGTGGATGCAAAAAAAAATAGATTCAACACAAATAGATAACCATGAAAGATAAAACTATGAACACACAAATATACGCGGGGAAAAAAATTTAGGTAAAAAACCCCACCTCCAAAACATTCAGCTCACTTGTATTATTCAGTAACTAAAATGGTTGCAATACAAAAGCAGAGCTATGCTCTTCAAGATATTACATCTTGTTCATCTGGAGAAAGAATACTGGCAAAATAGAAATGGAATCATCACACAGTTGCAATGTCCTTGTGACATACCATGTAGATTCCCTTCAACTCCTCTCAAATGACTGTCAGAGCTAGCCTCATAGCCAGCCCAGCCTCTTGGCCTCACAAGTTCACATCTTATCAAATTCGAGAGTCAAAATCTTCACTGTTGAGCAACTCAAACACTCTCAGCCTCTCTCTAATATCGCTCATCCTCTAACTTGAACTGCACACAAGATTATTTATGATCTTACACTGTGAGCATACCTGTTCTGCCCAACCTTGCTAGCAATGATCAACAGGATAATAAATTATCCACCTGCAAGCACCAACCATTCCCTGATAGCGTGCATCAATTATACAGCTGCATCGAGCCACACAATCATTAACTCAGCCCAAATGCATCTTTCAACCTTCCATCAATAATATAGCTCTATCGCAATCAGGAAATAACTCTTTGGACAATGGGATCTCAAATAACTTTCCATGCATCACCATTTCATTTGTAGTTGCACCATTGACAGTCAGTCAAACCGGTCCAACTCAATCAACAGAATTTCAAGCTCATTCATGCTCCTACCGCATTACCATTGAGCTCATAAATACCTGTCCCAATATGGCAGTGAGCTCGCCCAAGCTCACCCTGCCATCTACCGCACTACTGTATCCCTGACCATCTCACCTCACGGTATGGCAGTAAGCCATCTGAGCTCCTCCAAGTTCTAGCCAACCTCTGTCTTTGACCAACTAGAAGAAGTCAAACCGTCATGTGCCAACCTGTCATTTTCTTGTCACACTACCACCGAGTCCAACTCGGTCAAACTTTGCCCCGAGCTCCTATCGCGCTATCGCAACCTTGACCAACACACCTCACAGTATGGCGGTAACCACCATCCAAGTCACTGTCGATCTTATCGCGGCCATCACAGTCAGTCACTTGACTAGTCACGGTATGGTGGTAACTGCTAGCTAGGTCACTGGCAGTCTTACCGAGGCCACCATGGCCAGTCACTTAACTAGTCATGGTATGGCGGTAACCACTAACCAAGCCGTTGGTGGTCTTACTGCAGCCACTGCGGTCAGTCACTTGACTGCTGCAGTATGGCGGTAACCGCTAGCCAGGCCACTGGTTGTCTTACCATGGCCATCGTGGTCAGTCACTTGACTGGCCATGGTATGGTGGTAATCGCCAGAACTAACTGCGGGTGATCTCACCACGATACCACGATGATTTGACCCACCGCCTATGGTATGGCGGTAACCACCAAAACTAGTCAAAACCACCGCGGTAAAGGCAAGAGTTAAGAAGGAAAATGCCAAGTCCGAAGGGTAAATAAGCCATAACGTTGAGGCATAAATTCTCAACAACTTCGGATAAGATCTCACTATGGGACTTGCTTCAGTCTGCTCTGATTTATCAAGGTATGCTTCGGGAAGCCTTACAAAAGATCCTCTTGTCTTTTTCTGCTAGGCCAAAAAATGTTGATGTGTTGTTAGCATATATTTGTGCAGATTCGATGAATATTACATTATATCCATAGGAGCTCTTGCCTTCGAAAGTACAAAAGTAAGAAGATCCTCTAATGATTATAGTTAATATTAATAAATTGGCATTATATGTACTCTCATTGAAGCTGGTTCAACTCTCCACTTATGTCAAATATGCAATCTTCTTTTATGGATCTAACAACAAGAATATCTTCTTAATGAATAGGTAGTCTTCTGATAACCATGTGTTCAACCTCCAAGATATTCCCCAAACAATTAATCTCCTTACAAGGAACCAAGATTTGATACCAATTGTTAAACACTCGAAATACTGAGAAGGGGGTGAATCAGTATTCTATCAAACCATTTAATCATTTAAACATCCAATACTTATAGCATAATCATTTTTTAGTAATTAATGAAAGCATGAAGACAACCAACATCACATCACACTTGAAC
This sequence comes from Sequoiadendron giganteum, assembly GCA_007115665.2. NCBI lineage: Eukaryota > Viridiplantae > Streptophyta > Pinopsida > Cupressales > Cupressaceae > Sequoiadendron > Sequoiadendron giganteum. Next base: position 522,136,218 of record CM021104.1, on the reverse strand, counting down.
ACCATATTTTTACATGGAAAACCCATAATGGGAAAAACCACGGTGAGGATTAGCTCACAATATATTATACTGGTTATAGTACATTATACAAGTGATCACTATAAGTGGAATTACTATCTAAGTGGACTCACTACCCATTGAAAGGTATAAGAGATAGAAGAGATTGTGACACATGACCCAGTTTTTGAATTTTTACAATTTCATCTAACATATACATGAAATACAATTCCAATGAAGCTTGGAATACATACTTTACACACTTCATATTAACCTAACTTAATATGCTCTTCTTTGCATTCACACAATTCGCATCCAAAAACTATTATTAATTGTCACTGCACACAAAATACTAAAAAATATCCTACTTATATATCTCCTTCACCTACAACATCAATTAGGTCAACCTAATTGGATGTAATATGCAATATGTAACTTTTTAGCTCAAGCTCCATACATACACGCTATGCAGCAAGATTTAAAACTTATCATAATTCAAAATAGGCTGGCATAGACCCAAAATATAATCCACATAATGGATCAATACATATTTAACCTTTGCAACACACAAAAATCATTAGGTCAGCAATAGTAATGACCTAATATCAAAATTTTCCAACTATAAACCCAAATTTGGATACGTAGAGCTCCAAACTCTATGCTTTATAGAATAAACACTCTACTGACACCTATAAATATCTCCACAACTCTAAAAATCTAGATTCCAATCCATGAAGAAATGTTGATTCAACAAAAATATGCTTTGAACTAGAAAATGCTTGTAATTGCCAATCTGAACTTCTATTACACATAACTTCCACTCCAAGAGAAAAAACAAGATGAAACTCTGGAATTAGGTTCCTCTACCATCCAACAAAAATATACTAGAACCACAAAGCAATATCTTGAATAGTTGACCAATGCACGAACCCCAAAACCAGATGTTTGTACACATAATTTACATGTATTGATACTTAGTCAATTTCTATATTAACCGCTTTCATAATATCAAACCTTCTTGTAAAATTTCCTTTCATAATCATCCTCAAACATTTTCAAGCCATCCAAACTGATCTACACAATGGTCTTCATACCAAAATAAAATGTTGATATTAATGACAACACTACAATGCATAACTATATGACTTGTGCTCATCCCACTTGCTCATGTTTCCAACAAATGCATCAATGACAAAATCCTTACTTCCAACACCTTCTTAGATAAGTTTATGTTGGTATTTTTTCACATCTTAATTTACTCCAAGAATTTAGCAAAGCATGAAGAGCACTCAAGAATTATACTATAGAGGCTATGAGAACAAAATATTTATGGAAAGCTAAGAAAGTGATCCTTCACTCAACCCAAAATATATTAATTGAGTCACATCTTATATTTAAAAGGGATTCATATTGGCCTACCCGTAAAAATGTGTTAGAGATCAATATTTTTATGGGATTGGTGGGGTATTACAAAATGTTTGGGAAGGACTTATCCAAGGTTGTGAACCCCATAACCTCATTGCCAATGAGTATTAAAATGTTTGAATGGATAGAGAAGTGTGAAATGTCCTTTCAACATTGTAGTGTATAAAAATGTATCCATTTTGCATAATTTTCACACTTAATTTGGAATTGATATTAAAAAGGACTTAATTGTGCCTTATTTTGGTGTTGTAAAGTATACCCCTTTACACTTTCACACTTATTTAGGACTCCTTTAATTAGTTGAGCTTAATTTTCCTTAATTAGCCCCTTTAATTCAAATCCAAGCCTATTTTATTACCATTTTCAAAGAGGAAACCCAACATTCATTAATGCCTTAACATAACACTCTATCAAAGGAGCAGAGGACCCAAAAACTATTTTTTTAAATCCCTACATAGGACCCATTCACCATAGGGCGAATGAGTCTTTAGATAGCTTTTGAAAACACCACTTTTTGAAAGGTACACAATATTTATCCCTTCTAGATCTACCAAAAAATTTGTAGGCTCCTTCAATTTTATGTTTAATCTACTAAATACAACTCATAGATTGAATTTTTGAGTTTATTTTCTATCTTTCTTCTGAAAGTTTTGCTTGACCTAGACCCTTTCCCTAACACAGAAAGGGAAATTTCAAGATTCCTCAAAGAATTCACTCGCCTAAGGTTTGAAAGTGGATTTTAACTTGAGGGATCTCATTTCCTGAATGGAATAGAAGAATAGGTAGGTTCATTCACCCCATTTTTCCCTTTCCATTCTAGTAATTTTCGTGAAATATCCCAAATTTAGTATAAAAACCTATGTTTTTGAATCCTAACCCATTTTTATATGTTTCATTTTGGTGAACCTGACTATTTTAATATTTTAATTTTTGATTTGGAGTGCATTAAAACCCTAGATCTAGGTTTGGATTTAATTCAATGCATTTATGGTTTCTAAATTTGGCATAAAGTTACATTACATTTTAGGTGTAAAATTGCATGTTGCATTCATTTTAAATCTAAAAACTCAACAAAAATCACAAAATGTTAGACTAATTTTGCATAGTACTTATATATTAGTGTATGTTAAATCATTCACATTTAAAAATTGAGTCAAAATTACATTTCAAAAAGTGTCATATAGTTCATTATTTGTCATTAATTTTACTTGAATTAGGTCATCAAATTCTAGAGATTTTGGTTATAGAAATACTAGTCTAAGACCTAGAATAAAGATCAAATATAATCACTCATAAATTAAATTTTTCATTTTTTTTAAAAACCTATACAGGGACCTGTTATATATTGAAAAATGTACCATTTGTTAAACCTGATGTTCAACAATCAAGAGAAAACATGGGAAGACCTCTAAAGTTGTGGGTTGCTTATAAACAGAGGTCAGCCTTGAAAGAAGGTTGGCTTCCTTTTGATATCACCTAATCTAATGATTTTGAAGGAAAAGGGAGAGGGAAATATTTAAAATAAAAACCGCTAAAAATACTATTCCTATGGTGATACACCTAATTGGTAAAGACATGAAAAATTTAGAGGACAAACACTTTCTTTTCAATGAATGATAACAAAACACATACACAAATTATTTATATAAGTTTATGCATAAATATTTCAAAAAAATGATTCAATTCACTTATCTTTCAGAAGGGAAAGGTCACTTTCACAATCTAAAAGCTATATGCAACTCCTAAACATAATTTCCAACCTGCATAAAAATAAATTTGCAAAAAAGGCATAAAATATGAGACAAAATCACGGGGAAGTTAAAATAGCTCACATGTGATTTGATCAATCACTTTGACAACACACAATACTGCAAGACTAAGAGGGAAAAATAACTTCAAGGACTAATATTCAAGGTCTTCTAAATTCATGTCCAAAATGAGTTAAAAAAGATGTAAAAATATTTATCAAAGGACTGTAAAAGCCACTAAGTCTCCATTGCATAATTTGAATTAAATCAAAAGTGAGTTACAAAAGTGATTAAGTAACCAAGCCCAACAGTTGCACTAAACAAGGAGATAAAAGCTTCCTTGGGTTGGATGCCACAATAAGGCCTAAAATCTAGCATGCAAATTTTCATCAAAAGGGCTCCAAATGGGTGAAAAAGTCAAATTTGACTTTGTCAAACATGAAGGCATACAAAGAGGCTCCAAGATGCTCTCCTAAGCTCATAAATGAGTCAAAAAAACCCTCTACATCTTCTCCATGTGTTTGCAAACTGAAAACAATATTTCCAATATGCAAGGCATATGTTTCCTTATATGCTTGCAAAAGCATAAAATCTCAGCAAATAACACCCTTGAACGTAGTTTGAAGACTCTATAAAATTTATTTTGAAATCAAAGTAACATTTAAACTTAAGTGATTTATAAAATATCAGTAAAGTTAAATGCTTTTTTTTATAATTTTTTAAAAATAATGCAAAATTCAAATATAAGGACTTGACCATATTTGAAAAAAGGCATACTAAGTGTTCAAATTTGTTTTAAAAATAAAAAATAGATTAACAAACCCCTAACACTTAGCACCTAATACAAAATATAATACAAAATGCTTAAATAAAAGTGAAAAATAAATCACTTTCATTCGGCCAAAATAGGGCATCATGAAACCCTAAAATGAAAATCAACCTCAGCCTACACCATTTCTCTTTTTCACTCTGTATTTTATGGACTCTGCTGAGGACACCACCATGTCTGTAGTCGAGATCTGTAGAGGATTTTCATAACCAGATCATGAAGAACCTACAGAGGTGAACTAGGTAAATGTCTATTTGTGCAAATAATGATTTTTAATCAATAGCTCTGATTAATATGCAGTCTCAAACTCCGTTTATGCAAAGAACGATGAGAATGTTTTGATTTCCTTGTGTTTCCTTGTTCTTCATGTCCTTTTCTCTAGAAACCTAGATCTCTTATTGTGATTTTCATTCTTTTCCTCTGTATTTGACATATGAGGGAAAAACTCAAATGGGTTTCATGTTTTGGCAAGGAAAGTTATATTCTCCTATAGATTTTGACTCAATTTTTTAATGACAAAGGCTATGACCTATGGTTCAATAAATAAAATTAGGGCTTTGTTCTTTATCTTCTAGAAACCCACGACCTCTTACTCAAAACCCTAGCATCAAAAAGGGTTGCATTTCTTTTCATTGCCAGTGTTTCCAGGTTCTGAGTCTACTGATAAAAAAGGTCTTCTAAAAAATGTGAATAGAACTACATTCTCCATATTCAAGTAGATTTTTCACCACAACCTCGAGCTGAAACTATGATAATGTTGTGCCAAGCTTTAGATTATGTGGAATTTGAAGAATGATATGATAGTGGATTTATTACACCACCACTCTAAACATGAAGTTCATGGACCATCTTTATGCTTATCCACTATCATTTCTCTTTTAGCATAGAAATCATGTCTTTACATAGCTTGTGATATATGACTACACAATAAAATCATCTGCAAGTTCCTTGATACTATCATAAAACCATTGTCAATGTATGAAGTAGTCCTTTTGTACCCATATTATTATATTTCCTTAAATTTTCCATCTTAATGAAAAAGAAAACTTTGGATGTGTGTAATACACTAATGGATGTTTCTTTTCCCTTTGGCAAGTACATCCATAAGGTTTCAATCCATGACAAGCCATGTTCAGGGTTAATGATCTTATCTTTGTTTTGATTATCAACCATCTTATGTCATTTTGAATTGGACCTTGGCAACTGTTGAATCACCCTTTACATAATATTGTCAATTTACTTCATGTTCAATGAACAAATGCATGTCATTGAAGAATAATTAACTATTGCTTAACTTAATGATTGCCTCTAGCTTCATATGACTGTGACTTGACTACACATTGACGACTACCATGTAAATTTTGGATGTAACTCTATCCTTTGTCTTTTCCAAAATAGATCTGAAATTTGGTCCATTGAAATAACAACTTATGTTGCCTTTTTGCACAAACTCTATTTTCTTTTATAGCATTTCTCTATGATTCATGACTGCATTTCATCTTTTGAGATTAAAAATGACTATCAAACCATATGAATGTCCAACAAACAATGTAAATTGATGCAAGTACCTTTATCCCTCTAAACATATAAGGGAAAAATGTTGGGCTCTACCCTCATGGGAGCCACATTTTACTCCACATGCTCTAATTTGATAAATCAAAACAACAACATTATTTTCCCTATACCTGCACAAGGAACAAACAAGTTAGCATAAAACATACTTTTTGGAAGCTGACTGATCTCTCTCATGATGATTTGACTTTCAACTGATGATTTGATTTATTGCATATGTTTGAGAATGATCCAACTGTATTGATGCATAATGATTGCAATTTATATCTGCTGATAAGGAATATGATGAATTTGTATATCTGAAGCTTTCTAATAAAAATGTTCTCCAACCTTGTAGAATTATAATCTTGATTAGGGGCAAGAGGCCAAAGACATGAAGATCAAGCTACCAAATAGGAGGGTCAAATTTCACGATAAGGAAATGATGGATATCACTTTCCTCATGTTTTTGTTTCCTTTTACTTTATCTTTAGATGTATAACTTACATGCTTTATTGCATTGTCTCAGTTTAGTCATTCCCGCAGCTTGTGTGAGACATATTTAAACATTCTCTTGAATAAAATCAATTACTTTATTTTATGCAATGACTTATGTATGTTTTTGTTAAATTTCTTTTTGATTGATTGATCATTCACTTAAAAAAATTCTTTAATCTCCTTTGCAACAACTGCAATCTAGGGCTTGCTAAATTAGGTGTGAACATAGTTTAGTAACATTTTTGGTGACCTCCTAGGGGTTTTTTCCTACTAAAAAAGTAAGGCCAGTTACCTAAAGCTTATCCATTGGGCACTAAGTCACCTTAAATTTGACACCACATGAAAACAGTCCCAATGACTACTATAACTCATTAGATCAGTGCAAAAATACTGGGAAACTTATTCAACACCAAAACTTCAGAAATAAAACTACCTAACTGTGTATAGAAACACTTAGGGAATTGAAAACCTAACCCTACTCTACACTAACCAAGAAAAAACTAGCTCAAACAAAACCATTCACCATCTTTGAAAAGTAACTCCCCTTTCTAACCAAGAAATGATGAAATGAAAGTTGATGACTTGTAGATAAAACATTACAAATAAAAGAATATGCCCACACTTTTTGTAGAACACTTAGAAAGACAAAGAAAAACTCACTTACCATTTCAAATTGATCACAAATGTTGGTTTCTCCAAATGAATAAATGAAATGATCTTGTTTTTCTAATGTAACTGCATCATATTTTTCTAGAATAATGGCATACTCTGCTCTCCTTGGCATTTTGTTGATTAGGTCCTTAATTTGGTATCCTCTAGAAAGGATAAATACTTTGCTCTTAATATTTGTTTCTTTCTGGAAATCTACTATTTATCTATCTTGCACAATGTCAATCTCATTTGAATGAGTTGGCTCAGGTGTTAAGACTCATTTCTTCGTTTATCAAGTCTTGGATACCTACACTTGTCTATATATCAATCAACACATCTTCATCATATTCCTTAGTGTGTTGGTCAACACTTGGCATTGAGGATTGTATCGTAACCTTACCTTTAGTTTCTTCCACATAACCAGGAAGCTCATCAAGTAAATCAGTAAGTTTTTGAGGTTCATACTCAATTTCAGTTGACATACTAATATTTCCCCGATGCTCTTCACTTAAAGACCGTTTACTATCCCATATTGAAACGAAAACCTCTAAGTCATCCCAGAAAAAATCCTCATCATTTTGCTCAGTACTTTTGACGATAAAAGGATTATTATTTTCCCCAAGACAACACTTTTGAGATGACAAAAAATCTTGTTCTTTTGCATCTATATGTTGTTCTACACTTATAAATTCTGTGATCGAAATTTGATTTTCCTGACTACCTACTTTTGTGCATGAAAACTCATCAATTGCCAAAGCAATAATTTGGGGATCCTAATATTTCTTAGCTTATGAGATTTGTTGTCTTAAATGACTAGGCTCCTCAACATCATTTATTGATTCTTGATTTTCCATTTGAAGGTCTAGCTTCTCAAGTTTGACCTCATACATAGGTGCATCTTGAACAAAATCCTTTTGTTCTACATCCAAATATTTCACTAAAGACTACTCATGAGAAACAATAAATTCACCAGACATACATGTTATATCTTCCTTAGGATGAAAATTTTTGAAACTTGGAATTTCAATTCTTGGATACTCATTTGGAATGTGAAAAAATTCAATAGGCTTGAGACTTGGAATTTTATACTAAGAACCTTCCTTTACAAGTAGATCCATTGAGGTATAAGCTTGTTTGAAACTAGGAATGGAAAATGGTGCTTGAGCTTCCAACCTTTGGGTTCCAGCAAGCAAAAGCCTCACCTACTCCTCCTTTGTAACTATCTTCTTTTCAAGACATTCCTCATGTTTTCTCCTTTGCCACACCATCCTCTCCTCCTCAACATTCTTAATTTTCTCTTCATAACACGGATTTGAAAATGTGATGGGTTGTTGTTTCTCCACCTTCTGAACCTAAGCAAGCATTATCTTCATCCTTTCTTCCCTTGCAACAATCTCTCTTGCAAGTTTTTCTTCATGTTATTTTATTTGGACCTCCATCTCCTGCTTATGAACATATTCTTGGTAAGACAACTCCTCTTGATGCATGTCAACCTCTTGTTGTCTTTCAATCTCTAACATATGTCTTTGAAAGTCAAAAACTATATCTTTGATACCCATGTTGTCAACTCTCTGAGGTTGGACATGTGAATAGTCATGTTGGTTGACATTATGATAACTTTGTTGAGACTATTGTTCGTCATACTCAGGCTAAAGTGCAAAATGAGTAGGGGTGGGTGGGTGGTAAGAATATTGGACTGAATAAGTTTAATATGACTAAAAATAAGGCACCGAGACAACATTTCATGATATGGGGGTGAATACTCATGTTTTCCATGTAAACCTAACATTTCCTTTCATCTAAATTAGATTTCTTTCAAAAACCTAAAACATATTAGCACTTGAATTGTTGAAACCAAAACATTTACACTTAGAGTCACAAGGTATGTGATTGAGCTTACCTCCAAAAGGCTGAAATTACTATTGTACACACCAAACAAAAATAACATAAGGATAAAAGAGACTGAAAATTAGTTTCTCAGTCCCATCGGGCATGCCAAAACTATTATCTTTTGAAAATGCACCCTTTGTTGAACCTGATGTTCAACAATCTAGATAAAACATGGGAAGACCTCTAAAGTTGTGGGTTTCTTATAAATAGAGTTCAACCTCCGGAGAAGCTCGACTTCCTTTTGGTATCACATGATCTAATGATTTTGAAGGAAAAGGGAGAGGGAAAGCTTTAAAATAAAAACTACTAAAAATACTATTTCTATGGTGATACACCTAACTAGTAAAGACTTGAAAACTTCAGAGGACAAACACTTTCTTTCCAATGACTGAGAACAAAACACTTACACAACTTATTTCTATAAGTTTATGCATAAATATTTCAAAAAAAGGCTTCAATTCACTTATCTTTCAGAAGGGAAAGGTCACTTTCACAATCTAAAAGCTATGTGCAACTTCTAAACACAATTTCCAACCTGCATAAAAATAACTTTACAGAAAAGGCATTAAATGTAAGACAAAATCACAAGGAAGTTAAAATACCTCACATGTGATTTGATCAATCACTTTGATAACACACAATACTGCAAGAATAAGAGGGAAAAAGAACTTCAAGCACTAATATTCAAGGTCTTTTCTAAATTCATGTCCAAAATGAGTTACAAAAGATGCAAAAATCTTTGTCGAAGGTCTGTAAAAGCCACTAAGTCTCCACTACATAATTTAAGCTAACTCAAAAGTGAGTTATGAAATTGATTAAGTAACCAAGCCCAACAGTTGCACTAAACAAGGAGATAGAAGCTTCCTTGGGTCTTATGCCACAATAAGGCCTAAAATCTAGCATGCAAATCTTCATCAAAAAGGCTCCAAATGGGTGAAAAATTCAAATTTGACTTTTTCAAACATGAAGGCATACAAAGAGGCTCCAAGATGCTCTCCTAAGCTCATAAATGAGTCAAAACAACCTTTTCTATCTTCTCCATGTGTTTGTAAACTGAAAACAACATTTCCAGTATGCAAGGCATACGTTTCGCTATATACTTGCAAAAGCATAAACTCTCAGCAACTAACTCCCTTGACCATAGTTTGAAGACTCAATACAATTTATTTTTCATTCAAAGTAACATTTAAACTTAAGTGATTTATAAAATATCACTAACATTAAAAGTTTTTTTTTTTTACATTTTTTTAAAAGAATGCAATATTCAAAAACAAGGACTCGACCATATTTGAAAAAAGGCATACTAAGTGTTCACCTTTGTTTTGAAAATCAAAAAGAGATTAACAAAACCCTAACACTTAGCACCTAATACAAAACATAATACAAAATGCTTAAATAAAAGTGAAAAAGAAATTACTTTCACTTAGCCAAAATAGGGCATCATGAAACCCTACTATGAAAATCAGCCTTACTCTGCATCATTTCATTTTTTCACTCTGCATTTTGTGGACTTTGTTGAGGACACCACCATTTCTGAAGTCAAGCTCTATAGAGGATTTTCATAACCAGGTCCTGAAGAACTTGCAAAATCGAACTAGGTAAGCTTCTATCTGTGCAAATAATATTTTTTTAATCAATACCTCTAAGTGAACATGCGGTCTCAAACTCCCTTTATGCAGAGAATGATGAGAATGTTTTGATTTCCTTGTTCTTTGTGTCCTCTGCTTTAGAAACCTAGATCTCTCATTGTAATTTTCATTCTTTTCCTCTGCATTTGATAATGAGGGAAAAACCCAAATGGGTTTCACATTTTGGCAAGGAAAGTTATATTCTCCTGTAGATTTTGACTCAATTTTTTAATGACCAAGGCTATGAGATGTGGTACGATAAATAAAATTAGGGCTTTGTTCTTTATCTTCTAGAAACCCTTGGCCTCTTACTCAAAACCCTAGCATCAAAAAAGGTTTCATTTCTTTTCACTACCAATGTTTCCAAGTTTTGAGTCTATTGATAGAAAAGGTCTTCTAAAAAAATGTGAATAAAACTACATTCTCCATATTCAAGTAGATTTTTCACCACAACCTCGAGCTGAAACTGTCATAATGTTGTGTCAAGCTTCAAATTTTGTGGAATTTTAAGAATGATATGATGGAGGATTTTTTACACCACCACTCTAAAAATGAAGTTCATGGACCATCTTTATGCTTATCCACTGTCATTTGTCTTTTAGCATAGCAATCATTTCTTTATACAACTTGTGATATATGACTACACAACAAAATCATCTACGGGTTCCTTGATACTATCATAAAACCATTGTCAATGTATGAAGTAGTCCTTTTGTACCCATACCATTATATTTCCTTAAACTATCCCTCTTAATGAAAAAGAAAACTTGTACTGCCTGTAATACACTAATGGATGTTTCATTTCCCTTTTACAAGTACCTCCATAAGGTTTCAATCAATGACAAGCCATGTTTAGGATTAATGATCTTATCTTTGTTTTGATTATCAACCATCTTATGTAATTTTGAATTGGACCCTGGCAACTGTTGAATCACCCTTTACACAATACTATCACTTTACTTCATGTTCAATGAACAAATTCTTGTCATTAAAGATAATAATAAGTTGTTTCTTGACTTAATGATTGCCTCTAACTTCATATGATGGTGACTTGTCTAGACATTGATGGCTGTCATGTAAATTCTAGATGTAACTCTGTCCTTTGTCTTTTATGAAATAGATTTGAAACCTGCTCCATTAAAATAACAACTTATGTTGCCTTTTTGCACATACTCTATTTTCTTTCATAACATTTATCTATGATTTATGACTGCATTTCGTATTTTGAGATTAAAAATTACTATCAAACCATATGTATGTCCAACAACCAATGCAAATTGATGCAAGTACCATTATCCCTCTAAACATATGAGGGCAGCATGTTGAGCTCTACCCTCGTGGGAGCCACATTTTACTCCACATGCTCTAATTTGATAAATCAAAACAACAACATTATTTTCCCTATACCTACACAAGGAACAAACAAGTTAGCATAAAACATACTTTTTGGAAGCTAACTGATCTCTCTCATGATGATTTGAATTTCAATTGATGATCTATATGTCTGATAATGATCCAACTATATTGATGCATAATGATGGCAAGTTATATATATGTTGATAAGGAATCTACTAATAAAGAATATGATGAATTTGTATATCCAGAGCTTTCTAACAAAAACTCTCTCCAACCTTGTAGACTTATCATCTTGATCAAGGGCAAGAGGCCAAAGACATGAAGATCAAGCTACCAGATTGGAGGTTTAACTTTCATGATAAGGCAATGATGGATATCACTTTCTTCATCTTTTCTTTTCCTTTTACTTTATCTTCAGATGTATAGCTTGCATGCTTTATTGCATTGCCTTAGTTTAGTCATTCCCATAGCTTGTGTGGGACATATTTAAACATTCTCTTGAATAAAATCAGTTATTTTATTTTATGCAATGAATTATGTATGTTTTTGTTTTCCTTTCTGATTGAGTGATCATTCACTTAAAAAAATTATTTAATCACCTTTACAACAACTGTAATCTAGGACTTGCTAAATTAGGTGTGAACATAATTTAGTAATAGGACCCTTTCGCCCATGGGTGAATGTGTCATGCCCACATTTTTATACTCTAAATAACCTAACAATCTGCAATGACATTACTAATTTTGTAATTTTTTGTTTACTTAAAAGACAATAACACACAATTCACTACTAATAGATATAGTCAATGATCACACTAGTTAGAAGAAAAGATAGAAATGATTTACTATTTTTAGCAAATAGAGTCTACTTAATTTGGGTCAACTTAACGTACCTCTTACATTCCATTGTGTCAAAAAAAATTCACTACCAATACCTATCCCTGTAAGGTCTACATGGCTTGACACACACATAAGATCAAAGGTAGTTAGCACATGATTAATAAGATAAGATATATAAATCAATGGTAGTTACAATATCAAGAGAAAAGGATAAGTCACATATAGAACTTAGAATAATAGTCCAAGGGGCCTAACCTAATTCCTCAAGGGCTCGTCTTTGATGGTCATGCCTACGTATACAATTCATAGAGGAATCATAGTTCAATCTTTGAGTTTTGACCAACTCTTATTTGGTTGGTCAATCAAAGAGAAAGTTACCACTAGGTTAAAAAGGTGTCTTGAATTCAATTTCACTCATAAATAACTCACATCAATCCACACAATAATAAGATATAAAATTATTACCAAGTACCCATGTAGGGTTATTTAAAAATTAGTTGTTACACTACAAGACTTATTTGATGTTTGGGAAGAGCTATTTTATAAAGACAATACTAACCTAACCCAATATGGAGACAAAACAAGAGATTTTTATCACAATTGACTTTTCTAGAACCAATATAATACATACATTTCTACATAGATGAGGCTCATAAAAAAATAAGATCTTGACTCAAGAATATCAAAGACTAATTTAATTTCATAAATTCTCCTATATAAATGACATAGTTAAACCTCCACTCATAAGATACTTCATTCCTTTTTTTCTTAAACAATTACTTTTGCATAGCTCAAACATCAACATAATTATAGTTCAAAGCTAAATATTTAACAATTTAAACCCATATATCAACCATCATTATTGAATCAAAAGATGAATACTATCCTAATTATGAATCTAATAGTCATTGACATAATAAATATCATGGTAGACTAAGTATAAAGGTTCCCAATAACAACCAAAAATGACATTTTACTTCAAAACAAAGGGAAAATAAATATAGAGATTTAATCCTAAGTTGATATAAAGTTTGATCATTCCTCAAGTAATCATTAAACAGACTAATGCTTAAAACTTAATACCCCGATGTTATAAAATCATATATTACTAACTTACTAATCCATGAAAATATATCCAAGGATCATTCAAGTGATAACAACAATGTCTTAATGATATTAACAATATTTGAAAATGATAATCTGTAACGCCCCGCCATGCAACCCTAGAGGAAGTTGCAATTAACTACTTAAATGGACTAATTTTTTTTGTTTAAGTACAATTAACATGCAAGTTCACTACCCATTGCCAAAAACCTCTAAAGTTACAAGACTGAGGTTAATTTAGAACCTCAACAAAAAACATGAATTGATACCATATCATTTATATCTTAAGAAATTAAAATACATAAATTCCATACATGATAAATTACATCAAAGCATAAGAGATAACATGCAATTTCTTTTATCAATAATTTAACTATAAGATTACATCTCTCATTCCCCGAATGAGGTAAGTCCAATAAGCAAGATTACAATTAAAACTTTCCACCTCGATAACAAATGAGGGGTAATAAATCACAAGATCAACTGATATGAATAAAGCATGAAATGAAACTGGATCCCACGAGCTCTCCAACTAGAAATCTCATCCACACGAACAAGAAGAAATCCCAACAGAGTAAGGTGCACGTTCCACCCAACCAAGTGGTACTCGAAGGCCCACCCCCCGTGCTAGGAGATAGTAACAAGGATTCCTAGCCAAGACCATCTACCTCTAGTCATAGGCTAACACAAAACTGAACTAAATCAAATACAAATACATCACTTAACACAATGGTTACAATGCTTCCAGAGTTACATAATCAATTGCATCACTAATACAAACATACTATTGACTTAGGAGAAGTGTCATCACAATGTTACATGGGTTATCCTGGTAAGTCTTGCTAGGCCTCGACCCCCATCTCGGGTTATCCTGGTAATCTCTAACGACTTTCGGCCCCTCATGCTAACTATTTCAGAATCAGTTATCTTTCGTAGAGACAAGATAATGATCTTGCCATTCCAGGCCTTCTCGTCTCATCTCTATTCTATAAAAGCCCTTGTGTCCATGAGCGAGGCATAAATATCTTATTAAGTGTTTGATACTACATAATCCTCTAATCAATTTAATTACGTTATCATTGGATTAACTAACTTACAATGAGTTATCCTAACACCACTTTGTGTGTCGCCCACTCCTATAAGACAACACATGGAACAACTCCACAACCCAAGGGTACACAAGTGTGACCTAAGGATATTAAATCCCCATCCATGACATAAAGTCAACACATCCTTGTTTGTGGTAACCGGGTAAGAAACTGGATACAGTTAGATGCACTACCCAAGGCAATCCAAAGGTTGAATAAAATAGTACGACAACCCACATAACTGAAACCCCAACTGGAAGACTTTTTAACCTCTACCACACATTTTTTCCCAAGCAAACGGAAACAGTTTATAATTAAAATGAGCAACCAAACAGGAATCAACCTACTTTAGATTTACTAAATCCATTTCCTTATTAACATTCAGTAATTTATTGCGTTAATAAAACTGATTTAAAATACATCTTTTTCAGACAAGGGATGAAATTAAAACTCAATATTTAATTCCTTATTTGCTTTTAAATAATAATAAAATAACCATTTATTTCTACAATTCAAAATACATTGTTCAAAACAAATATTGTTTCCTCTTTTCAACGTAATCATTTTAAAACAATTAACTTATCTTTAAAACCATATTATTTAAAATCAAATCTACTGCTCCATAGATATATTATTTTAAAATAAAAATAATGATTTGACCAAAATTACAATATTTTCATTTCCTCAATTAAACTTAAATCATACCCTCAATAAATCATTATTTTAATATATATACACATAATATATATATATATATATATCCATATTTAATCATTTAATATAAATATATATAATATTATAATATTATATAATATAGTATTAAATATTAATACATATTATAATATTATATAATATAATATTAAATATTAATACATATTATATTAACCATAATATATATTAATATATTAATATATTAATATTTTATATTTTTTTTTTCAAAGTCAAACTTTGTACGTTCTTGGGCCACACGCCAAAACAATGGTTTGGGGCGGTTGTTTTCGGGTCGCACGTTAAGGATGGGCGACCGACTGTGCAATGCACAACCAACACCATGGTGGCAGCGACAATGCTATGCACAACCATCCACCACAGTGGGTGGCTCGTATGTGCTTAGCACAACCAACCACCACTGTGGTGGTGGCGATGCTAAGCCACCACACGGGAATGGGGGTGTTGGTGCGGCTCCCCACAGCGCCTCCCATGGGGGTGGCTGTGGGTTGAGCCCTAGCAACCCTAAAATAAAATTTAAATTTAATTTTGTTTAATATTTTTTTATTATACAAACGCCCTGCAGATTTTGAAATCCGTGCACCTCCACAAGGGGTATTTTAGAAAATTTTGACAAGATAACCAATAAAATATATAAAAATATATATGTATATATATATATATGTGTGTGTGTGTGTGTGTGTGTGTGTGAATTTAAACATCCCCATAAGTTATTGAAGAAATAAATGTGAGCAAATAAAATTTGAAATAATCATTTACAGTTAAGAACTCTTTTTTTTTTGTGTGTTTTGAGAAATTTCATTTCCAAATACATGTTTCAAGTTTTGAGAACAAGATTTAAAATGGGTTTTCTTGCAAACCAAACAAAGGTTTTGAATGTTTTCAAACAACATAATAAAATCTTGAAACTTTCAAAATGAACACTAATTGAATAAGAAGAAAACCTGAATTCAAAAGCTTGAAGGTTGACAGTGGTCTTTGGATCCCTCCTCTAATTCCAGCTCCCCCAATAGATTCAACTTCTTTCTCCAATCCAAAACCAAAAACAGCAAAATTCCTTTCCTCTTTTGTTTTTCTTTTAATTTTTCATTCCTCCAAAACTCATGGAAAATCTCCATAATAAAGAAATTTCTCCAAATATCTCATCAACCACCCTCATAAATTTTCCAAAAACAGAATAGCAAATATCTCTTTTTTTTCAATTTTTTGCATTTAAAATTTTCTAAAATGCAATTTTAAACCTTTTTGTATTATTTTCAATTTCAAACATTAAATCCATAAATTTAAAAATGAATAACTTATCTAATTTCAACACAATCAATTTAATTAATTAATAAAATAAATCTAATCCACGATTAAATTATTTATTAAATTAATTAATAAATTGAATCATATTTTTAAAATTAAACCAGATAAGTTTAATCAACAACTTAATTGCAAAAGCATATATTTACCTTTATAACATACAATTAAATAATCAAAGTGAATGAACAATAATAAAGCAACTTAACCTGACTAAGACCCGACGACACACTATGACTAGGGTAATGATTTGGCACGAAAAACCTAGCTACTATCTCCCAATCGAATGTTATTGGGCAATGGACATGCTCAAACCTGTGAAACTAGGTGGAGTCGATGTCTTGTACCTATCAACTTGCGAACAAAGAGTATATCCACATGCACATATATGTCATAATTAAAACACACCATGAAGAGGAAATCACGGAATTGCAAGGCACTCGCAAGCGAGTGATGTGATACTATCCCCTTCACCAATACAGTATTACTAACTGATGTATCTAACATCAAAATTTAATCCAAAGCACAAAATAATTAAAATGTCCACTATGCTAATCTAAAGCATGCCATAAGATAACATCTAAATAAAGTACCATCACATCAAAATACATCACCACATCATGATATAGATAGTGATAAAATAGTAACTGAGTACCAAAGTCAAAGTACTAATAGAAATAAGGCATAACAAAACATAACACTATTCGCACAACAGAGCAAAATGAAGGGGTATTACATAATCAATCAATAACATATTTTCCATGGGATTGAAACTAAAACTCTAATGATGCAAGGTATCGATACTTACAACATTAGTGGCCTTCTTTGAGCTTACATTATAGGTCCAACTAGCTTATCTATCTTAATATATTAAGATATATATATTATACGCCGAGAGATATCATTTTCTCAGCGTATTTTTTTTTCTCTTTTACTTTTTTGAATTTAAAAAATAAGCCTCGAAAATGATATCTCTTGGCATATAATATATATATCTTAATATATTAAGATAGATAAGCTAGTAGTAGCTGCGACAAGCGTAACACATTGAATAAATTAATATATTTAGGGTTATGATTAGAGTTAACATTTAGGATTAGGGCTTATATCATGGTTAGGGTTAGCATTAGGGTTAGGGTTTGGTTTAGATTTATTATTATGATTAGGATAAAAGGGTTTAGTGTTAGGGTTGGGTTTATGGTCATAGTTAGTGTGAGAATTATGTTAGGGTTGGGGATAGAATTATTGTTCGGGTTAGGGTTTGGATTATAATTATAACAGGTTTCAGGTTAGGAAAAAGGCTTTTGGTTAGTGTTAAGGGTAGGGTTGGAATTACTATTAAGGTTTGGATTGGAATTATAATTAGGGGTAGGGTAAGGATTTATATTTGGTCATGGCTATGGTTTGTGTTAGGGTTAGGGTTAAGATGAAATACATGGTTAAAGTCAAGGTTAGGGTTAGAGATAGAATTAGGGTTAAGGTTGAGGTTAACATTAGTATTGGCATTAGGGTTATGCTTAGACTTTAGGGTTAGGGTTAGGGTTAAGCTTGGGAATAATTTAATTATTACGAATAGGGTTAGCATTAGGTTTACAAATGAAATTACTGTTAGGGTTATGCTTAGATTTTAGGGTTAGGTTTAGTGTTATTATTAGGATTATTATTAGGGTTAGGGTTGAGGGTTAGGGTTAGGGCTAGGAAAAAAATGAGGGTTAAGGTTGAGAATAATTTTATTATTGGGAATATGGTTCTAGGGTTAGGTTTGGAGATAAAATTGGCATTATGGTTGAAGTTATTATTAGGGTTAGGAATAGAGTTAAGTTTAAGATAATGCTTAGGGTCAGAGTTACAATTACAATTAGGGAATAACATTAAAATTTGGATTGGGATTATCATCACAATCAGGGTTATTATTAGGATGAAGGCTAGGGTTAGCATTAGTATTGGGATTTGTATTATAGATAGGTTTAGGGATATAGATGAGGGGTAGGGTCAGGGGTGGGGTTATCATATATAAAAAGGGCTAAGTCTAGAAATAGGGTGAGGGTAACGATTAGGGTTAGATTTAGATTAGATAGGGTTAGTATTAGTGATAAAATTAGGATCAGGGTTAGGGTTAGGGTTTCGAGTAAGAAATATAATTTGAATCAAGATTATGATTAGTGTTAAAAATAGTATTTAAATTTGGTTTGGGGTTAGGATTAGGGTTATGATTAGATATAGAATTAAGGTTAGGGTTAGGGTTAGGTTTTAGGTTAACAATTTTATTAGAGTTAAGGTTAGGGTTGTATATATTTAATTATAATCATAATTGTAACCTCAAAGCTAACCTTAATGAAAATTTTAATTTTAACCCAAAATATAACATTCATCCTAACTCTAACCCTAATTATAATAAAGCATTAATAAAGATAACCCTTATCCTAATCCCAAGCTTTATCATAGAAGCCTAAACCTAACCATAATTGAACCTTAGCTTAGTTATAACCCTTATTGATTTGTAATACTAACCCTAATAGTAACCATTATTGAACCCTATACATATCCCTAAATAAATCCTAACTCTAAATGAATTCTAATCCTAACATAATAGTAACCCAAAATGAATTAAAATCCTAAATTTAACTCCAAGAGAGCATTAACCCTAACCATAATCAAATTGTACAATTGTAACTATAACTCTAATTGATTATGAACCCTAACTAATTATACCATCACCCTAATTAAACCATATATGCAATCCTAATCAAATTGTAAGAATAATTTAACTATAAGCCTAGTTAAACTCTAACCCTAATTAAACCCTAACCTTAAATTAACCCTAACCCTTATTTAACTCTAGCCTTGATGTAATATTATCACTAACCCTAATCCTTACTCTCGTTGAACCATAGTTATACCTTACCCTAATTAAATTATAACCTTGACACTTAATGCTAACCCTAACCCAAACCCTAAGCTTTATTATAGAACCCTAATTGTAACCCTAACTAAATTCTAACCCTAACCCTAAAGCCTTATTGAATCTAATGCCTAATTGAACCCTAATCCTTACCCTGATTGAACCCTAATCGAAGTCTTAGTTGAATTGTAACCCAAACCCTAAAACTAACCATTGTTTCATAACCTGTAGCTTTATCATACAATTATAACCATAATCTTGACTATAGCCTAAATATAGCCCTAATTAAACTCTTACCCTAACTAAATTGTAAACCTAATTTAACCCTAGCCCTATTTGAATTGTAACCCTAATTGAACCTTAATCTTAAGTGAACCCTAACCCTAATTTAACACTAGCTCTAATAGAATCCTATTTGTAACCCTAACCCTCACTTTAATTAAACCCTAACCATACACAACCCTAATGCTAACCTCAAACCCTAATTGAACCCTATCCATAACACTTAGCACTAACATTAATCTAAATAAAAAGTTTTATTATAGAACACTAATTATAAACTTTACCCTAATTTAAAACTCTAACCATAACCAAACCTTAATTGAACCATAATTAAAACCTAACCCTGTCCCTAATTAAAAACTAATCATAATTGTGGACTCTAACCCTAACCCTAATATTAGTTGAATATTGATTGAACCCTAACCCTAATTAAAATCTAACCCTAACTCTGAACACTAATTTAATCCTAACCTTGGTTGGACCCTAACGCTAACATTAACCCTTACCCTAATCAAACCCTATCTATAACCATAACCCTAATTGAATCCTAACCCTAGTTGATCCCTAATCTTAACCCTAATTAATCCCTAAACATAAACTTGATTGTAACCTTATTTGAACCTCAATCATAAACCTAACCTCAAGATTTATCATAGAACCCTAAGCCAGACCCAAAACCTAATTGAACTGTAACCTTCATTCAACCTTAACCCTAATATTAACCATAACACTATCCCTAACCCTAACCCTAATAGTGAATCTAACCCTAAATGAATTCTAACTGAAACCTAATTTAACCTTAACATCCTTATTAGAGATGAGCTTCTTTGTACCCTGCAAAGCTCATTCTGATTCTAGTAAAAGAAAATGTAATATGTAATATGTTGATTGTATTTGTTGCACATTATGTTCTTGTTTGTATTAAATTTATTTGCTTCTGAAAGATAAATCATATTTTTTCATTAACTCATTTAGTACAAATATGATTTTTATATAACACAATAGTTGTTATAGTTTAACAGTGACTATAACCATAACCTTAATTCAACCCTAACCCTAATTGAATCCTAATTCTAATCATAATCATAAAAATAATCTTACTATGTTTCTTAGAATATTTTCAACTCTTGACTAGATCATAGTTGTTACGTTATCACGTTAGCTCAGGGACAAAATCAGGAACATGAACACATCCCATAAGTTCCACATTTTATTAGTCAAAGACTAAAAATCCCATACATGTATATGAACTGTCTCCATATAAATAAAAATGAAGAGTGCACTTTGTTTTTTATCTATATATCTTTCATTCCTTCTTATATTAAATCAACCTTGTTTTCTCTAAAAAAATGTTGTTCACCTTTTTTTGATCTGTAGGTGCAAGGTTGCCTCCAAGGAAAAAACAACTCAACTTGTATATTTCCCCCTTCTGCAAAAGTCATATCTCAGCATATAAAACAACAATGCTTAAACACTTAAATCCATTATGTATAATTAATTTAAATTCTAACATAATATCCCCAAGTTTTGGTATGAAAATAATGAATAGCCATCGCCACCCCCTCTCTTCCTGCAAGAAGAATGGAAAAAAAATGATTTAGTGTTTGATTGGACTTGCTAACAAATTAATATTTATATTGTCATTCCTCTTTCCTCTATTGATTTTTGTAGAGAAATTCATTGCGCTGTGCAACTAAGAGTTGGCCACAGAATCTGACATGAAGGGCATTGGAGTGATGCACTATTATGATTTTAAATTAAAAAAAACTTGTCGAACAAATTTAAATATTTACGTGAAGCATATCTGAATTACAAAAAGCATAGCGGTTGTCAGCTCTGTCTACAGGAGTACTCTTACATCATGCATTCTTCCTCTGAACATTAATGAACTTGTTGAATCCTGACTTCCCAATCTGAGACAAGGCCCACACCCATATTATCGTTGGATTGCAGTAATTTAAATTACAGAGACACAATAAACTACACTCCTACAAAAACCTGACAAAGGCTTAATATTTCCAATTCTAACTCGAAATTAAAAGAAAATAAATGCAGTAATTGTAAATAGCAGGAAACAAACCAAATTATTCACTGTTCTCACCAAGCTCGGCTATAAGTGTAAGTAAAAAATCCGACTCCAGATGAGATCTCTTCCAGAGGTCCAGACCGCTCAATAGGCTTGTATTTAAAGATTCGCTAAACTAACGTTGCACAGAAGTTATCTTTTGAATATGAACTAAACTGCTACGGGCACCAATCATGCCAAGTTTTTTTCACGGCTCCTTACTCTGTAAAATGAGTCACACGACATACAAATGATTCTACTCGCATATGTCAATATCCCGATTGGAGAAAGCACAAACTTATTTAGAATTACACATTGCGTTGGGAGTAAAGGTGAAACCAATGCATTAAGAATGAAACCCTAAATGACAACGTACGTAGTTTTTAGACTAACCTCCTTCTCGGGATTGCACTGCAATCTTTTGTCGATAATTTCTTTCGGAACTGGAGTGGAACCCAGGTACAAGATCGGCAAGGGAAGAGCATCATCCTTACTAAGCGAGCTATCGCTACTACCGACTTACATATGTTTTATCGAATACTCACAAAAGATGTATTTCCAGTCTTTGATGCCCGTATAAATTTAATCTGGCTAACCCGATAGGAAGAAAGACGTCAATGCTTAAATTGTGACCACCAAAATATCACCAGATGCCGATCCCGTTTCAAACCGATTATATGTGTCTTCAGAGATTTACATAAGTTCGAAATTTCAAGACTGAAGTATTCTCTCCTGGAACATCTACTGCCCTTCTGTTACATGACTCTTTTCTTGTTTCATAATTTTCATCTGTTACTTGTAATGCAACTTCAAATTACTAATGACAGGTGTTTGGGTGACGCATGGTATTCTCGTCAAGTAGCCGTTGAGGAATACAAATCATTTCTTTTCCTAAGATCGTTACTTGTGTTGGCCTTCTATAGGGGTTGTGCTGTCATTGTAGGCTTACGTCTTTCGGCGTAACTCTCGCGTAAAAATGTCAAATTTATGAATCTACTTATTAGATCATGCTAGGTAACAAAACAAATAATATAATATACTGTTATCCCTATATCAAATTACTAGTGGACAAACCTACATCAATTTGTTTATGAAAAATGATTGATAATGATCGATGATAAGAAGAAACCAATGACATCAAATCATATTCTCTCATATCTTTTAATTAAAATTCATACTATAATCAAATTATTATTATCATCAATTCCCATCACAAATCAATGATTATTAGTACTAATCTGATTAAAAATTTTAATAACTTTAAATAATTTATTATGCACACAAATTGAAATTAATACAATAATATCTTCCCTCTTTCAAAATAAATAAAATATATTAATAAGACTAAATCAATTCTTTATTTTATTTTAAAGAAAAAGAAATAAATAAAATTAATTAACTAAATTAATAAAGATAATTCAGTCTTTAACTTTATTATTATACTTATCCCCACTAAATTACTATATTTATCACAGTATTTTTTTGTAGTCTTAGTTCGGATTTCAAATATTGAGTAAGATTTCACATGAGCTGTCATTTTTTCAGATTTCATCTGAAACTTGTAGGGTTTTACTTTTAATTATAATTACATGCTCTTAAACTAGAATCATTAACAGAGGCTTTGAATGCTTTGATGTTAGAAGAATTCAAAGAAGAAAATTTATAAATATTTAAGACAAAAGGTGAAGGTGATATGTAGGAATCTTCAAATTTAATATACTAAGTAATAAAGATTTTTCTTTAAATAGTATGTTTGAAATGAAAATTGAACCGCTGATCATTTTATTTTATTCTTAATTTCGCCGAGAGGCGATCTACAGTGGCAGCAACATCTTGGTTAACATTTTTGCCTTCTTAAAAAAAAATTGGCAAGCACATGCCAGGTATGCGTGAAAATAGAGAGTGGAAATAAATTGTCTCGCAGAACCGTTACTGTGTTATGCAGTGAAAGCTAAGAGCCAATAAAGACAATGACGTGCATGTTACATGCAAAAGATTTGGATAGCAGTTACACTCATTAAAAGAAAGCAT
Organism: Sequoiadendron giganteum; assembly: GCA_007115665.2. Lineage (NCBI taxonomy): Eukaryota > Viridiplantae > Streptophyta > Pinopsida > Cupressales > Cupressaceae > Sequoiadendron > Sequoiadendron giganteum. Next base: position 522,112,303 of record CM021104.1, on the reverse strand, counting down.
AGTGGAGAAGATTTGGGGGCGCAAGGGTAACGCATGCAGAAGGTGGAGGCACCATTATTAGAAAAAAAGAACAAGCAATTCTGAGTCCGCTATCAATGGGAGAATCCATTCATGATATTGAAAGCTTTTGGACTGCAAAAAAAAAGGGAGGTGTGCTTATCTAGCTGGTATGAAATCTGTGAGACCAATTTCTAAAGAGGTATTATATCAAACGGATAGGGTTTTCATCTTCCTGTAAATAATTCTGGGTTTTGGGGAAACATTTGGGCGTGCGCGAAGAGGAAGAACAACGGTGGACACATTGGATAGCAGAGGACCGCACTAAACCAGGAGAGAGATGAAGGTAAATGGAGGGAGAGAGCGAAATATACTCGGCTCTTCAACTCCTTTTGTGGAAAATTCCCCACAGCTTTCAGGTATTCTATCTTTTGGTCCACGCGCCTGAGACATGCATGTCTCTGGGCGATGAGATAACAACTTCCATTATGGGATATCTTGCATTTGTTAATTATAATAATGGTTTTATCTGATACTAAGGATCTTAGTAGATCACAAACATGAGAATGCATAATTTAAAAACCTTAAGTTATAGATACTCAGTAGATAATCAAGAATATTCATGGCAGTCACCTTTAGAGTCTCATCGGATACAGAAGGCTGAGAAGCAATTTCTATGAAGGATTATGATTTGTAAGTCTTGTTTGTTCGTCCATGACCTTGCATGCCTAATTTAACCATTCATCGGAAGGATTTAAGACTTGTAAGTATAAATAAACCCTTTGAAAAATCCTTTATGTACATATCTCACGATCACTGCAGTCCATGATATGACATCTCTTTGTGGCATTCTGTCAATAATTCGCATGCCTTGTCCATGCTTTCACATTTTGCATCCATGTCTTCCAGCGCTGTTGCAACTGCAATATCTCACAAAATTCCTCTATCTTTCTTCAATCTCCTTACTATCTAACCTCACCACTTCTGCCGCTTCTGCTCAGATGTTTTAGGGAAGAACATAAGTCGCAGCATGTCTAGAATCCAAATTAAAAGCATGTTGCTGGAAATACTCAGCCCATATTCATATACGGAAGTCTAGGGTGTCCCCAAGCTAGCTAGCGCGGCATGAAGGTCAACCCTGCGCACCTAATGATCAACTACATATGTAATGCAGTAAGGTTACTGATCTATTAATTATTTGCAGCCCTTATCCACCTGTTTGACTGCATGCGACTAGAACGCAAGCAAAGCTTTCAATGTTAGGATGTGTTTCTGCGTGCTTCATTAATTCGAAGACTTTGAGAGCTTCTTTGCTTATCCATTTTGTGTGTACCCTGCAGTATTTGCAATGGAGGGAGATGAATTTGAGAGCTTCTTTGCTTATCCATTTTATGCGTACCCTGCAGTAGGTCCTGGGCCTGTATCTCTTACACCACCTCCAAATGCAGCTGAATTTACTTGACAATATCCTGAGACATGTCTGCTGGAAGCATAAGTTGTGATATTTATTAAGAGACATTTCACAAGTTGAGTGGCATGGAAAATATTTATTATTTCCTATTAGGTGCATCGGATAACATTGTCCATTTAGATCTCTAAAGACATGAAAGATTATCTGATTCTCTATGTGATATTCCAATATATATCAAATTCAATTTTCTAATTCATTTAAGTGCATCAGTTGCTTTTCTAAAACGACCTAGAACTCCACTTTGAAATGGTCTTGCAGTTGGCTATCAGTCTGCTGATTCTGAACATCTTTTGAAACCTCTTTGAATTGGACAATCTGATGAGGTGTGTATAAAGTATCTTTTCCAAGTTATTTTATGTTCACTGGTATTTACACAAAAAATTGTTCTTCTAATTGTTGAAACTTAGCCTTATTGTTTTCTTTTAAGGTGAACTATCTGAGTCCTCATACCATGTATTCACAAGATGATCTTCCCAAAACGGTAACAAAATCTTTTAATCAGGGTTCAAATGTCATGAGTATGGATTTTCATCCTCAGCAGCAAACTTTTCTATTAGGTAATTTGACATTAAGTATAATTCATCTTTCGATTTGGAAGATGTGACTTTGGTTATGTAATTTAAAAAATTCTTAGTCCTTTTTGGAAATTTTAATTGTGGATTTGAACTATCAGTTGGAACAAATGTCGGTGACATTGCAATTTGAGAGGTAGCATCTAGGGAAAAGTTAGCTCAAAGGACCTTTAAAGTTTGGGACATTTCTGCTTGCTCGATGCTAATGCAGGTAGGTGTAGTTTAATAAGCTTGAATTTTGATATTAATTTTTTGATACGGAAGATGAAAATTCATTTACTGCATAGGATAGTGTTGTGGTTTTTTAGTTATAATGTTATATATTCTTTATGTTATGTTGTCTTAGGCAGCCATATTAAAAGATTTAGCTGTATCGGTGAATTGTTGTATTTGGAGCCTAGATGGACAAAGTACTTGGTAAGTGAGCATGTTATTTGTCTTCTCAAGGAAAATTCTTAGATAACTCAACCTTAGTGCATTTCCACTAAATATCCTTTGTAAATGTTATTGTTTCAACTTTCAAGTTGACCTGTATTTGCTTGGGTCAGGATTCTTTCTATTGATATATTAACACACTTACATTTGTATTGTAGGTGTTGCGTTTTCCACGAATATTGTCCATATATATTCTTATCATGGGATGAAAGATTTGAGGCAGCATCTAGAGGTTTGTTTGCATGCTTAAACTCATATGTACAATTTGTGGGTTTGTTATATCAGTAGTACTTATTTAGTTTCATAAAATCCTTCCAGATTGATGCACATGTTGGAGGTGTGAACGATATTGAACATAATTTCAATTTGAATAGATTGTTGTTGTTGTGTATAACGATTTTAGGTTCTAAGGTACTTTAAATTTTATAGTATTTTTTTCCCAACTTATTATGAAAAAGGTCCAAATGTAAAATTATTTTACTTGAATTTGATCTTATAGCTATGTTGGACTTGTGCAGATTCTTTGCCAATTTGGTCAAGAAAGAGAATCTTTCTAAGGCCATAAGTGCATAGAAATCCAGAGAGGCACAAAAACCTGATAACAGAGACAAGCACAACTTATTAACTAGCTTGGATTCTCAAAACAAGTTGCCTTTTTTTTTTCTAGAGATTATAATTGGGATTATTTCTTTCATCAAAGTGTAGCGGTATTTAGTCATAAGTTCATTTCATTTTTGTTTAGTGTAGAATGAAGTTTGTATTTGGTGCTTTATTAGTTTCATTCCAATTTTATTAATTGAATATCTCTAGCATCCTAGATTTTATGAGTGGGTAGAGGGCCACTCAACTAATGGACCTTCAGAGAAAGAAAAGTTTGTGGTTGATGCCATTTCATTGTTAACATTAAATAATATACAAAATTATTCAATTAGGGCACATATTAAAGGCCTCCTATCAAATCTGTACTTTTAGTATATTTATTGATCTACATGAGGTCGATGAACTATGGTGTAGCTATAATTCCTGCAAGGTAGGTGTGTTGGAAAACTTGAAACATGATTGAGGTAAGGTTGGTGTTATCGATATTGTGGTTTATGAGAGATTGGCTTGCTATTAAACATACTAGAAAATGTGAGAAAACTTAAGTATTTGGATTTTGAGGGTTTTAAGAAGTTGGAAGAATTACATCATCAAAATGTGTTTGAGAGATCTATTTCTTTGTTACCAATTTAAGGGAGGTTCACACTAGTGTTGATCAACTCATCAAATTGGAAAGGATGGTCATATGAACTAAAATATTGAAATATTTAGTAAAACCCATGTGGAATTTAAATATTAATCAAGAATATATATATAAATTTCACATAAGTGTAAGGATATCAATATCTAAATACTATTGTTCCAACCTTGAAATTCTTTTAATAATAAGGAATGATCATGTAAAGCATATCATAACACTATTAAATTTAATTAAGATGATAGTTATGTTATTTTGTAATAAGATTAAGAGCCTAATAAGTAGTGGTTTGCTAAACTTTAATGTCTATATGAATACATAGAGTTCTCTCAAATTGGAAAGGATGGATATAGAAAGTAAACCATTGAAATATTGAGTACAATCCATGTGGAATTTAAATATGATGAAGAAAATACATATAAATTTTATATAAGTGTAAGGATTCAATATCTAAATACCATTGTCCTAATCTTGAAATTCTTTTAATAATAAGGAGTGATCATGTAAAGCATATCATAACACTATTAATTTAATTAAGATGATAGTTATGTTATTTTGTAATAAGATTAAGAGCCCAATAAGTAGTGGTTTGCTAAACTTTAATGTCAGTATGAATACGTAAATAAAAAATAAAAGATTTGATCACAAACAAATTGAACATATTGTAGATAAAATAAATAAATCAAAGATAAAAAAATTTAAATCACATATATCAAATAAAAAAACAAAACCAAAGAAATTTGATCAAACAAAAAAATCAAAATCAAAGAGATTTGATCAAACAAAAAAATCAAAATCAAAGACATTTGAATTAACAAAAAAATAAATTAAAGAGATTTAACGAAACAAAAAAAATAAAATCAAAGAGATTTGATGAAAAAAAAAATCAAAAAGATTTGATGAAACAAAAAAAACAAAATCAAAGATATTTCATGAAACAAAACAAATTAATGAGATTTTATGAAACAAAAAAATCAAAGAGATTTGATCAAAAATAGAAATCAAAGATAAATCACAAAGATTTGAATATATATTTACCATAGATAAACTAAAAGATCAAATAAATATATCAAAAAAAAATAAAAAATCAAAAAGACGAAATCAAAATCTTTATCATAAATAAATTAAAGACCAAATAAATAAATCAAAGATAAAAGATAATTCAAATATTTGAATAAATTAAAAGATGAAATAAATAAATAATTAAATAATATTTGATCACAAAGAGAAATCAAAGATTTGATAAAAAAGATAAATCAATCAAAAAAAATAATTAAAAGATCAAAGAAATAAATCAAAGAGATTTAATCACAAAGAAAAATCAATTAGGATTATAGTTAGGTTCAAGTATAGGGTTTAATTAGAGTTACTATTAGGGTCGGGGTTTGGGTTTGGGTGCAATTGGGGTTTAATTATTAAGGTTCAATTAGAGTTAGTATTAGGGTTTAGGTGTAATTAGGGTTTAATTAAGTATGAGTTAGGGTTGCAACTAGGATTCAAATAGTGTTTAGAGTTAGATTAGAGTTCAATTAGGACTTGGGTTAAATTAGGGTTAGATTTTAATTCTAATTATAGTTAGAGTCTAATTATGTATGGATAGTGTTCAATTAGGGTTAGTATTAGGGCTCAATTATGGATCTATTTAGTTAGGGTTTAATAAGGGTCAGGTTTATGGTTAGGATTCATTCAGGGTTAAGGTACAACTAGGGTTAAGATTCAATTAGAGCTAATGTACATTAACATTCAATTAGGGTTAGGGTGAGGTTTCTATGATAAAACTTGGGGTTAGGGTTATAGTTAGGGTTCAAATAGGGTTACAATCAAAGTTAGGTTTAATGTTCAATTAAAACATTAAGATCCAATTAGAGTTAGGGTTATAGTTATCATGTAATTAGTGTAAGGGTTAATGTTAGGGTTAAGATTAAACTAGTGTTAAAATTTAGGGTTGGAGTTAAGTTAAGGTTAGAATTTAATTAAGATTATGGTTAGAGTCTAATTAGGGTTATGGCTATAGTTAGGGCTAGGAATAGGCTATAATGAGGGATAGAGATCAATTAGGTTTAGGGTTAGGATATAATTATGGTTAGAATTTAATTAAGATTAGGTTACATTAGTGTTCAAGTAGGTTAACCATCAATTAAAGTTAGGATTAGGATTAGAGTTCAATTCAGGTTAGAGTTAGGATTATATTTACAGTTAATTAGGGTTCCTATAAATTAGCATTCAATTAGGGTTAGGCATCAATTAGGACTAAGCTAAGGGTTCAGTTAGTGTTATTATTTTATGATAAAGCTTGGGATTAGGGTTACAATTTGGATTCAAATAGGGTTATAATCAGAGTTATGTTTAGTATTCAATTAAAGGGTTATAATTGGATATCAATTAGGGTTAGGACTCAATTAGAGTTAGGGTTATAGTTAGGATTCAATTAGCATAAGGTTAGTGCTAGGGTTATGATTAAAATCATGTTCAAATTTAGGGCTATAATTCAATTAGGATTAGGGCTAGGGTTAAGGTTAAATTAGGGTTAGAGTTTAATTAGGAATATTTTTAGAGTTCAACTATGGTAAGTGTTCAATTAGGGTTACGGTTAGAGCTCAATAAGTGTTCATTTTGTGTTAGGGTTTAATAAGGCTCGAGTTTATGGTTAGGTCAATCAAGGTTCAATTAGAGTTAGGGTATAATTAGGAAAAAAATTCAATTAGGTTTAGGATATATTAGTGTTCAAATATAGTTAGACATCACTTATAGTTAGGATTATGATTACAATTCAATTAGGATTAGATTTTAATTAGGGTTAGGGTTAGGGTTAGGGTTAGGGTTAGGGTTATAGTTAAGGTTAGGGTTAATATTCAATTAGGATTAGGGTAAGGGTTCAATTAGGGTTAAGGATCAATTATGATTACAATTATGGTTAGGATTAGAGTTTAATTAGGGTTAGGATTTTATATCTAAGACCAACACAAATCCTAATATTAACCTTAAATATAACCCTAATCCTAACCCTAACCCTATCCCTTAAACTTACCTTAACTTTAAACCTAACCATAATCCTGCCTCTAAACCTAACAATAATTATATATCTTACTATAACCCTAAGATTAACCCTAAACCTAACCCTAACTATAACCCTAAATGTAACCCTAATTCTAACCCTAATCTATCTCTAATTATAATTCAAACCCTAATCTTAGACTAAGTGTAACCCTAACCCTAACCCTAATTGTAATCCTAACCTTAACCCTAATCTTAACCCTAATTTTAACCCTAACCCTAACCCTATCCCTAATTGGAACCCTTACCATAATCCTCAAACTAATCCTAACCCTAGCCCTAACCCTAACCCTAACCCTAATCTCGAGCAAATCTTGATGTTATCCCTAAACCTAACAATAATTCTATATTTAACTATAACCCTAAGATTAACCCTAAACCTAACCCTGACTATAACCCTAATCCTAACCCTAATCTATCTCTAATTATAATTCAAACCCTAATATTAGCACTAAGTGTAACCCTAACCCCAATCCTAACTATATATTAACTCTAACCCTAACCCTAACTATATCTCTAGACCTAACCTTAACCTTAACTATATCTCTTAACCTTTAAAATTAAATATATCTCTAGACCTAAGCAAAATTAATATATATTTTAACTTAACATTTAAATATTAAATTATATATATTATTTTTTAAAATTGAATTACAAATATTATACTATTATATTATAATATATTAATTATTATAATAATTTAAAATAAAATATAACTAGCATACACATATTAAATATTAATATATATAAAATACGTCGAGAGTTATCCTTCTCAAGGCACCTATTTTCACAGTTGTAGGTGTACACATCAAGAAAAAAATTGAAGCTATAAGAATCATAGGATCAAATTTACACCAAAATTTTAGAACTCCACCACAAATATCAAGACCAAAATTTCACTTTTAACCTAACACAAATGTTAAGAATGAATTAGTTCAGATGTTATCATTCTACTTCCAACACCTCCAACTTTAAGTGATTCTAATATGTGACTTAAAATTTATGATCAAAACAATCAACGCCTATTTATTGACCATCAAAGTTAACCAAATCTTTTCACTCTTTTTGATTTATAAATTTCCAAATTCTCATTCAATACATCTTAATTCAATTGTTACTTATTCCATTCATTAAACCTTTTTTTAATTATTAAATCAATCTAAAACTATATATTTATAAAAGTTATAAGGATATTGGCCCTTCGATAATAAACTTATTTTCAAATCAAATTCATTAACTCAATGTAACCTAAAGTCTTAAGACTCTTAAACTCTACCCAATTGAATTTGAAATTAGAGCCAGCTCAATCATTGCCTTGTCTTTCCAAATAGCAGAAGAAAGAAAGTTCAAAGTTGTATAAATATATAAGAAAGATGTATTATGTGGCATCCTTACATTTTACATACATATATTTGATAAAGGGGAGGTTGTAGCTAAATTTGGTTGTCTATAATTACACAAGCTCGTCTAAAAAGAGTAAAGTCAAAGAATGCATAAAATATTCAGATCTCAAGAGAAATGTGAATGCAACTATGTAAAATTAGAAATTTACAACACTCTGACAAAGGGCTAAAATTTTCTATTTCGATTGTTAAAAATGATCCAACAGAAGATAGATAAAATTTGATCTTTTGACAAAAATATATACCTTTTGCACATCATTGAATTTCATCCCTTGTGATTTTAAATTGGTTTTCCAACTTCTCCCTCATGATATGATTTGATCTTTAGAAAAAAGAAAAATTATTTGTCAAAGTAGAGATGAAAATGCTACCCAATATAAAAATGAGTCTATTGACATTATATCACCATAAAAGCATATGAAAGCCATTGAAATTACATCACCATATCAATATGGAGGCTGATCATAACAGTGAGGAAACATATTTAGTAAATAAAGCCTTGTAAATACCAGGAGCAACTTTATAATAATTCCTAGCAAATACTAAGGATTGTATCTAGGCTTACATTACTATCAACAACTTTGTTGCTACCATTCAAGTAGAGCTCTTCAAGAACCGAGAGCAACATCAGGGCAAATATTAAGAACTTGGGCTACCTTTTGGTCGATACAATGTTCAGACCTATCATCTACACTATGCCAGATTTGGATCTCATCACACTTACGCCAATAACATTCAAAACCTCTTTAGCACATGCACCATTACATTTAGAGAGGAGGATAGCCCTTCACTATCATTACCAAATTTTAAACGAGGACTTCTATCATCAATGCATACACAAAGAGCATGGGAAAATAATCCGAAAACATGGAATCTTTGAGCTTCAGTTTAAATGCAGTAATTCTTTACATGCAAAAATTACAACAATGGAAAGAATCCATGGGTGAGAGCTGAGATTCCCCAATAATAAAGAAAAAAAACACTATAAATTTAAAGAGATGCAATAAGTAGCATAAGGAAATTAAAGCATTTGTTATCAAGCTCTCTACAACAAGTGGAAGTGTTTGGCCATGGCATGGAAAGGTCACTGAATTTGAGCTTACCTTGCATAACCTCACAGCCAATACACTATATGTCCATTCAAAAGAGTGGATACCTGTCTTTGAAACTTACCCATAAAAACCAAATTATTAGTGTATTCCTATTGTCAGCCATGGTGGTTCATAGCCCATCAACTCTATCCAATACAACCAAATGGTTTATGGAGATCAGAGAACAAACACCTAAGCTTGGCACTTTCAAATGTGAATTATGTGGTCTCCACACTATTGTTTTAAGGACACCAACAACTCTTCAACTACCATCAATTTTGTTCTACAAACCGTTCGTTTCATGCTAGACACCACTCTTTCTTTATTGTCCACCATTCCACCTTCCATGCACTATACTTTGTCACAAGTCAATTTTAGCATGAAGAGTTTTTCCTTACACAATTTTTTGCTTTTTGATGGATTGGATATCCACTAGTTTTACTTCTTAATTATTGAGGATTTGGATATCCATTGGTGTGTCTGCTAAAAGTTAAAATGTGAGAAATTTTGTTTATCAATTTTATTTTACTTTGAGTTTGTTGTGTTAAAATTAAAATGTACGTTTAACAAAAAAAATTAAAATTAATAATTTACATAATTTTTAAAATATTTAGCTTATTTTAAAATAAAAATGTAGAAGGTTCAAGACTTTATAGGATTATGTTAAGATGAGTGGTAGGATTAAGGTTGAGGATGGATTTAGAATATTACTATTTAATTTTATTTTATTTTATATAAAAAAATTTAATATATTTTAATTTTATAATAATTTATTTAACTAAATACTTATAATATTAAATGTGTTTATTATTGAAAATAATTCTATAATATATAATAAATAATATCTAATATAATATAATATTATATTATATATTTATGATTTATAATATATTTACAATATGAATGATTTTCCTTTTTGAAATGTTTTTAATTTTTTTTTAAATATTGAATATTTTTTATATGTAATAATAAATTTAGAATATATATTTTTTAATTTAATTTTCTAATTTTTCAATTTTCAAACATATTAAATTAGGTTTTTTAGAAAAAAAAAAAATTTCATCTTTTTATGATTTTATTTCTACTTTATTATTGAAAAATATTTTACAATAACATCAAAGATACTTTTCTTTTTTAAAGGTTTTTCATATTAATTTAGAAACTAACTTTTGTATGAAATAGTAAATTAATTTTTTTTTTTATACTTAATGTTTTTAAAATTAGGAAACTCTAAGCTTATATTAATTTAGAAACTTACTTTTTTATATGCAATAGTAAATTTAGAATATTTCTTTTATACTTAACTTTAATATTTAGAAGTTGAATTGTGTAATTTGAGAATAGACATACATTTAATAGAAAAAAAATATATTGTTGAATGGTAGTTTAATTACATTGTATGATTTTACAAATAAAATAAGATTTGATCTTTTATTCATTTGATTGCTCTTTACATTCTTTATCAACCAATTTCACCTTAATTGTTGATGATTTGAAGAGTTTTACTTTTGGATATCCATTGGTCCATAGAGGTATGTTTGCTACAAGTTAAAATTTGAAAAAATTTGTTTATCAATTTTATTTTACTTTGAGTTTGTTGTGTTAAAATTAAAATGTTACATTTAACAAAAAATTTAAAATTAATAATTTACATAATTTTTATAATATGTTAACTTATTTTAAAATAAAAAAATAAAAATAAAACTTAACTACTTTCAAGATGAATAATAATTAATTCAACATATCAATTTTGAAAACTATAAATAATCTACTTATTGCTCATTACAAAAATGCACTTTAAATAATCAAAGCATAAATAATGAGAGCATTTTAAAATTTGACATTTTATCATAGCTTTGTTTAATTCAGATGAAAGACAATAAACATAATAAGAAACCTGAATCATTAATTCACTCAAATTTACCATCATTACAGTTTTTAAGAAAGTAAATATTAATGACATTAACACTTTATCAAATCAAAAATTACAATTAATTTTTAAATCTTATAAAAATTTCTCATTCAAATATATGGATATGGATGCCATTTCTACATCTCTGTGTTCTCACCTCGTCAACCAATACATTATTCCCTTCTATAAATTTATCTTTTCCATCGAATAATTCCTATGCAAATATTGCCAAAAGCCCCTAAAAAAGAAAAAACGCTTTAATGGGAAATTGTGTTAATCTAGGCATATGAAGGCAATCAGTTGACAGCCACAAATGAAAATGTACATTTGCTTTCTTAATATTAGATTAAGGCTATAAAGATATTACAAATGTCAAAATACAAAATGAAGGTACATGCAGGGGCAATGCACTGACTAACAGTGAACAGGGGAGTAGAACATACAATCCATGTTGCTATCATTCTTCAAATACCAAAAATAATGGAGAATTTTAACCTCTGGTTGTATCAAAAACATTACTATGCTTCTTACCAAGGAGATGTGCTTTGATAATATGAGCGCCGGCAATCTCCTTCCAATCGACATTAGCACAACAGAGACTTCGCCCGCTAAACCATGGAACTATTGACAATATTTTTCTTCTCCAAATAAAAACTCACCTATAAAACATGAAAAAAATGCCTACAGAAAGTTTTAAAAAACAAAAGGAAAGGAAAAAAATAGAAAACCAACTAAATACCAAGGTAGAAAAATCTTTAAAAGACTGAATAAATATTTGCTTGAAAGAAACTGGTGAGCAGTGTCAAAATAGATTGAGCACATATACAATTGAAGAGGGGAGGTAGTACAGATCTCGGCTTTGGACATTCACCAGACTGAATTTTTAGGATCGAATGCCTATATGGTAGCTGCCTAAACTGCAAAGTTAGTCTTTTATTTTCATGGAATTCAATGAAAAAAGAAACAGCAAACCCTACTTCCTTACCAAGAATTCAATTTAAATAGAGAACAAAGGAATAAATTGAAGAGAACCCAAAAAGAATGAAGGGTTGCAAACAGTTCCTGTGCCCTTCCCTTCAAAAATTAGAGCCAAGGACTAAGTGCAAGTACACATGCACACAAATCTCGAATGTTGAATAACAATACCCATTTTTTTCACTTCCACGCTCTATCTCTTGGGCTTGGAATTATAAGAATTTGGTGTGTGATGGGGTGGATGGTAATACAATCGAGCCATATATGGGAAACTATTTAATTCAAATTATGGTAGCAAGGGCACAGGTACGCATGCATGCAAAATGCCATGATTGCAGAATATGAACAATGTCTGTTGCTATTTAAGGGTGAATCTTTCCTTTTAAAGACCAACGCCACTTTTCCACTACCTTGCCAATAACTCTTCCACTATTGCCCTCATGCCTTACAGCCAACAGGATGTAATAGCCAGCAAGAACACTCATTATAAATATTTGAACAGCCAGTTGCACGTCAATTTAAACCACTCTTCTACCACGCGTTCATCAAACTAACTCCCACCCTGACAGCCAGCGAAGCTGTCAAAAAAAATGAAAAAGGGTTAATGTTTATAGAGAAACATTCTTCCCTCTACAACTGAATATGCCTCTCGGCGTAAAAATAATTTATTTAAGATATTACATGTTGCATCATGACTGCTACTAGCATATATATATTTAATAATATATATAAAATGCACCGAGAGATATCCTTCTCGAGGTGCCTATTCAATTTTTATGTGAAAATTTGATTAAAAATTAGGCACCTTGAGAAGGATATCTCTCGGCGTATTTTATATATATTATTAAATATATATATGCTAGTCTATGGTAGACAAAATGCAGAAACATAGACAAGGCGTGTTCATTGTTTTATATATATTTATACTCTTACTTTTACTATTCTTATTTCATTGTATTTACTTTCCTCTATATTGTAATTTCATATTAATTTTATATTTATTTATTTTTTCTTAATCTTGTTTTGTCATTCTCAAATGTACTTTTTGCTTTCTTTAATTGTCATTCAATATCTTCATCTTTTAATATATTATACATTGTTATTTATTTCTTATATTATCATTATCACAATATTTAAATCTAATGACGTACTCAGCATATTTTCTATGAACCTACTTGAACTCTCTTTGCTTTAGCAACGCTTGGTTTTATGCAATAATCACATACATATGACTTCGTAATTCCCTAACATATGAACCATTTTTTTGGTCTTCCAAATCCTTTATAGACAAGATTTTATTCCAATGTTCACCTTATACCATCTAGTAGGGGTACATGATAGTTCATTTTCATGCATTCTAAATCATCACAAAAAAAATGTCTCAAGGCATATCCTTACTAGACAATTAATATTCGAGTTCCCTAATAAATTCATCGCTTGCCATGAAAAGCATATCATCAATACACAAAATAAGAACGAAGGTATAATTTTCAATATTTTTATAGTATGCATAGAGGTCAACCTTGCTTGTAGTAAGGTACACTTCTAATGCATATAAATAAGATATTTGATTCCATATTTACTATGATTTCCTTAAACCACACAAGCCCTCTTCAATTTACAACTAAATTAACATTATCTTTTATCTTAAACTCTTCATGTTGTCTATATAGATATATTTTTCTAAACCACCATGAAGAGTATTTTCTTGGCATGCATATACACTATCTTTAGTTCATATCGGGTATATGTCATAACATTTATTGAACTCCTATCTATTATTTACTATTCACATATACTTTGATTTCTATGTAGATGTTTCTAAAGTCAAATTTATTTACGTAAGTCAATTGATATTATGACCATTATAATTTCTTACCTTCTCATTAACTATTTATGGCATAATAATAATTTTATATTAAAATTATTATCGCATGGTTTAAAATTGACATCTTCATTCAATATAGTGCAAAACACCCAAACTTCAAAGATACCTAGACACAATTTTGCGAATCAAATCAGGTGGCCTTATAGAATGATAACTACAAGGCCTACAAAAACCAGGTTTTTTTGAGCTTTTTTGTGGTTTTCTGCACTTCCTAGGCCTATTGGTAACCTATAGTATCAGTCTGGAAAGTTTTAGGAATTTTTTTTTTATGCATCTAGGTCTAAACATCCATTTAGTGTAGTCATTTTTGCATCTAGATCTTCTCCTAATATCTCTCTTATTTGTGAAGAAGATATTTTGTGTTAGAAGATCCAACCAAAGAGACGTATGAGAGTCTTATTTGGCTCTCTTCCCCTACCTCTCCCACTTCGGAAGACATTGTTGGATACAAGGATGAGACCATTGACACATCCCCTAATATCACTTTTCCTTTCTCCTATTTGTGAGAATGATTTGATACAAGAGAACTTCATCATTGATAAAAAAATAAAATACAATCATTGATAACTCCCCTACTATGACGAAGTTATTTTAGAAGAACCAATCATTGAATGTCATGAACATCTATTTTGTTTCTCTCCTAAAAAAATCTCCTACTAGGGAAGACATCATGGTGCAATAAAATGACAACATTGACACATTTCTTTCAAACAATAGTAATGTGGCTTCCTTAGATAAAGATGATGACGTGAAATTAGACTTCCCTTCACTAAGAGATCATGAAAAATAAGGATAAGTTTTTTGAGGTTATGAACATTAGGACTCCCTTGAGTCCTCTAATTCTTTGACCTCCTACAAATCCTTTAATTGTTGGACCATCTAAGCCTCAAATTATCCTCTATCCACCCTCACACTAACACCAAGTTCAAACCAAAGCCTAGTTCTTATCTTAGAGCCATCTAAAAGAAACCATTAGCTCTAAGATATATCTTGAAATTTACAAGGAACATTGCTAGTAACAATTTTTCACAACAACCGACTTAAAATACCATTGCTCACACATATAATACAAAGAACAATAGGCAACCACAAACCATTCCTACTTCATTATCATTGTCTCAACCTATCTTTCCTAGGGCTCCTCATTTTCCTTTACATAGTGGAAAGGAGTATGATCTTGTTGAACAACTTAAAAAAACTCCTGCTAAGATATCCTTATGGGATCTTATTTAAGCCTCACCTAGTTATCATAGTATGCTTCAAACATCCTTACAACAAGTTGTGATTCCTCCTACTACAAATCCAAATGATGTAGCAGCCCTAATTCAAGTAATGAATGCGATTAATCTAAACATTATTTTCACCAAATTGAGTTACCCTCCTTGGAAGCTCAAAAACAATATGAAGCTTTCATGATCATAGCCATTATTAATCAGAAAAGAATAAAGATAACCCTTGTTGACAATGTCTCTTCCCTTAACATGTGTAGTGTAAACCTTTTGGATAAAATTGGATTAGACAAAATCCAAATACAATCAAACTCTTTATCTATCCATGGATTTGATAATGTATGGAAACAACTGCTTGGTATGATCACATTATATATTACAGAACTTGGAAAGGTCACATTACAAACTCATGTCCATGTCATGCCTCAAGAAAAATTTTATAAGCTTCTTTTAGGTAGACCATGGATTCACAAAATACTAATTCCTTCAACTCTTCATCGTATAATGAAGTATGTCTACAACAAAAAATTATATCCAATCAAATTTGATCATGATCCTTAAAGTGTTTTACAACTTAAAAAGATAAGGAAAATTCTTTGAAAACATTGACACCAACTACACAAGTGGAACTTGTGAAAGAGAAAGACAAAGAAAATCATATTGAGGAAGTCACAAAGCTATTGGAAGATGAATGAGGTTCTTTGGATTTCACACCTACATTCATGGGTGAATACAAGATCACAACAAAAGAGTCTGAAAAGGGAAAATAAAAAGTGGTAATGTCAAAAGAAAAGTCAGAAGAACCATCAAAAGAATCCACTTCAACCACTTTAAGAGAAGAAACAAATTACACAACAAACATTGATGAAGTGATTATGAACAACCACTGAATCCAAAAAAATGAAAAATATTTATGGAAGAGGTTATGACCTTTTGAAACAACTTGGTTATAGTGGAAAAAGATGTGGTGCTAGAGAACAAGGTATTCGCATCCCTATAGAACCTAATACACAAGAAACCACTAATGGTCTTGGTTACTTTCCTTCTAAAGAAACAAAAGCATCAAAAAAATCATTCACTCATTATCAACACTTACAAAATATTCTTCCAAGAAAACTTTAACTTTGGTGCATCTTGAACTGATAGATACTACATGCAAGAATATCTCATTAGATAGGCATCAAGTTGATATTTTGTCTACTCATTATAATCAATAACATTAGTTGCTTCTCCTTGTCATGTGGTGGTTGTACAATCATATTATATTAACTAACATGCATGAGGGCATACATTTAGTTTTATGCAATCACATTTTCTTTTTGAAAGGAGCAACATATCATCATCCATTTTGGGCTCACCTTTTGTCCTTGGGGGGCAAGGGGTTAGGTAGCCTTGTCCTATTATGGAACTTTTCATTGTCTCTTTTGGCTAGTTGACTGCCTTCCATGCATATATAAGAGCAAGCTTGGGATGCAAATAACCTACTATACATTGGTTTGTGTGTGCCTTGCTAGCATTTTGCTTTGTTTTCTTTTTCATATGTGATTGCATGTGTGTAATGTGATATCCCTTGTACTATTTTGTTTGATGTATCTATCTCTTCATGTGCATTCCTATATTTGTATAGGTACATTCTTCTATATGTTGTAAACAATTCTTTTTTTTTCCTTGTGTTTTCCTTTTGGGGGTGATGCAAGGCCTAAAGACATTTAGGTCTCTTCCATGTTAACCCAAAATCTTTTTCTTTGTTTTCACCCTCTATGTGTTATTCTTCCTATTCTACGAGTATTTTGGGAATGATGACATTTGTGAGCTCTTTAACAACGTTGTAGCAAAGATAGACTAACCCTGAATCCATGGATCCCTCATGTGTTTGGGAATTCATTTTTGGGGCAATCCCTTCCTCTCTCTTTTTCATGATGTAGCTTCATTCGAGAACATATGACTTGGCATAAGGCTTTCTGAATAATCTCTCATGTCTCTTTATGGTTAAGCATTGATTATTAGCTACTTTAAAGTAAATTTCTCACAACAATGGTGCTAGAATTTTCTTTAAAGTGGGGGAATACATTGGCATTATTATTTTGAATTTTTTGGCATTCCTTATGTTTCATTATGCAATTTTCTTTCTTTTTGTGATGCATCTTTTCTTGGTGGTGTCATTGGGTTTGATGTCCTCTGAGAGTATGATATTTCTTTCATCCTTGACTTGTCCTCTCTTGGAGACATTAGGAATGATGTTCCCTAAGAAGAGACATTACATGAACTAAGAAAGATCTTGTTGAACAGGCCTTTATTTATATTATGTCTATATGTGTTTAGCATAATACAACTTGTTAACTTTGTGAAGATTGACTCTTTTTTTGTTGTTTTTTGTGGCACCCTATCGAAGTTATTAGAGGGACAACTTTGGTATGGTTGGTACAATGAGATCCTATAGAACTGGCATGACTTTCTCACTAAGCCACTTTTTGGGGGCTCACCTAGTGGACAGCCTAAGGTTTAATTAGACTAGAGAGGGCATGCATTTTTGTTTGCATATTGGAGATCGAGTTCTTGTGAATATTTTGGAAAAATAGATGAGACATGTTCCACATCATTTTGGATAGTTAAGGCTTGATCTACCCTTTTCTTTTGGGAAAAAAGTTGAAGCATGTTCCACATCACATTAGACAATCAAGGCTTGATCCACCTTTTTTTTTTTACCTTTCCTTTTAGTCTTTGATGTTGTATGATTGAGTAATCTTGTTGTTGTTGCATGTACATATATTTTGAATGTCTACTTCAGTGTGAGTTTGTGCTTGTGCTCATCCTCTCACTAAAGTGGAGGCTAAATGTAGTGCAAAAAATGTATCTCTTTTACATGGTCAAACTTAATTTGGAATTAATATTAAAATAGACTTAGTTGTGCCTTATTTTGGTGTTGTAAAGTTTACCCCTTTACACTTTATCACTTATTTAGGAATCTTTGAATTAATTGAGCTTAAAATTTTCCTTAATCGAGCCCTTTAATTCAAATTTGAGCTTGTTTTATTACATTTTCTAAAGAGGAAACCCGGCATTCATTAATGCCATAACATAAAAGTTCTCATTGAGTAATGTGTTTCCTAGGGTTAGGGGACTAGGATCCATTCACCCATGGGTGAATGGGTCCTCCCTTAGACCTAGGACTTAAATTTAAATTATTTTTTGGTGATATTTTAACATTTTTAAATCTATATTCAAATGTTGGCTTGTGATTTTTGAATTTTGGGAAATTGAGGTTACATATCTATAAATATAAGGTTATTTCACTAAGTTTCATCTAAGATTTTCAAGCTAGCAATTTTATGAACAAGAAGCAATTCAAGAGCATTTCAAGAGAAATTTGAGGCATTCAAGAGCAAATTTATTGAAGATTTATTGAAGCGATCAAGATCCAATTATCATATCACAGTCTTCTTACATCATGAATTTTTTTGGATCTAATACGATGATGTAGGTTTCATGATACATTCAAGAATTCAAATCTTTATTTCAACTCAAGAATCAAGGTTCAATATCCACATCCATTGAAGCCATTTCATGCAAGTTGTAGATTTGCATTCCAAGGTTTATTCAAGGGTTTGGTGAGTTGTGACATTAATTTTTTTATTCATCATTCCTTTCAAGCTATTTTATTTTATTTCAAGGTTTAATTAAAAAGTGGGGTTTGACCAAGGAAAACCCCCATTCACCAAAAATAAACATTTTTCCCCTCTATTTGTGTGTTGCAGATTTGTAGGTTGAAAAAAGTTGAAGATCTCAAAAGTGCAAAATTACAAAGTTGTCAAAGTTGTCACCTTTGTTGTCATCTCACGGAAACTCAGATCTCGGATTTAGTTTTGAATGTCTGACTATGAATCAAGAATATAGAAGTGAAGACATGGGAACAAAGGACCCAAAAACCATTTTTGAAAATCCCTACATATGACCCATTCACCATAGGGTGAATGAGTCCTTAGACAGTTTTTGAAAACACCACTTTGTGAAAGGTACATAGTATTTATCCCTTTTAGATCTGCTAGAAACTTTGTAGGTTCCTTCAGTTTTATGTTTAATCTACTAAATACAATTGATAGATTGCATTTTGGAGTTGATTTTATATTTTTAATCTTTCTCCCAAAGTGATGTTTGACCTAAACCCCTGACTTAACACAATAAGGGAAATTACAAGATTCATCAAAGAATTCACTCACCTAAGGGTTGAAAGTGGATTTTAACTTGAGGGATCTCATTTCTTGAATGAAATAGAAGAATAGGTAGGTTCATTCACCCCTTTTTACCCTTTCTATTTATAATAAATTTGGTGAAATGTCCTAAATTTAGTATAAAACCCTATGTGTTTGAACCCTAACCCATTTTTCTATGTTTCAAAAATTTAAAGAAAGCCCTAACCATCACCCCTATTCTACAAGTACCTAACCCTAAAGGGACTTTTAAGTTTATATTTATGTCAAGGAGGCTTTGGGAGGAATATTGATGCAATATGATAGAGTAATTTCCTATGAGTCATGAAAATTGAAGGATCACAAACTCTATTATCCCACCCATGATATAGCATTAGCTACAATTATGTATGACCTAAAAATTTGGGGGAATTACTTAGTAGTGAGACCATTCAAAGTGAATGTAAGTCGAAGAGACTCTATTATTTATTCACATATTGACCTAAATTATCATCAAAGAAGATGGGTGGATTTCCTAAATAATTATGATTTTGAAATCTCTTATGTAAAAGGCAACAAAAATAAAGTAACAAATGCATTGAGCCACAAAGCTATTTTAGTTTCCATCTAATGTGTAAGGGTCGACCTATTAGATACCATTAAGAAAATGCAAGGAATGGACTCATTATCTAGAAAAAATGTTATATTTGGAGTAAGGAGTGGACCAAATAGAATATTCCTTAACTAATGATGGTATCCTCTGATTTCAATAGAAAATTTTATTGCCCAATGAAGTGGCATTGCAAACAATAATCTTGGAGGAAATCCATAATGCTCCATATCAATGTCATCCAAGGGTGACCAAGATGTATGCAAGTATAATAGTATTATATTCATGGACAAGAATGAAGAAGGAAGTTGCAAATTTTGTAGCAAAGTATGTAGAATTATAAAAGTTTAAGGCATAATATTTGTAGTGTAGAAAAATGGATCCCTTTGCATTTTCACACTTGTTTGGGCCATCCTTGTGGATTTTGGCTTAATGTTGCCTTGATTTAGTGTCGTAATTTGGATGACACATTCACATTAGGTCTTGGGCCCTTGTGAACTAATGGATTTTAATGGTACCTTGCTAAAGTGTTGTAACTCACTTTCACACTTTTCTAGGGTTTTATAGGGTTTTATCAAATAACTAAGCATAATAAACCTATTTTTTATCAAAATCAACCTTAATCTTACCTTAATTGGAGTGTTGTAAAGTGTTGTAACATATTTTCACATTTCTCTAGGCTTGTCATTAATAATTAGGTTTTTTCATGCTTTAATTGGAGCTATTTTGCATCCACAAGCCTCATTTATTGAATCTTCTTTAGGATAATCCTGACACCAATAATTATCCAATCATAATTCAGGTGTTCCTAGCTTGTGTGGACCAAATTTGGTGTTTGGGACTCATTCACCACGTTGGGTGAATGGGTCCCACCTAGATCTTTTGGCCCTGAACTAGTTTTTACACATTTCTAAGCAGTTTTAATTTTTGGTCCCATACATTATGTCTGATGGGACTCATTTGCCACTTTCAGAGAATGAGTCTCATGTGGTCCAAAATCAAATTTAATTCAAATTTTTGGTGGGATTTTATTCTCCTAGATCTGATGTTGGTTTGTAGTGTTGTAATTTCGGGAATTCTTGCATAATCAAGTATAAATACAAGGTTCTTTCACTCATATTCTCACCTAGCATTCGAGAGATTTCACAAGAGCATTCGAGAGAAGATTATCAAGCATTTTAGAGCAGCATTCAAGTGTCAATCATCATGTCAATGATTCCATTCATCATATTTTTTATTGTGCTAAAAATTGTGATGTAGGGTTTATGATTCAAGCAAATGTTTCAAGAAATATCAACATCATTCAAGAAAGAGTCAAGAATCACATCCATTGTAGCCATTTCAAGCATATTTGCAACACCTTATTGCTAGGGTTCGGTGAGTTGCAACATTTTATTTTGTTCATTCATCATTCTCCATTCATATTCGCTTTCATTTCAAGATTTAATTACCAACAAGGGGTTTGACCAAGGAAAACCTATTGGAACACAATAATCTACTGAGGGGTGAATTAGTAGATACCAAAATCGATCCCTTAAAACTTTATGCAGATTACTTTTTTAGCTCCAAATACTTTGTACAAACTTTTCCCTTAAACTCTTAATGTGTAGATTGAAAACTAAAGGTGTAAACATAAACATGCAAATAGACAATCAACACACACATGCCCACAACACCATGTATACGTGGAAAACCCAATATGGGAAAAACCATGGTGAGAAATGTTGCTTGAGTCTACTGCTCAAATCCAACCTCGCAATCCAAATCTTTGTTACAATGTTTAGGGATACAACCCAAGGAAGCACCAACTCCATGATTTACAAGATACAACTTCAAGGATGCACCAACACCCTGGTTTAGGAGTTATGACTCTGAGGAGACTACAATCCCCCAAACTAAGCTACAACCTAGTACAATGAGTCCACAACCTCTTACAACATTAAAATATCATATATGTATAAACTGGTTCTACATAACCTATAATGCATCATTCCACTTAATACACTATTGCACTTTCTGTAACTTACACTCTACTACTAAAGTTTCACTCTCAGCAACACACTCCTACTCTACACTCTCCTCTACACGTAGAACAATCATTGTTCTATCTTGTTGCACTACACCTCTTTCCCTTTCTGTAGTGTATCACACATCTGCACTCCCCTAAATACAAACCTAGATGATTTTTTGTATTATAGCCTAGGGATTTTCAAATGCATTCACTATATACTTTGTTGCTCTCACTCTCTTTGTTACATACTCATCAAGATGTAACCTTTAGCAGTTTTGCAACCAACTACAAGTTGTTCTCTGTGTACATGCACACTCTCTCTTACACTATCTCTACAGTATAATCGACAAGATGTAACTCTATTTAGTACACCATACAATTGTAGGTTGTTCTCTCTATTTGTGCACTCTTAATATAAACATTTAACTTTGACAATATTTGATTGTCTTCTTTCTCCAATGACCTACTATCTCTGCCTCAAGATTCCTCCATCATCTAGATCAACTACAATATAATGTTAGGGTTTCCATAATTGCTATCTTCACCAGCAATTTTCCTATACACCGAGCTACACGCAGTCATCTAGCTCATAATAAAGACATCTAATAAGGTTTATCATATATCACCATACCTTTCCATCAAGTCACACAACATTTAATTCAGATACAAATAATTTTCCTTCATTCTCTTTTTCAAACCCTAAAATCTGATTATGCATTTAATGCTCTCTTTTGATCCTTCAATCAGATTTTGATCTCAATCACTTTTGCAATCTATTATGCTACCTTGAAGATCAAATCTTCATTTAGATCGGTCTCAAGTGCAGTTGGACCAATTAATTCTTTTTCCTATGTCGGTTACCAGTCGAAACATTGTTTACATGGACATAGTTGTTTGAGATCTTTGCCTTTAAATCAGGGTCATCGGTCTTCTCTTTTGCACCATGATACAACATCTCTCATTCATCGTCATATCTTCAAACCTTGACTATCAAATAAGAGTTCATTCAAATCTCCATCATCAATCTTGCAGGTATTCACTTAAAATCATTCTCTTCAACATGAACTATCATCGAGTACATGGGACCACATGCCATCTCTCCATTGCATCGCCACCTAGTTTCAAACAACAATGTGAATTAGCATATCAAGCAATCGCTCTTCACCACTCATCAGCGTTTGTCATGATCCACCATTCTCATCATCATATCAGGTCCCCCTTAGCTTTTCACATTATCGCTTCATCGGATGGACATCTTCTAGACTCCTACCAATACACCAATATCACATCAATGAGATAGCCATCAGGCTATCAAAGAGACATCAACTCTACTCTCATCGATGTGGTTTTTTCACGCTGATACAATTCGATGTTATAGACAAGTGGTCCCCACACCATCATGTCACCACATGTCATCCTGTCATTCACTTTATGATAGTACATCAATGCAAGTCATCCTCATCTTATCAAGTCTCATTGCCACATCCACCTTACTGGGTTCAATATTCAGCATCCATTCTCCCATCACCCTATCGTAGGGACTAGCTCCATAGTCTTGGTGATAATAATGTCTCACTAATGATATGGTCATTGGTTTGTCGAGGAGACATCCGAACAGGTCTCACTAATGAATTTTAGACATGTCGATGAAGACCCTTGATGACATCACCTATTCTTCTCATAGCCATGTGTCATTATTCTATTCATCTTCTATATACACATCACTCTTACATTATCAAGTCCCACCAATATCATTACATTCTTCCATTGTTGTATTGAGAGACTAGCTTCAAAGTCATGGCGATATCGCTTTGTCTGCCTAATGAAGGTGATCATCGCTCCATCAGAGGGATTGCCTTAAGAGTCCTACCGATGATATAATGTCACTCTGATGAAAACCCTTGATGATGTCACTTATCCACCTCATCACCATGTGGATTACCATTTACTCAATCTCGTCATGCCACATGACATCTTCATCATCACTGTCACCCATGTCATTATGATTGGGTCCCACTCGGAGTGCTCCCTTCTCATCACCAAGTCGAAGAGACATATCCAAAGGTCTCACCGATGTTGTCCAGCCTTGTTGATAACACTTCCATACTCCTTATCATTCCATCAGAGAGATACCTGCTTGACTCTTGTTAATACACTACTATCCTACCAATATGAAGGAGATGTATAACCTTAAAGCACTAGACAGAGGGGTCAATCACCTTCACGGGATGAATGACACAAGTTATTACTTATGTGACTTACAACCTACAATACCAAGTCACTGACAAAATAGAAACTATTTGAATGCTCTTACTATAAACTCCTACACACATAGGGTTTAACTGATAAACAATAGACTAAGAGCATCAATAAATGAATGGTGACATCTCCATTGACATCAAGACCTAAACAATACCTTTTTGGAAAGCTCTCAAGAAACTCGCATCGAATATGTAGATTGTTTCCTCTTTTTTTGGATGGAAACTTCTCTGCAACTTCATGAAAACATTTTAAAGATATGCACTTTAGCATCATCAATCAGCCACACACACTTCCAAACTAGGTTCACTATTCTCATGTTCATCCTTTGAGCTTGATAGAATTTAGGCACACCATTGATATATCATCATGCCAACATCTCCCTTGCATGATCAATGCCACACTCTTTTAACATTAAAGACAACATCATAGCATATGCATTCAATATTCTCTTGTAACTCCACGACAATATTGTAGCATATGCATTCACCAGCAACCAATACCCATGCTTACATATTCACTGCAAACCATATCTCCTTGACAACAATGACACTTTCTATTAATGTCATCATCTTCACTTGCATGAGAAACTCAATTTCATCTTTGATCCTCTTTCGTCATGCTAGCTTGCATGATTTTCCCTTTTGACATCAATGACAATAATATGCCAACAATCTCCCCCTTTTTCATTGATGGCCAAACCAAAATAGTCAAACTGCCAAAGGTTAGATACCAATGATGGATAACATTTGAGCTCTCAATTCTCCCCCTTTGACATACCTTCTCCTTTTCTCACACTTATGAGAAATTGCACAACTTTCTCCCCCATGCTCAATTGTTTTGAGCATTTTCACAACTTTCTCCCCCCTCAACATAAATGGAAAAGGGTCACCATTTTCTCCACTTCTTTGTCTCAAATCACCATGTTGTTTCAACCTTCACTTCTTCTTAGCAATGGCAAAGGGACTTTGCTCCCCCTTTGACTGATACCAACTGAAGACAAATTTTTTATCT
Source organism: Sequoiadendron giganteum (assembly GCA_007115665.2). Lineage (NCBI taxonomy): Eukaryota > Viridiplantae > Streptophyta > Pinopsida > Cupressales > Cupressaceae > Sequoiadendron > Sequoiadendron giganteum. Next base: position 522,086,958 of record CM021104.1, on the reverse strand, counting down.
CATTCCAATTACTGCAATCCTTTTTACTACAATGGAAAAACCATATAGTTCAACCACACTATAAAAATTACTAATATTTCACGTCGATTGAATTTTCATTACATGCTCAGTGCCAATCAGGTCAATATCAATTATAGATGTTCTACTTCATGATTTGTACCAATTGATATCATATACTTGACACCAATTGATGATATCATGCCCTGATACTAATTATCATTCTGATACCAATTGTGAGTATGTTCATTTTATGCTATGTACCAATTGATATCTTGGACTGCATTGTATCAAGTACAAAATTGATTTGATACCAATAACAACTCTCCCTTAGACCTTGCTCCATGCTATCTTCCTGTATATTTGAGCATGAGCTTCATTTTGGGCTCTATACCAACTAGATTGTTCTCAACCAATTTATGGTGGTCTGATACCAAATTGAGAATAAAATGTATAGAACAACTCCTCCTAAGACATATATCTTCTCCTTGTAGTCGAGGATTATTTCTCTTAATAGAGCATCTACACCACTTTTTCTTCAATATCTGATACCAAATGATATCAATTTGTTGCAGCTAACCATCCACTATTTCCTGATGTTCTTACTCTCTTATGAGCATTCCAAAGAGCAAGAATGTGACCATTACTTTGCAACCATAAATTTGTTATAAATTTGTAAAACATGTTTTACCTGACTTGATCCATCTCTCCATTTCATTTCCAAGGATGAATGAGGTACCAATTTAACTCCCCCTGGATTCATGCCCTATCACTAATACTTAGTGATGTACGACATAAGTGGTCACATTGATTGTTGCCTCTTGTTGACCTCTCACTCTCCAGACCTTCTTGAGCTTCATTTCTTTCCTGTCAGCCTTCTTCACAAGAACATGCAAACTTTTATTCACCCTTGGGGATTTATAATTTATTTCATAATGTGTTATTGGTCTTACATGATTTAATCTATAGTCCTTAGCTATGTGACCAAGATTATCACATTTGTAGAACACTATATTCATATCTACAACATAAGAAAAATATTTTTTATTTAAATGTTTTGTGCTCCTTTTAGATGCAACTCTACAATCTCTAGCTCTATGACCATACTAATTACACATATAGCAATAACCATTAAAACATGGGGAGTACCTTATCATAGCTCTACCTTGTGCAGGATGAGAGATCTTCTTTGATTTGGCATCTTTGCATATCTCATCCTTGGAGTTCCATTCTCATCAACTCTCATAATGTTGTCTTTTTCTTTGATACCTTGGAACGGATTTCTTCATCTTCCTCTTTACTTCCATCATCTTCTTCGTATAATTGGTAACTAATTATTCCATCCTCTTGCATGTAACTCATTTATTCTCTTTTTTTACTTCCTTCATTTTCTTATCTGCTACGGGCTCCTTCCACTTAGTAGCACTAACCTTAACTAGCTTTATGTCTCTAGAGGAATTTTTCTTGGAGTGACTCTTACAGTCTTTCTCATCCTTGGTGGAGCATCTTTCTTCTGCTATAAAATTGTCATACAATTTGGTAGATGCATTCTTGGTTGGGCTTTTACCTTTTTCAAAACCAACACCAAATATTTCTCTTGGTTTTGATGGATTTTTTGAACTAACCAGTTCATCTATTATTCTTGAGCAACCCTTCAACTTTAGGCCTTTATCAATCCGCTCTTTAGCTTTTCCTAAGTCTTTTCTCAAGATCATTATTTTTGCCTTTAGCATCATGCACTCTTCTGATTTAGTCTATAGTTTAGAGTTAACTATGTCTTATATTATCTTTTCTTCTTTCACTTGAGCCTTCCAACTAACTATCATTTGATCAGATTCTTCAAGGGTTTTAGTCAGTCTATATATCTCTTTTAGTGCATGCAACTTTTGTTCTTCATTCTCTTTCTACAAAATTTTAATCTCATCAAGAGCACTTATGATTTTACCTTCAATATCAACTTCTTCTTCTTTACCATAGGTTTTATCTTCTTCATCATTTTCAAACCTCTCAACCTCTTCATTAGAGCTCTTTCCAAATGGGTCAACCCCATAGAAACTTCCATGTTCATCATTTGATCTATCATTTACATTAGATGACCCACTTTCTCTTCTTGTATGCACATTCTTCTCCTTTTCCTCTTCAATATCTTATTCTTTCTTAGAGTTAACCATTTCATAATGAGGGAATTTAGAAACAAGACCTAATCTACTAAAGTTAAAGCTTTTAAGAGGTAGCTTACCTATGTATCTTTGAGAGCCTCTTCTTAATCTCCTGAAGCAATCACCTTCCTCTTCATTGGTCTCCTCACATTTAGAATTAGATGCTTCTTCCTCATTACCTCTTGTTGCAACTTCACTTGTACTCACACTTTTAGAGTCACTTTCATATTTTTGAATCAAGGCCTTCACCTCATCTTAACCATCCTCTTCATACATTCTATTCAACTTGTTCCAAACTTCATGTGTTGTTTGACAATGCATGACTTTGACCAACATAAAACTTGACAGTCCATGAACAATTATCTATTACTGTAGCATTATCCTCATATGCCTTCCTTTCAACTTCAGTTATTGGAGGTGTAGCAAGAACTATATATCCATTTACAACTAACATCCAAACATAAACTCCTATGGATCCCAAATATACTTCCATCAGTGAGCTCCAAAAAATATATCTTGATCTATCAAATATAGGTCCATTGTATGCAAGTAAACTTTCCTGACTAACCATTGTGTTCACCTTATCCAAGATCTACTTTGAGATGATTAAGCTTCTCCTAGGGAACCTAGGGCTTTGAAACAAATTGTTGGAACAAAATTATCTTCTGAGAGGGGGGTTGAATCAGTAGATACCAAAATCTATCCCTTAAAACTTTATCCAGATTACTTTCTTAGCTCCAAATACTTTGTGCAGACTCTTTCCTCAAACTCTTAATGTGTAGATTGAAAACTAAAGATGCAAACATAAACATGCAAATAGAAAATCAACACACACATGCCCACAACACCAGATATATGTGGAAAACCCAATTTGGGAAAAACCATGTTGAGAAATGTTGCTTGAGTCTACTGCTCAAATCCAGCCTAACAATCCAAATCTTTGTTACAATGTTTAGGGGTATAACCCAAGGAACTACCAACTCCCTGATTTAGAAGCTACAACTTAAAGGATGAACCAACACTCTATTTTAGGAACTACAACTCCTAGGAGACTACAATCACCTAAACTGAGATACAACCTAGTACAATGAGGCCACAACCTCTTACAACATTAAAATCTCATATATGTATAAACTGGTTCTGCATAACCTATAATGCATCATTACACTTAGTACATTGTTGCAATTTATGCAACTTACACTCTTCTATTGAAGCTACACTCTCAACAACACACCCTTGATCTACTTTCTCATCTACACATGTAACAATCATTGTTTTATCTTGTTGCACTACACCTCTTTCCCTTTTTATAGTGTCTCACACATTTGCACTCCCCTGAATAAAAACCTAGATGATGTTTTGTATTACAATCTAGGACTTTTAAAATGAATTCACTATATACTTTGCTACTCTCACTCTCTTTGTTACATACTCATCAAGATCTAACCTTTAGTAGTGTTGCAACCAACTGCAGTTTGTTCTCGAGCTGTACATGCACACTCTCTCTTACACTATCTTTGCAGCATACTCGGAAAGATGTAACTCTATTCAATACACCATTCAACTATAGGCTATTCTCTCTATTCGTACACCCTTATTGTAGACATCTAACTTTGACAATATTTGATTGTCTTCTTTCTCCAACGACCTCCTATCTCTTCCTTGAGATTCCTCCATCATCCAAATCAGCTACAACATTTTGTTAGGGTTTCCATACTTGCTATCTTCACCGGAAATTTTCCTGTACATCAAGCTACATTTCATCATCCATTTCATCATAAAGACATCTAATAAGCTTTATTATATATCACCATACCTCTGCATTGAGCCACACAACATTTAATTTAGATATAGAGAATTTTCCTTTATTCTATCTGTCAAACCCCAAAATATGATAATCCATTTAATGCTATCTTCTAATCCTTCAATCTAATTTTAATCTCAATCATTTATGCAATATGTTTCACTGCCTTGAAGATCAAATCTTCATTTATATTGTTCACAAGTGAAATTGGACCAATTAATTCTTTCTCCTGTGTTGGTTACCAATTGAAACCTTGTTTACACAGACTTAGCCATTTGAGATATTTTACTTTGAATCTGGTTCATCGATCTTCTCTTTCATGCCATGATCCTCTCTTTCATACCATGATCCAGCATCCCTCATTCTTTGTCATATCTTTAAACCCTGACCATCGAATAAGTAGTCATTCAAATCTCCATCGTTGATCTTGGTGGTATTCACTTAACACCGTTCTCTTCGACATTAATTGTCATCGAGTACATGGGCCCACATCCCATCTATCCTCCATGTCATCACCACCTATTTTGCAACAATAATGTGAATTAGCATATTGATCAATCGCTCTTCGCCACCTGTCGACCTTCGTCACGATCCACTATCATCATCATCCTATGGGTCCCACTTATCTTTTCACCTTATTTCTTTGTTGGAGGGACATCTTCTAGAATCCTTTCAATACACCAATGTCACACTAATGAGATAGCCATCAAGCTATCAAAGAGAAATCAACTCCACTCTCATCGATATGGAATTATCATGCTGATACCATTCATTGTTGTAGATAAGTGGTCCCCATGCCATCGTGTTGCCACATGTCACCATCCATTATCGCTTCATTCCATGTGTCATCTTGTCATTTTCTTTATGACAATACCATCAATGCACATCATCCTCATCTTACCGGGCCTCACCGCCACATCCACATTACTGGGTCCCATAGTCGGCATCCATTCTCCCATCGCCCTATCATAGGGACTAGATGAATAGTCTTCATGATACACCAATGTCTCGCTGATGAGATGGTCATCAGGTTGTCAAGGAGACATCTGAACTAGTCTTTCCAAGGACTTTTAGTCACCCCGATGAAGACCCTTGATGACATCACTTATTCTTCTCATAGCCCTATGTCATTGTTCTATTCATCTTCCAAATATGCATCACCCTTACATTATCAGGTCCTACCAACGTCATTAAATTCTTCCATCATCGTATCAGAGAGACTAGCTTCAAAGTCCTAGTGATATTGCTTTGTTTTCCCAATGAAGGTTATCATCGTTGCATCAGAGGGACTGCCTTGAAATTCCTACTGATGATATAATTTCATGCTAATGATAACACTTGATGATTTCCCCTATCCACCTCATCACCATGTCATTGCATCATAATCCACAACAAGGATGTGGATTACCATTTACTCAATCTCGTCATGCCACGTAACATCTTCATCATCACTGTCACCAACATCATTATGACTAGGTCCTACTCAAAGTGTTACCTTCTCATCACCAAGTCGGAGACCTAGCTAGAGGTCTCACTAACATCATCCAATCTCACTGATAATGCTTCCATACTCCTTATTGCTCCATCAAAGAGAGTCCATCCAGACTCCTACTGATACATTGGTGTCTCACCAATGAAATGAACATTAGGTCATCAAAAAGACACTTGCTTGACTCTATCGATACACTAGTGTATGATCAATCTGAAGGAGAAGTATAACCTTAAAGTGATAGGCAGAGGATCCAATCACCTCCACTAGATGAATGACATAAGTTATTACTTATGTGACTTGCTACCTACAATACCAGTTCATTGAAAGAATACAAACTATTTGAACATTGTGCATGAACAAATGAATGTTGGCATCTCCATTGATATCAAGACCTACACAATACCTTTCTAAAAAGCTCTCGAGAAACCCACATCGAATTTATAGCTTGTTTCCTCTTTTGTTGTATAGAAACCTCTATGCAACTTCATGACAACATTTGTAGGATATGCACTTTAGCATCATCAACCAACCACACACACTTCCATACTATGTTCACTACTCTCACGTTCATCCTCTGAGATTTATAGAATTTAGGCACACCACTGATCTATCATCATGCCAACATCTCCCTAGCATGATCAATTCCACACTCTTTTGACATCAAAGACAAGATCGTAGCATATGCATTCAAGATTCTCTTGTAACTCCATGACAACATTGTAGCATATGCATTCATCAACAACCAATACTCATGCTTCCATATTCACTACAAACCATATCTCCTTGACATCAATGACACTTTTCATTAATTACATCATCTTCACTTGCATGAGCAACTCCATTTCATCTTTTATTCTCTTTCATCATGCTAGCATTTTGCCTTGCATGCTTTTCCCTTTTGACATCCATGACAACTATATGCCAAAAATCTCCCCCTTTGTCATTGATGGAAAAACCAAAATGGTCAAACTACCAAAGGCCATATACCAATAATGGATAACATCTGAGCTCTCAATTCTCCCCCTTTGACATACCTTCTCCTTTTCTCACATTTATGAGAAATTGCACAACTTTATCCCCCATGCTCAATTTTTTTGATCATTTGCACAAATATCTCTCTCTTTGACATCAATGGCAAAGGGTCGCCATTTTCTCCACTTCTTTGTCTCAGGTCACCATACTGCTGCAGCCTTCACTTTCTTAGCAATGGCAAAGGCACATTGCTCCCCCTTTGACTGATACTAACAAAAGATAATTTTTTCTATCATGCCAATTGCTGCAATCCTTTTTACTGCAATGGAAAAACCTTATAGTTCAATTGCACTGTACCAATTACTAATATTTGATGTCTATTTCAGTGCCATTACATGCTCAGTTTCAATCAGGTCAATATCAATTATAGATGTTCTAATTCATGCTTTGTACTAATTGATATCATATAATTGATACCAATTTATGATATCATGCCCTGATACCTATTATCATTTTGATACCAATTGTGAATATGTTCACTTTATGTTATGTACCAATTGATATCCTACAGTGCACTGTATCAAGTAAAAACATTGATTTGATACCAATAGCAACTCTCCTTTAGACCTTGCTCCATTCTCTCTTCCTGTATATCTGAGCATGAGCTTCATTTTGGGTTTTGTACCAAATAGACTGTTCTCAACCAAATTAAGAATAAAATATATAGAATAGCTCCCCCTAAGACATATATCTTCTCCTTGTAGTCAAGGAGCATTTCTCTTAACATAGCATCTACACCACTTTTCTTAAATAGCTAATACCAAATGTTGATATCAATTTGTTGCAGCTAAGCATCCAATATTTGCTAATGTTCTTACTCTTTGATGAGCATTTCAAAGAGCAAGAATGTGATAATTACTCTGCAACCATAAAGTTGTTAGAAATTTGTAAAACATATTTGTCCTCACTTGATCCATCTCTCCATTTCATTTTCAGGGATGAATGACGTACCAATTTAACTCCCCTTGGATTCATTCCCTATCACTAAAACTTAGTGATGTAAGGTAGAAGCGGTCACATTGACTGATGCCTCTTGTTGACCTTTCACTCTCCATACCTTCTTGAGCTTCATTTTTTTCTTGTTAGCCTTCTTCACAAGAACATGTGAACTTTTGTTCACCCTAGATGATTTATACTTTCTTTCATAATGTGCTATTGGTCTTACATGATTTAATCTATAGTCCTTAGGTATGTGACCATGGTTATCACATTTGTAGCACACTATATTCATATCTACAACATGAGCAAAAGAATTTATATTTACATATTGTGTGCTCCTTTTAGGTGCAACTCTATAATCTCTAGCTCTATGAGCATATTGATTACAGACATAGCAATAACCATTAAAATGTGGGGAGTACCTAGTCATAGCTCTACCTTGTGCAGGATGAGGAGATCTTCTTTGATTTGACATATTTGCACATCTCATCCTTGGAGTTCCATTCTCATCAGCTTTCATCATTTTTTGTCTTTTTCTTTGATACCTTGGAACTGATTTCTTCATCTTCTTCTCTGCTACAGTCATCTACTTCTGATAATCAAGAACTAATTCTTCCATTCTCTTGCATGCAACCACTTTCATCTCTTTTGTTACTTTCTTCATTTTCTTATCTGCTATGGGCTCCTTCCACTTAGAAGCAATAACCTTAACTAGTTTTTTGTCTCCAAAGGCATTTTCCTTGGAATGACTCATACAATCTTTCTCATCCTTGGTGGAGCATCTTTCTTCTGCTATAAAATTGTCATTAAATTTGGCAGATGCATTCTCGGCTGGGCTTTTACCTTTTTTCAAAACCAAGACTAGAATTTTCTCTTGGTTTTGATGACTTTTATGAACTAACCATTTCATCTATTATTCTTGAGTCACCCATCAACTTTGGGCCTTTATCAGTCTTCTCTTTAGCTTTTCCTAAGTCTTTTCTCAAGGCCATTATTTTTGCCTCTAGCATCTTGTACTCTTCTAATTTAGTCTATATTTTAGAGTTAACTATGTCTTCTATTCTCTTTGCTTCTTCCACTTGAGTCTTTAGACTATCTATCATTTGATCAGATTCTTCAGGGCTATTAGTTAGTTTATCTATCTCTTTTTGTACATGCAACTTTTTTTATTCATTCTCTTTCTTCAAAATTTTAATCTCATCAAGAGCACTAATGAGTTTACCTTCAAGATCAACTTCTTCTTCTTATTTACCAAAGGTTTTATCATCTTCATCATTGTGAGAACTATCAACCTCTTCATCATAGGTTGTTTCAAATGGGTCAACCCCATAGAAACTTCCATGTTCATCATCTGATCTTCCATTTACATCAAATGTCCCTTTTTTTCTTCTTGTATGCACATTCTTCTCCTTTTTTTGTTCACTATCATCTTCTTTCTTAGAGTTATCATTTTCATAATGAGGTAATTTATCAATAAGACCTAATCTACTAAATTTGAAGCTTTTAAGGTGTGCCTTACCTTTGTATCTTCTAGAGCCTCTTCTCAATCTCTTGAAGCAATCAGCTTCATCTTCGTCAGTCTCCTCACATTCAAAAGTAGATGCTTCTTCCTCATTACCTCTTGTTGCAACTTCACTTGTACTCATAATTTCAAATTCACTTTCATATTTCTAAATCAAGGCTTTCACCTCATCTTTACCATCCTCTTCATGCATTCTCTTCAACTTGTTACAGACTTCATGTGTTGTTTGACAATGCATGACTTTAACCAACACATAGCTTGACAGTCCATGAAGAATTATATCTCTTACTATAGCATTATCCTCATATGCTTTCCTTTCAAAATCAGTTATTGGAGGTGTAGCAGGAACTATATATCCATTTACAACTGACATCCAAGCATCAACTCCTATGGATCCCAAATATCCTTCCATCGGTGAGCTTTAAAAAAAATATCTTGATCCATCAAAGGTAGGTCCATCATATCCAAGTAAACTTTCCTGACTAACCATTGTGTTCACCTTATCCAAGATCTACCCCAAGCTAATTAAGCTTCTCCTAGGGAACTTGGGGATCTGATACCAATTGTTAGAACACAATAATCTACTAAGAGGGGGGGTGAATCAGTAGATACCAAAATCTATCCCTTAAAACTTTATGCAGATTACTTTTAGAGCTCCAAATATTTTGCGCAGACTTTTTCCTCAAACTCTTAATGTGTAGATTGAAAACTAAAGATGCAAACATAAACATGCAAATAGACAATCAACACACACATGCCCACAACACTATATATACATGGAAAACCCAATATGGGAAAAACCACGTTGAGAAATGTTGCTTGAGTCTATTGCTCAAATCTAGCCTCACAATCCAAATATCGGTTACAATGTTTAGGGCTACAACCCAAGGAAGCACCAACTCCCTGATTTAGAAGCTACAACTTCAAGGATGCACCAACACCCTGGTTTAGGAACTACAACTCCAAGGAGACTAAAATCCCCTAAACTGAGCTACGACCTAGTATAATGAGGCCACAACCTCTTACAACATTAAAATCCCATATATGTATAAACTAGTTTTGCATAACCTATAATGCATCATTACACTCAGTACATTGTTTCACTTTCTGCAAATTACACTCTACTATTGAAGCTACACTCTCAGCAACACACCCCCAATCTACACTCTCCTCTGCACATAGAATGATCATGGTTCTATCTTTTTGCAGTACACCTCTTTCCCTTTCTGCAGTGTCTCACACATCTGCATTCCCCTGAATGCAAACCTAGATGATGTTTTTTATTACAATGTAGCACTTTTCAAATGCATTCCCTATCTACTTTTTTGCTCTCACTCTCTTTGTTATATACTCATCAAGATCTAACCTTTAGCAGTGTTGCAACCAACTGCAGGTTGTTCTGTGTATGCATGCACACTCTCTCTTACACTATCTCTGCAACATACTTGGTAAGATGTAACTCTATTTAGTACACCATACAACTATAGGTTATTCTCTATATTTGTGCACTCTTACTGCTGAAATCTAACTTGGATAGTATCTGATTGTATTATTTCTCCAATGACCTACTATCTTTGCCTCAAGATTCCTCCATCATTTAGATCAGTTATAGCATTCTATTAGGATTTTCATACTTTCTATCTTCACCAACAAGTTTCCTGTACATCAAACTACACTCCATCATCCATCTCATCATAAATACATCCGATAAGGCTTATCATATATCACCATACCTCTGCGTCAAGCCACACAAGATTTAATTTAGATACAAATAATTTTCCTTCATTCTCTCTATCAAACCCTAAAATTTGATTATGTATTTAATGCTCTCTTCTAATCCTTCAATCTTATTTTGATCTCAATCACTTTTGCAATTTGTTCCACCACCTTGAAGATCAAATCTTCATTTACATTAGTCGTAGGTGTAGTTGGACCAATTAATTATTTCTCTTGTGTTGGTTACCAGTTGAAACCTTGTTTACACAAACTTAGTTGTTTGAGATCTTTGCCTTTGAATATAGGCCATTGATCTTCTCTTTCATGCCATGATCTAATGTCCCTTATTCATCATCATATCTTTAAACCTCGGTCATCAAATAAGCGGTCATTCAAATCTCCATCATCCATCTCGAGGGTATTCACTTAACACCGTTCTCTTTGACATGAACTGCCATCAAGTGCATGGGCCCACATTCCATCTATCCTCCATGTCATCAGCACCTAGTTTGTAAAAATTATGTGAATTAGTATAATAAGAAATCTCTCTTCACCACCTATCGGCCTTCATCATGATCCACCATCATCATCATCCTATCGGGTCCCACTTACCTTTTCAGCTTATCGCTTTGTTGGAGGGACATCTTCCAAAATCTTATTGATAAACCAATATCACATCGATGAGATAACCATCGAGATAGCAAAGAGACATCAACTCCACTCTCATCAATATGGTGTTGACACACTGATACCATTCATTGTTTTAGACAAGTGGTCCCTATGCCATCATGTCACCACATGACACCATCCATTGTCGCTCCCTGCCACATGTCATCTTGTCATTTGTTTTATGACTGTACCATCAATGCATGTCATCCTTATCTTATCGGGTCTCACTTCCACATCCACCTTACTAGGTCCCACAGTCGACATCCACTTTCCCATTTCCCTAACGTAGGGACTAGCTCCATAATTCTAGTGATACACCAATGTCTCACTAATGAGATGGTCATCAAATTTTTGAGGAGACATCTGAATAGGTCTTGCTAAGGAGTTTCAGTCACACCGATGAAGAACCTTAATGCCATCACCTATTCTTCTCATAGCCATGTGTCATTATTCTATTTGAATTCCATATACACATCACCCTAAAATTATCAAGTCCCACCAACGTCATTACATTTTTCCATCATCGTATCAGAGAAACTAGATTCAAAGTCCTAGTGATATCATTTTGTCTACCTAATAAAGGTTATTATCACTACATCAAAGGGACTACCTTGAGATTCCTACTAATGATAGAATGTCACTCTAATGAAAACCCTTGATGACATCACCTGTCCACCTCATCACCATGTCACTACATCATAATCCACAACAAGGATGTGAATTACCATTTACTCAATCTCGTCATGCCACATGACATATTTGTCATCACAATCACCCACATCATTATGATTGGGTCCCACTCAGAGCGCTACCTTCTCATCGCCAAGTCGAAGAGACATATCCAAATGTCTCGCTGACATCATCCAGTCTCATCGATAATTCTTCCATACTCCTTATCACTCCATCAAAGAGAGTCTATCAACACTCCTACCAATACATTGGTGTCTCACCGATGAAATGATCATCGGGCCATCGGAGAGACACCTGCTTGACTCCTATCGATACACTAGTGTCTTGTCGATCTCAAGGAGATGTATAAACTTAAAGCACTAGGTAGAGGAGCCAATCACCTCCACTAGATGAATAACATAAGTTATAACTTATGTGACCTACAACCTACAACCTACAATACCAAGTCACCGATAGAATAGAAACTCTTTGAATATTATGCATGAACAAATGAATGTTAATATCTTCATTGACATCAAGACCTACACAATACCTTTCTAGAAAGATCTCGAGAAAACCACATCAAATTTGTAGCTTATTTCCTCTTATGTTGTCTGTAAACCTCTTTGTAACTTCATGACAACATTTGTAAGATATGCACTTTAGTATCATCAACCAACCAAACACACTTCCAAACTAGGTTCACTACTCTCACATTTGTCCTTTGAGCTTCATAGCATTTAGGAACACCACTGATCTATCATCATACCAACATCTCCCTTGTATGATCAATTTCACACTCTTTTGACATCAAAGACAACATCATAGCATATTCCTTCAAGATTCTCTTGTAACTCCATGACAACATGCATATGCATTCACCATCAACTCGTAATCATGCTTCCATATTCACTGCAAACCATATCTCCTTGATATCAATGACACATTCCAGTAATGCCATCATCTTCACTTACATGAGAAACTTCATTTCATCATTGATCCTCTTTCATCATGCTAGCATTTTGACATCAATGACAACTATATGCCAACAAAACCCCTATTCACTAACCCCGCAACATTTTTCCCTCTCCTTTATGTGTGATTTACAAATCAAGGTTGCATATTTCTCAAGGAGCAAGATTGGAGAAAAGTTTTCAAGTGATCAAGGTTGTCAAAGTTGTCATCAAGCCTTGGTGAAACTTGGAGAAGACCTACATGTGGTAATTTGCAGTTTTGAATCCATAAATCAATCAAAAATAGCAAAGCAAACCTGGAGGAACATAATTAGGTTCAAAACTTCTAGAAAAGAAGAAGTGGAATGATTTTCCACAAGTAGCGAATGAGTCCCACTGTACAATCCTGGCAGATTTTTTATAGATTTGGATACCCTTTTGGCAGAAACTTGTATCTACATATTTTCCCAGAAACTAGACTGATTCGCCCAGCCTAGCGAATGAGTCCCAATCAGCTTTGCCAAAATATTTTTCAATGATTCAAACCTCTATTTAGCCATCTCAAGTTTCCCAAGTGCACACTTTTTGTTTTTATAGATTTATGTTGCATTTCATTCATCTTGCTAGGTCATTTAGAATTAGTTTGCATTCAATTAGGGTTTTACATTTCATTTTATATATCCTTGTCTTTTCCAAGTCTAAACTTGGTAGTGAACCCCTCATTAGATCCTATTCAGCCTTTAGGACAGCCCTCTTGCAAGATCTCTTTCTCTTTTGCATTGAGATCTCAAGGGTTTGTTCTTGAGTGAAGTGTATAAAGATTTCCCCTTTTCTTTTAAGTCCAGAACCCTAAAGGTGAAAAAAGAGGACCCAATTTTCATCATTTCATTTTGGTGAACTTGCATTTATAACATCATAATTCTAATTTAGAGTGCACTTACATCCTAGATTTAGCTTGCATTAACATTACATTTGTTAATTTATATTTTAAGGTTTCAAAATTTGCATTAGTGAAAAGCTCATTTAGCTTGCATTTTTGTACTTAAAATCAATCAAATCATACATTTACATCCCAGACATAGCTCAAAAAACATAAAAAGCATAAAATTCAATTCAAAAATTTGGAAAAATTTCAAACAAACCATCATTGGGACTCATTCACCACCCTAGGTGAATTAGTGCCTTTTCATATTCTGCATTGCATTTTATGGCATTTAAAGTTCAATTTTTGATTTTCTACTTGTTGTTTCTACTTTTCTATTTTGGTTTCTAGAATTTTAGTTATAAGCATTTCATTATTCTTAGCTTATATTTCATTTGCATTCACCTTGCATTTAGTAGCTTTTGCATGAGTATTTAGTGTCCTATTGCTAATACTGTAGTGAAATGAAGTTTGAGACTCATGTCATCCCATGATAGCACAATCGTTGTGGATCTTGGGTTGTCTATATCTTTCACTCCTAGTATTGACATTAGTACACTAGATATGGACAATACCTTCAAAAACTCTTTTCCTTCAAGTAGCATGCCAGTTGAACCAAGGAATGATAGTGTCCCGCAAGAAAACATAATTCACATTCATGAGGGCCTAGCACACCTACAACTTCAAGTGCAAAATGACATCTCAACTACTTCCATCCCTACCATAGATAACATTCATCAAATTCTTGAAAGTGAAGATGGCCTTGACCTTTCAAAAAACATAGTACAAATTTGTCAAAAACATCTCACCTCAGCCACTAGTTGTTCTTTGCCAACAAGCAATGTTACAAGTCAAGAAGGAACTCAAATTCCTCCTCCCACAACAATTGCCTCAATACCTACCTATACCAATTAAATGATTACTAATAATTGGTAACAACTCTTATTTACCTTAATTTGTTTTGTAAAATGAATAGCTCCAAATTATCTTATCCTAAGAATTTCCCATGACCTTGGAATGAGCGGAATTATTTGGATAGTAAGCCAAATAGAATCCAATCTTTATTTCTGAAAATTGGACTCTTTTCTCTTTTTTTAGAAATCATTAAAAAACCTTATTTTTGTTTCTTTAAAAATGACGAACTAGCACATTTGAAATATTTTATTTCTAAGCAAGCAAGAATACCCCTATCTTATTCTTGCTAAAAAAGATCTATTTTCCTATGATACCCTTTTTTATCTCTCAAGGATAAAAGAGGATTGCAGATCTATCATGTCAACAAAAATAACAATTATAGATTTGGTTAATTATGTAGATCCAGATAGATCTACATAATCCCTAGTAGATCTATTCTATTCTATTCTATTTTCCTTTTTTTTCTTTTCTTTGGGACAGGGATCGCTCAAAGAATTGGAATAAAAAAATTATTTTCTTTATTGAGAAAAAATGAACATCTATAAACTGCCATATCCCAGGGGGTTTCCCGACAAGTCATATAGGGGAGTAGATGCGCTAGGGAAATATTTTTGAAAGGGGTTGTAAATGGGACCGATATGGGACGAACATAAATTCATTCTCCCCCTAGTTCCATGATTGCTCTTGTTGTACCTTCCTTATTGGAGGCTAGCCCCCTTAAACAAACAAGGGGAGGGTACTAGGAAATGTATGGAGGGTTCCTTACAGAAGGGCCTCAATACCATCTTTCCTAATGGCTATGGTATCCAATAATATCCATCCTTGTGAATCCCATTATGTGAACCTTGTGTTGTAAATGATATGGTTGTATGAGGAAAGGCTCGCCCAAACTAGGAAGAGCATCCTTATTATGGTTGTGTGTACCTGTGAAATTGGACATAAATGTGATCTAGAATACTTGTGGACTATGTGAGAAAGATAGTATCAAAAGATGTAAATTTAATATTCCTTGAGACATGGTATGAGTGTCATGATTGAGATATGGTATGAGTTTCATGATTGAGACATGGTATGAGTGTCATAATTATAAGGTAAGTTTCTCTTTTAAGAACATATCTGGACAAAAGTGTGAAGTTAACAACTCTTGAGATATGATTGAACATTTGAGAAAAGACATTTTCTAATAGCATGAGTTTTTTTTATGGTAAAATGTATTTTGAGGCATATCAAAAGATGTTTATTATTGATATAGTGTTGTAATTTAATAGAAGTGGGTTGCATGGGAAATAATGTATAGTTGCATGGATAGTTGTTAACCTTTTATTTGTTTTATATAAAGAGAATATATGAGATAAATATTTCATTGAAAAAATATATATAAATGTTGATGTTGAAATTCATGAAAGGGATGCCTCTAATGTATGTTCTTAGTTTACTATTTTGATTCCATTCATCAAGAAAGTAGAATAATTATCATGGTCAATTAGATTCTTGTGTGTTGCTATAATTCTATTAATTTTTTAACTTCGAAAGACTTCCAAGAGGAATTTTATACAAGGGGAGAATAATGTAAGGTACCTCCCTTTATATTAGAGTTACAACCCCTTTTATTCTAATTTTTTTTCTACTTTGTTGTGTAGATTTAGAGTTTATCATTTAGATAATATAAGATCCAGTTGTGTTTCAATGCCACTATACTTTTAGTCATTTGATTCTAAGAGTAGATTATTTAAATTCTTATGTGAATGTTTTTGTTAAAGTAAATGAATAAATCTACATTGATAGATACTATAATTTTTCATGCTATAATGTGTTGATAAGGTCTGATTGTAATAGCATTTATGTCCTATCATTTGAATCATGTTGATTTTGAGTATCTCCTATAGTATTCACTTAAGGTTCCTCATATCAAGTATTATGACTAAAGTCATTAAAAGAGACTTAGAGGTTTTAGTAAAAATAGCAGGTGCAGATTCAATCCCTATAGTACTACTTAACTTACAAAAATTAGGATAGAAAGTAAATAAGGAAAGAGGAAGAGTTTAGAGTCTATACTATTATTGAGTTGTGTTTTATCATTTGATTATGATCTACACTTAAATTGGAGCATCATACCATTACATATGGTTGGGAGATGTTAATGGAGAGTTAATTTGATAGGGATGGCTAAGCCTATCTTTAATTAGAATAATAGCATGTTGGCAATCTGATGGTCATTGATATCAAAAGGGGCACCTCATTAAGGTCAAAAGGACATCTAAAAGATATCAAATGAGGATTTTTTATTTCAAGTCAAAAGGGCTTCATAATGGATGTTAAGAAGAAGGATTCATTGGCCTTAGAGTGTCATTGTAGAAAGCCTTGAAGAAATGCAAAATTTTGGCATTGGTTCTTGGGCTTACCTTGTATTATTTGCTAAAGAGAAAAGAGTGTCATTTTTTTAGCTAATTATGATTGGGCTTCATACTTTGAGCTTTAGGCTTACCCTCTACTACAAGAGATCAAACTTCAAGATTTTTTCATACCTCTCACCGAGTGCCTTGACACAAATGAAGAAAGTTTGTACAAATTCCAAAAAGTGTCAAACATTGGGCTTTGGTCATACCTCATACAGAATCCATCAAAGAAAGGAAGGAAGAGTGTGCTAGGTCTAAAAAAAGTTTCAAACATCAAACCTCAGCTATACCTCATATCGATTGCATAAAGGAAAAGGAATTTTGCATGTGTTAAGTCTAAAAAGATGTTGGGCATCAGACTTCGGACTTAAGGCTTACTCTATGTTGAAGGTGTTGAGAATCAAACATCAACATTAAGGCTTATGCCTTAACTAAATATTAAGTATGAAGGATGAGGGAGACTCAAACCCAACATCCATAATGGTGTCAGAGTTTGTGAGACAGTGTTAAGTCTTACACCTTACCAAGAATGTTAAAAAAGGCTATAAAGAAACCCCAAATTTCGACACCCAAAATGGTCTTGGTGTTCTTGGATTGGTGTTAAGGCCTTTTCCTTAATATGAAATAAAGAAATGGCTATGATGAAACCTCAAACCCTGACACCCAGAATAGTTTTGGTGTTCACGGGTCAACCTTGACATTTATGCCTAATCAGTTTGTTAGTATGTGGTAAGAAGTATGTCCAAGGGCCGACACCCAAAAGGATAAGTTTGATGATGCTCGCAAAGGTTTATTTCAAATATCATGGGTTGGTAGGTTGGATTACACCTTAACACAAAGGCATGGAATTGATAAGGTGGAAGGGTGAACCTCGAAATCTAACAACTTACACTTTTAATGTTTCATGCTTCAAAGTTTCAAAGGTATGAGTGATGGGTTGTGAAGGAGTCAAGGATGGTAGATGGTAAAGGGTAAGGCCAAAGGCCAAAACTCGAAAGGTACAAAGAAGCATCAAACATGTGTGTTTAGGCTTTCTTGTTAAGCTTTGTTATGCACTCCAAGCATAAGGTAAGAGGGATTAGAAATCCCTAATCCTTGACTGGCATGACAAGTGGTAGAATTTTGTTATATTTTAGAAGACTTGGTGGGCCCAAGTGTGAGGGTCTACGTGTGTGATGAAGATTGATGGAAACGTGGAAAGCTATGATTGCATCACTCATTTAATTCACATCGTTGTTGTGAATTTTTCCATGTTGAGAAAAAGGCGATGAGTGATAGAAGTGGAGTATGACAGTGTCGAAGACAAGTGGTGGTTCATGATTGCATCACACAAGCTCTTCACATCACGAAATTCATTCTTTAGGTGCAAGGAATAAGAGTGATATGTGATGGTAGTGTTGTATGATGTCAGAAGGGAAGATGGCAACTATTCATTGCATTTCATATGTTACATGCATCATTGTTTACAATATCAAAGCATAAAGTATTTGTGTGATAGGAAAAAGGGTTTGCAATGAGCATGGTGGGTCCTTTTGTGTGATAGGAAAAAGGGTTTGCAATGAGCATGAATGATGAAGCAAAGAGAGGATGTTTGTTCGAAATGATAGTTAGCAAGTGTTTATTATATCATGGAGGCTATATATCACATTTATCTTCTCTTTAGCATACATAAAATTGCAATGAAGTGAAATGAGAGTGAGATAATGGTAAATTCCTTATGCGGCAAATGATGATGATCCATTATATTACGTAACTCCTTGACATTGTGGAAATGGGTTTTTATCTCGAAGCATAAAAATAATAGGCAATATGATGCAATGGAAATCTATGGTTGGAATTCAAGTAGGTCAAATTGGACAGTGGTTTTTTAAAGAAAGACAAGTAATTGAGCTGAACTTAATCATGACACAAATTTCAAGATCGATGGTACAAAAAATGATATGTCAGCTCTAGGCGACACTCTTCCAAAGGAATGAAGGAAATGGAAGACACCATTAATGCAAAGGTTGGCTATGTAAGTTGAAATTTATCTAGAAAATGGGAACATGGGATTAAATTTATATAAAATTTGGAAGAGGTGGAGGATTCAAGAAGATGAAAATTAATTCAAAACAAACCCTAGATTGTGAAAAATGCCAGAAATTGTAGGTGTAATGAATTTGGTCAGGGGTGCATGGCTCAAGGGGTATAAGCTTGTCGATGAAGAAAAAGAGGAGAGGCTAGGCATGTGACTTTTCTAGAAGTGGTGGGGGTTGAAGTGGGGAGAATCAAACTTCCATTTGAGATGGATGATACGACTGGAGACCTTCAATTGGGTTTTCATGGAGGACAAATAATGTGAAGCAGAAGCAAAGGCTCAAGACACCATCTCAAGCCCTTGGATAATATTTACATAGGTATGGGGTCTATCTATAATGGGTTGTAAGCATACCTACCTGGTATTTCGTACGTGAAGATACATTTGCATGTTGGATCCTATCGTTTGTATTGGGGGCATTAGTTGTACTTCTCATGTATTGCTTGTAGTGGGAGTAATATTTGGGAGTTTATATTTATACCTAGATCTATCTATGAGTGTTTTGAGATTGTTTTTATAATTTTGGCTTCCATCAACCGTTTCGTTGGTCTCAAGTGAAACCTTTGTTCATAAGCCATTGTATGGAAATTTTAATGTTATCCTTAAATGAATAGAGCTTGGGCTTCTATGTCTTTTTTAGTCATCAAATGTTGGTAATAATCAATCATATATAAGTTTTTGATACATAATAATTGGTAAGAATAATGGGTGTTGGAATGCTCCATTTAGTAGAATTTGAGTATCGCACTCATGGCACTGTTTAATTCTCTATCAAAATGATGTTGTCTATTGTAATGCCCAAAATTTACTTCCAAATTATAGTTAAAGATAAAACACAAATTTCAAATTTCACTCACACACACTCGACTAACTCACACAAGTTGTTTCTAAAACTCACATTTCCTAAAAAGTATAATAACATTCGACCAATTGTAGACTATAATATTTAGTTAGACAACTAAATTTCTTAGCAATCATGGTAGGGTTTCAAATGGAGACATGAAATTCACATCATCAAGATAGATTTAATTAGTTATAATAACTTATTAAAAGTTAAATATATTATTCAAGTCACATGTTATGCAAATAAAATATATTAATAATAATTTTAAAATAATAATGAGAGAACAAGACCTAGGGGCCAAACCTATTCCTCGAGGGATCATCTCTGATGTCCTTTCCTATGTATTGCACAGAGGCTTTGTAGTTCGACAACTTATGTTTTCTCCAACTCATTTGACTGACCAACAAAGGGTATATCCACTAGGTTTCAAATAATAACTCTACCTCAATCACAATCATAACCCAATAACACTTATATACACTAAACTCAATTTTCTACATAGATGTATCATATGTCTCCTATTTTATGAATTAAAAAAACTACATGAGTGGGTACACAACACTTTCTAGGGTCCATTTCCCCAGATAGTTTCATAGACAACTACCACCTACTAAGGTGAAGCCAGGGATCAAAAACCTAGTTAAGGATATAGTAGTGTAATATGGAGCATAGACATAAATACTCATAGTGGCACAAGCAATGCCACGAGCTAACATACCAATAACTAAATCCTTAGTGCTGCTAATACAACACAAAATTACCCCAAAAAAATTTTAAAAAATTATTAGAGAAGTAAATTCTACTTTCATTAATTATGATTATTCAATTGACAATGTTCATTTCATCACTCATATAATCTAAATATTACTCTTAGTCTTTAAAACTATTATTTTGGATCATTTGGAACATAACTAAATTATAAAGTTGAACACATAAACAAAGTTCTATAAACCAGCATACGCATCCATCAAAGAATAAGGGATGGGTGTATTTTGGTCCAATGTTGTAGTTTCAACTACCCTGTCAGACATGTATGCAACACAAGAGATTTGACAAATTTCTACAAAGGAATTTGGTCTCAAGAAATGCAATGATTGCAAGATATGCACAAAATGGATTTGTTGAAAGATCTTTAAAACTTTCAAGAAAATAAAAATTTGGCAGGTGTAAAGTCACATTACCAATGTCCAACAACATACATGTATGCAAAATGTGGAAGCATAGACAATTCATGCATGAATTTTTTGATAGAATAGCTTAAAAGAAATTTTTCCACAATATATAAAAATTAAGGACTTTAGAAATTTTTAAGCGAATGCATTTGACAGGTACAAAGCCGATTCTACACCCATACAAACATCCTACAAACCCACACCCAAAGGGAGATTTAGAATAGAGTAGGGCATTCATCATAGCTTAACAAAGAAAAGATTTTGTTAAAGTTTAACATTGCAAGTTCCCCGAAAAACATGTATGAGAAATATGGAAAAATAACAAGATACAAAGACTCATTAAATGTCATATAATCTAGCCTTTTGAATGAACAAAGTATAAGTTATAGGTAAAACAAAAGTATCATTAAATCCCAAAAAAATCACAATTTATTGGAAACAGACAAGAAACTTCTATATTTATCATTGAATCAAAAAAATCATGAACTATTGATAATTATCTAGAGTAAGTTGTTTTGATAAGAAAGACAGGTAAACTATTTAGTATCTTCTTGTAGATGAATTATAAAATTTGGAGTGACCATGTAATGGAAGTTAACAATTTACAAGCTTTGTTTGAAGGATATGGGAGTGGTGCTATGGAGGATATAGGATTTCTCAACTATGAAAAGTATGAGTAGTTGTTATCTAGTCTCAATTTATTTTTATTACCACCACACATAGAAGAGCATAAATGAATTGAAAATTTATCTTTGGTCCTTCACTTGCACAAGGTTTGAATTGTAGGTCAAATATTTTTAACAAGATTGTATTGACTTTTTATATGAGTCTCTACCACACAACAAGACTAACCTGACATAAAATTGTCAACACACTGCTAGAACACAGTCAATTGTTTATATAGGAGATTTGATGTCATATAAATAAATCATGCATTGAGTATTTATTTTCTTCCCATAGGAGTATCATAATAGTTATTTGTACATCAAATCAAATGCATTTGTATTGCTAATTTAAAAAGAAATATAGCTGATATTTAATCCCAGTTATTGTCATAAAATACACATTATCATTAGGACATCAAGCATCAATGTTTCAAGCCCATTAAAAGCTTAACAAGTTAAATTCCTAAAACTAAAAAATTCTACATAAGGATAAACCCAATATAATTGATTCAAAACTCAAGTCCTTGAAGTCGATTAACTAACCTTGGTCCTTCACAAATTAGAAGAGGCTGCAAAATGATCACTAGTTAAAGCTCTCTACTCCTAAAATCAACACCCCTCTTTCACAAAAATATCTAGCAAGAACAACATTTAATAATTGACTGAGAATAATAGTATTTCCTTGTTTTGTCCATTGAGACTCTTATTGAACATGCCCTTCCATAGTCTACTCTTAGATGGTTGCGCAATTTCTACCTTCACTCTTATTCCCTTCCCTTCACTATTACCACCACCTAAGCACATATTAGTCTCCTAATGGGTCAAGTTTTGATCTCCGCACAACCTCTATTTTTTTTATACACCTCAATGTCCATAGACTTCTCCCCCATTCCATATGCCTTCATCCATCTCATTAAATACAACCCTGATCTAAAGTGTTGCTCCACATTACACTCCACTCGACTATTCAACTCAAATCTCCCCAAAACTTCCCTATAGGTCAAGGATTGTTGGAAATATAATCACAACAACTACATTAATTTCTCAAGCTAGCAAGAGTCATCTCCATAACTTTTGTATCAGCCCTGGATCTCAATTAGTATTAGCATTCAATACAAGGATGGGAATGGATTTCATATTAATTCCCCCCAAGTGGGATTTGACTATTGGCGTACAAGAGAAGGTGTGTTAGATTGCACCCAGAAACTTTGTTGAAAACTCTTCTTGCTAGACCTATAACCTACTATGTGTGCCCAAAGGGAGGGTTGTCATGCCTTAATAATGGCATGGATGTATCCCTACTCAATAGTGCTCATTCTTTCTTAATGTTTCTTACCTATAACCCATACCTACGTTGTGAGTTTGACATGTAGCTTTTATTGGATTGTGGTTTTATTTTAAAATCCCTAGGACTTTGCAAGGCTAAATTTGGGCTTAATTGATACTAACATCATGAAATTATGATAATTTCCTATTTACACCATTATCATATTTTAAACTTTATTACTAGAAATGAAGTACAACCTTCTTCAACTTTAGATAATCAAAACATAAAAATTATTAATAAAGAAATAACAGATAAGATAAGTAGGTATATGGTATATGGGAAAGCCTCATAATTATAGACTGAAAAACTCTAATAGATGGACTACTATGCATCAAAGAAGAAATGTGTTTATAAAAAGAAGTCGAAGAAAAGTGAGAGATTAAAATAATGAACTTGCAATGATTAAGAAAGAAGAAACTAAACAAATATTTGTCACTCAAGATTTAGAACAAATGGTAAAATATCATGTGGAAATACTAGCTTTGATAAAATTAAAGTTAAACTAGAAGATTATAATGAGGTAACATGGCTAAAGAGTATTGAATGGAAAATAGTAATTATTAAGAAAACCATCTTAGGGCTAAATAAGCTAGTGAAATAATTTGAACAAGTCAAGTTTAATGTTATTCTATCATGTCTAGCTATCTAAATGGGTATCATGAAATAAGATAGCTATAAGTATAGAAGATGTTTAAACAATCTAACTATATTTAAAACATATCATTTTAAAATAATTATTAATAACGAGTTCATTTATGTAAATGAATTGCATAAATTAGTATCAACTTCAACTCTAATATCTATTTTATTTTTGAAGAGATTTATCCATATCTCCTACAAAATTATGAGAGATAATGGAGAGTTAAATAACTTGGAAATTAAAATTTCTTAACACCATGAATCTAGGATTAAAATTAACAATACCAGTAATAAAATTATTCAAGAAGGTATATTCTTCTTTATAAAATTTTGAGTAATAGAAGGAAAAGTTTTGTAACAAAAAATTGATTAATTTTCTTTCTTTTCTCAAGTTACTTTTTATTATCTCTCAATTATAAATAATTCATTTGCATAAATTAATAGAGAAACACTTTACTTATGTCCTTACAATGAAAAGAAAATATTTTGTTTTGTAAGCATGTGAACTTTCATATATCTATAAATGATAATGTTGGCATCTACTCATCAAAAATAAATATTTTAAATTTATTCAAAGTTACAAATAAATACTAGCTATGAGTTAGTTATTGAAGAAAGAACCTATTAAAATACATAGCTTAAGAAATAGTAACCAACAACTACAATTCAACACTTTAATATAATAAAGGACACAACTAGTCACAAAGCATGATGTGAATATTTTAGGCGTTTGTATGGTTATAGAGTTTAATACTTGAATATTCTCCCAATATGTGATGACAACATAGTTCTCATGGAATTATTTCATTTAATCCCATCGATTAAAATGCCCAAAATAGTTTTAAACAAGTTGTCATATCCATCTATAGGTGGGGCATCACATATATCTATTAGTGAATGGATGTTTGCATTGGATAATGACATCCGATTGTGTCAATTTCTACATATTTGTATTTCAATGTTCATATTCACTCAGAAAATAATTCTCTATGCATCACTATTGATATTTTAAGGAAAGCTCTAGAAATACCATCGGGTCCCTCTATGGTTATAATATTTCTTCCTTTTACCGTTTTCAATTTTAACAAGGTATCAATACAATCGGCATAAAAGGAGGTTTTTGAAACCCTAACAAAGACTAACAAAGGTTTCAAAATCTCTAGTAAGTCCCGACATCAAACACTTTATTTTCAATGCCTTAGTCTTTTTCTTTCATAAACAAACTTTTAGAAGGTTATAAAAACTTGCATATGGACTGACAATATTTTAAATTGATCACATAAGCTTTCCATACAAGATATCAGTATCGAGGAAGGTTTCCTTAACTTTACTAAAGACCAACAAAGAACTATAAAATGAAAATGAAAACTTAAGAAACGTGTTGGTAAGAAAGGGAGTTTCAATAACCTTATTAGTGACCACCAAGGTTTATAAAACTCAAAAAATACTAATGAAGCCAATACTTTAAAAAATAATCTAGGAAAAAAGACAAGTGTATTGGGAAATGACCAAAACCGAAGTAACACTATCTTTATTCTCATATTAGTAAGAAGACCCAAAAAAAATTATTAGTATACGATATGTATAGGTAGCATGTAACTATATGTTATGAGATCAAGGAATTTAATTTTTATCATTATCATCTTGATAGGAATTAGAAGTAGGAAGAATATATATGTATTATATATTATATATGTGAACTCGTTTAAAGTTATACCTATAAAGAAATAGTGTATTATGACAATCCAAAACTTGACACGTATTCTCCTATGACTGAGTAATCTATGTGCAAGTAACTTTACAATACTATACTTTCAAGTGCACAAAAATAACTTATATGATACAATCCTCATTAAATTTGTTCATTTTCATCGTGATGAGTATTAATCTTTATTTATTCAAATTTTAATATGTATGACTGAGTTTTGTCAGATTATCTGGGATTGATTTTATACCTCGTATGTTGTTAAGATATCCTTAAAACTATCTAAGGAAAAGAACCCTAGAAAGGGTTGTGTACCCACTCATTTAGCTTATAAATAAAAGAATAGAGAGGCATAGGATGAATTGAAGTAGAGAAATGTGTTTGGTATATGTCAGTGTTGTTGGGTTATGAGGGTGACTAAGGTAGAGTCATCTTTGAACCTAAGGGTTATACCCCTTGTGTTAGTCAACCAAGTGTATGATGGTTGAATTGTCTAGAAAAATTCAGCATGTGGATTGTCTTATTAATCTTTCACCCCACAATCTTATTAATGTTATATAGTTGTTGTCACAAAGGATTGTGCCCTGAATGCTAAGCTTTGAATCTCAACAATCTTGTCAAAAATGGAGACATTATCAGGCCTATGGGTTGCCTAAGATGAGGATGAACCTCCACATTATGGGTTGATTCCCTTTGAAAAACCCCCTAAAACTTGTTGGCTTGATTGGGAAAAGGGAAAGAGATTGCTTTGAAAATGAAATTTACTGCTACTAGGAGGTGATGCACCAATTTTTTTAAACTCTACTAGCTACTTTGAACTCACAATCAAATTCAAATAACAAGGTTTGTTTGCTCATAACTCAAAGATAATCACTAAATACATTAAAAAAAATTATGAGAAGGTTTGACAACTATGTTTATACGTAGGAAAACTAGTTTCACAACCTCAACTACTGAATTTTTAACACAACTCATAACTTGTATTTTGACATGAATTCTTATGTTTTCATGGTGCATAAACGAGATAGATTTAAGAGGTTTTATAAGGAAAACGCAATTAAATGCATCAAATCATCCATTGGCTACACTAAAAAATAAGAGACTTCAAGAAAGAACTACTTCTTTTTATTGAATTTGAAAGGAAATATTGTGGTTAAAACTAATAAAGCTTCTAAATACTGAAATTACTTCAAAAAAATTGAGTTACAATGCCTTTTACTTGTTGTGTATGTAAGCAAAAAAGAAAGAACTAGCTTCCAAAAGGAAGAAAAGAAGAAGATATAGAAAAAGAGCTTGCTTGTGATAGAAAAAGAGAAGATTGAAGATGAATTGATTATCTTGCCATAATGAGCTTGCTTCCACTATGCATGATGAATCACCATTGTGAGGACCCAAACAAACATCCTCGAACATGCCAAACAACAATAAATTAATCCATAGGGATCCACAACATGCTACCACCATCATGTCAACCAAGAACATGAAAAACTCAAGCACACAAGGAAAAATCTTCCACCATGATCACGCCAAATAGCACGGACATGCAACAAAGATAGAACATGATCTAGAATCAACCATGAACTCACAGGAACATACACAACAACTAGAATTACCATAATTCCAACTTCCTCTTCTAAGAAGAACTGCTATAGTGTCAAAATGACTATAGGAACACCATAACACTTTACTTGCACAAATCTTGATGCGTACCACTGAGACTTCCGAAAATCATACTAGATAGGTTCAGCAATAAACCCATTAGCATGCAACACCTGAATATCAACATACATGGAATTTCACCTTTTTGACCTTCTTGGCTTCACTGGTTGCCACCACGTATGTTTAATACATTTTTCTCAATCTCCTCGACATATACAGCCTTAAGCATCATCAATACTAATAGTGTTGACATCAATGACAACCACATATTAGTAACGCAACTAGAATCTCCAACAATCTCCCCCTTTGGCATTGATGGAAACACATGATGTGAAAAAGAATACCTTCAACCCAAACTGACTCTTCCATCTTCTCTCTTGGCTCTAAACGCACTTCTCCCCCTTTTTTCTTCACTTTACACTTCTCTCTTATTGCACTTTTTCACATTGTACTTCTCTCCCCCTTTGACATCAATGGAAAAGTTTCACATGCTCTGAACCACATATTTTAAAACATCTAACTACTCCCCCTGAGTAGTAGTCACAACATCAATTTAGAATAAGATATAGCAATGAATTCACGGACTAATGCAAACACCAACATCATCAATTTTGATCAGGAGGGGAAATCACCCCTAACTTGCCTCTGAGGTACTCAAAAGTATCTTTAGGCAATGGTTTAGTGAAAATATCTGCAACTTGCTCTTTAGTAAGTACATATTCCAGTTTGACTTCTTTTTCACTCACTTTATCTTTCAAGAAGTGATAATTGATGGAGATATGCGTTCTCTTCGAATGCATCACTGGATTCTTGGAGATGTTTATGGCAATTAAATTATCACAGAATATGGTAATAGGCTCTTCATATTCGATCTTGACATCACTTAACATCTGCTTCATCCATATTACTTGAGTACAGTTGTTAGCAATAACAATGTATTCTGCTTCAATAGTAGATAAGGAAATTGAGTTATGCTTTTTACTCAACCAAGACACCCGCTTCTTCCTTAGGAAGAAAACACCATGACTTGTACCTTTTTTGTCATTAGTGTCACCTACCCAATCCACATTAGTATAAGCATTCAGAATAAGATCATCATCCTTTGGATATCATAATCTAAAATCAAAAGTTCCTTTCAAGTATTTGAAAATTCTTTTTATAATAGCTACATGCGATTCCTTGGATCTGCCTGAAATCTAGCAACCATGCATACAACATTCATTATATCTGGCCTTGTCTGAGTTAAATCCAATAATCCACCAAGCATTGACCTGTATCTTGTTTGATTTTCTTTAGGAGTCTCATCCTTCTGTGTGAGTTTGCATTCGGTCACCATAGGTGTGCCAACTAGCTTTGATTCTTCCATCCCAAACTTTTTCAGCAACTCCTTGACATATTTGGACTGAGATATAAAAATTTCATCTTCTAACTGAGTAATTTGCAATCCCAAAAACAATTTTAATTCACCTATCATTGACATTTCAAATTCACTTTTCATTTCATCAGCAAATTTCATACACAAGTCATCATCACCTTCAAAAATAATATCATCAACAAAAACTTCAATTATCAACTCTTTATCCTAATCCAATTTGAAATATAGATTACTATCAAGAGTACCCTTACTAAATCCAAGCATCAAGAAGTATTTGTCCAATCTAGCATACCAAGCTCTAGGGGCTTGCTTAATTCCATACAGAGCTTTCTTCAATCGACATACCATGTCCTTTTCATCAGTCAATTTAAATCTATCTGGTTGTTCAACATAAACTTCTTCTAGTTCACCATTCAGAAATGTTGACTTTACATCCATCTAATAAAATTTGTTATTCTTGAAAGTAGCATAAGCAAGAAATAATCTCATAGCTTATATTCTAGCAATAGGGGAAAAAGTTTCATCAAAATATATACCTTCCATTTGTGAATACCCTTTGCAAACCAATCTTGCTTTATTTCTGACCACTTCACCTTGTTCATTTAGTTTATTCTAGAACACCCATTTGGTTCCAATCACATTCTTGTCTTTAGGTCTAGGAACAAGTTCTCATGTCTCATTTTTATGTATCTGCAATAGTTCTTCTTTCATGTCTTCCATCCAATATTCATCTTTGCATGCTTCATTGATATTTTTAGGCTCAACTTTAGAAATCAAACAATATTCTTCTAGAACTCTCCTTCTAGTTTGTACACCTTTGTTTTTGTCTCCTATGATCTGACTATCAGAATGATTTCTTCTTACATACTTAGGATTTTTGAAGTTTTCTCTTACCTCTTGTTCTTGTGTTCTTTCTTCTACATTTTTGCTTGTTTTTGCTTCTTGATTTCCTTGGTTCACAAGCAAGATAAAATCCTAGAAAAGAGGCCTCATAACTACTCTTAACTAGCTATTTCCATGTTGAAAAGTTGTCACAACTGATACTATACCCATGTGAGGTCTTGACCTTCACTAGAACTGTTGAAATTCCCCTTTTTTAGGTCTTAAACTACTCCTTTATGACTTTGCATGAAATTATCCAGCTTCTAGGCGTATAAGGTAAAAAAGCCTTAAATTAAGGGCTCCAAACTACCTCATTTTTCATGATTTTGGGCTCAAAACCTCACTTAACTCCAACTATGACCATATGAGCCTCTTAAATAGGCCAAAATTGCCCCTTATTGCATGATAACTGAGTGTTTAGGCTAGTCAAATTTTGCACCTTTTTTATCAATTATGCTCATGAACTTATCTTTCTTTGTTGCACATATTTCATAAGATATTTCTACTCTTTAGGATGATATTGTTGCTCTTCACTAGTTCCTTTGACTTGACCTACATTTACCTACCTTACTAGTCATGGTGATTACATAATGTATACGATTGTCCTACCAACTCATGCCTATTGTGCCAAATATGGTATGTCCTTTATTGCACATTTGAAACTCACATGAACTAATCTTATTGATGAAGTCAAAATCCCTATGTTGTTTGTATCATTAAAACATTAGAATTTTTTATGATTTCTCCCTAAGTCTTTGATTTTTTTAAAGGACTATAACTTATGAAGCTTCTTTGACTAAAACTGTGGGTACTTTTCCTCAGACTAGTTCTTAAAAATCTTTGTATATGCATGCTTCCTACCCTTAGAAAACTCTCAAACTTGCTCAAATAACTCCCTCTTAAAAGCAAGAACATATTTTAAGGAAACAAAAAGATCTTTTGAAGAAGAAATAAAATACCTTAAATGACTATCTCTTAAAATAGTTGAGTAAAGAAGGGTTTAAGTATGGTCAAGAAGTACCTATCCAAGATCATATGCTTGTATCCTTGTCTAGACTACTGTTCACATATTAAGCATTTCATGCGTGAGCCTCCATTCCTTAAGAATTGAAAATAACCAATGGATAAATCCATTACATGTTTTTGCATAGCTAAGTCTCCATTTTGGCTACCATAATTTTCTCAAGCCCTTTTTCCTCCAACTGAAACAACAACCCTAAACTCCTCTTCACGTGAGACTTCTTCAATTTAACCTTTCTTGCATGTTTTCTTTTACCTCATAACTTGGTGCTTCAAATAGAGTTTTTCTCTTTTTTTATGTATTTTTATGCAAAAATCATGTTTTTCACCAAGTTTGGCATGGAAACTAATATCCTCCCCTTTATTTTTTTCATGCAATATCAAGCTCCCTTGCTTTTTGTTTTGGTGTGGGAAAACTTATTTGATGTATAATGTCTGTTTTCTTTTCAAATTTTTTTGCTAAAAAAATTATTCTATCCAAGCTTAAAATATTTAAATATCACCAAAGATGAAAAATGGACTACAATGGTGACCTTTGTATGGTTTGGATTAAAACCACAACTTCCATTATAATCATCTATTCAAGATATTATATGGTTACCTTCATGTTAGATCATACTTGGTTATCTATTTTGTCGAGTGGCCCTTGAAGAGCGTTGTAATCGGGATTGTTAACCAATACTCATTATAGTAAAAGGAGCCATTACAGATTAATGTTGTTCATCATTCTTGTTTTTACTACTATTGTGAGATAGTAGTGATTTAAACTTGGGTGAAATGTGGGAACTCTAGTCAATCAAATATGAGTTGGGTGAACTGAAGTTGTCGAACTATGGAGCCTCTATGTAATACATAGGCAAGGTCATCAGATATGAGCCATCGAGGACTAGGTTTGGCCCCTAGGTCTTATTCTCTTATTTTTACTTTGAGATTATTATTGGTATATAATTTAGCATTTGACATGTGATTTGAATTTAATTTCAAATTATTGATAAGTTAGTTGAACTAATTAGGTTTATCTTGGTGATGTGGATTTCGTGTCTCCACTTGAACCTGGTCATGATTTTCACAACAATTGCTTACTTGACCAATTTATTATAATTGATTGGTCAAACGTTGTTATGCTTTCATGAAGTGCATCGATAAAAAGTAGCCTTTATGAATCATGCATATGTTTGTGATCAAAAATTGAAATTTGTGTTTTGTCCTTAACTATATTTTGGTGTAAAATTTTTGGCATTATATCATCCAACCTATACCCTATACTAAGATATATTATTTTAGCATTCTCCCCCTTGTTACATCAATCTAAACCAAGGATGGAACACTACATAGATTGAATAGAGAAACCCATCTAGAAATCTAATGAAACACCTCCACTCAATCTCCCCTCACTCAAGATGCATTAGTGGATTCTCTATCATCAAACAATACCTTTGAGTCAAAAAATACTCAACTATTCACAAGTACACCTCTCGGTTATGCCTGGCATAACCACCCCATCTTTTGCCTTGGTCAAAATGGGTCCCCCTTTTGTTATTTTTATCTCTAGTTGTTTTTTAAAGTAAGTCTGGAGTCTTTTGCTTGCAAAACTTTGTTTATTTTTGTTTTAGTCTGTCAGAATCGGAACCGGAACCAAAACAGGTCTTTTAAAACTCATTTTGATTCCCATCCCGACAGTCTTTCTTTGTTGACCTTTTGTTTTGTCTTTATCGGAGCCAAAGCCAGAGTGGATGTTAAGTTGGTGTTTATTGAAAATGGTGAAATCAAAATCCATCGTGTCTCTGCCTCCGCTATTTTAACTTTTGGTTTTAGTCTAAGTCCTTGTGTTAAGTTTTATTATATCGGTCTTTTTGTTTTACTCTTTGTGTTTGGTTTCATTTTGTGCTTTCCTAGTGGACCCGAACCCAGAACGGGAATGAAGTTAGGAAATTTCTTAAGTTTCGAATTAGTTTCCATTTCGATTCCGCCCCCGTTGTTTTTTGGCTCGTAGACTTTTTTACTGAAGTAGCACTCTGGTAAAGTGTTGGTTCTTTTTCAATTCTGACTCCGTCTTAACTGCATTTCATGCATTAATAAAAACAGCTTGGCGTAGGTAAGAACTCATATTTTTACCTTCATTAAGGATTAAATGTATCATTATTATCATTGTTAAAAATTTGAAGAGTGAAATATAGCTGCTCCGGAATCCATCTGAGCGAATCAATTCTAAAGGTTAGCTAGGTCTTGTGTTCGAGGTAGGGTTCTACTCTCATTTTTCTTTATATTTTTCTCTTGTGATCTTCGTTCGTAATTGTTTGATTGGGATCTTCGAACGGGATCACTTTCTTGGGGCTTTCCGTGTGTGTGTTCTTTCTTTCTTTTTTGTTGTTCTTGTTTTTATGATTGAGTTTCTAGTTTTATAGTGAGTCAGGGCACAGGTCGCTTTCACTTTTTGTCGTGATCGCGTCGTGTTCGGTTAGGTTTTTAATTATAGATTTAGTTAGGGTTTCACAGCGAGGTAGATTAAATTCATGTCTTTACAGTGAGTTAGGGTTAGTTGACTCATGTTTTTACTTAGGGTTTTGTCACCCTTTCAATCTGATAAATTAAGAGGGGTTAAATTCATGCCCTAGTTTTGTCGTGTTTTCTAGATTAGGGTTTCGTGTGTTTTGGTGATTGCATTTAAAAGGTTTAAAATATGATGCCCTAAAATATAGTCGCCCCCACAATCATATGTGCATGGTTGATTTCATGATATATTTAAGCCCTCTTTTCATTTGATATGAACTTAGTTTTAACCATGGAGTTATGTCTTAAAGTTGATAAAATTGTTGACGACGTCATGGTTAACATGGTCGGAAGTGGGATCGGAATTGATTTAGATTTTTTGGATGTCTTTTATGTTTTGTGTCAATTCCATCTGCCATCCTGTTTTCAACTCCACTTATAGTAAGAAGCTTTATTGTTTAAAGATGTTTACCTTGCAAAAGACGAAGCGGAACCGAACCCGAATATGAAAACAAAAAATCTGAGGAAAACCAAGTTCGTTACCATTCAGGTTTCGGTTCTGGTTCCGGTTCCAATCGCATTTTTACTCTGAACCTGCTTCTTATTAGTAGAGTTACCATTCCATTTTCGACTCTGATCTCGGCAGTGTGTTAAAAGAGACTGTTTAGAATATGTTTATGCCTGGTTCCACCTCTGATCTATACATGAAAGGTATGGTTTTAAAACATGTTTTATAATAATATTGAAAGATCTAATTAGAGGTTTTTGTGGTAGGGAAGCTACAAAATGTCAGGAACATCAGGAGAAGCTGCTCAAAGGAACCGACCTGCAGGAACATCAAAGGCAGCACCAAAGCCAAAGAAGATGAAGCCTGAACAATTACCTTATACATTAAGGTATAATCAAAGCAGTCCCATGGTAAAAGTGAGAAAAGTACAATCATATTGGTCAGACATCACTAATACCAATTTAGGTGAATATAATTTCAAGGAGTTATATGCAGAAACCTTTGCAGAACGGGAAACTGTAATAGGAAGGACACAAAGAATTATTGATTCTGGCTTGGCACATATCACTGTATTTCCTTTATCAATCCAGTGTCCAGAGTTGATCTTGACAGCAACTAGTGCCTACAATCCTACAACTAGACAATGCATGGATTCATAGAACAATGTGATCATTGATCTCACTCCTCAACCATTTCAAAATATATTCAATGTCCCAAATCCTAAGAACTTGGTGTAGTTGGATGAGGTAGAGGCCTTGGAGAAATATAGTAAGTATAAGGATTCCAATAAGTCTCATTTGAACAAAAATTGGTTGAAGATAGAAAAGAAGTCTCTAAGCAAGCTTCCAGACCAGCCAAAGAGGGCAGATTTCTATAAGGAGATATCAGATTTAATCATGATGTTGTCTAGATTTTTTGGGAAGAGAGATGTATTTCGGTTCAAGGAGTGGATGTTTCCTTTCATCCAGACAATCTTAAATGGAGCTCAACAGTTTGATTGGCCGATGATTGTGTCAAATGCTATTCATGATCAACTAACTAGTGTCATGTGGACTAAATGTTTCTTTATGACCTCTTACATTGTATATGCAGCAGCAAGGTTGGGTATCTTTCTGGGTTTAAATAGAGTGGGCATAATGGGAGTCTTGGATGGACAGAAGAAAGTGTGGGAGCATTATGACCAATTGTCTCTTCAGGTTGCTAAGACTTAGTTCAGAAGAGTCAATGATGCATTCATATATGTAGTCATCAACCAATTGAATGGAGATGTAGGATACAGGTTGAGTCAACAAGCCATGGCATTCATTGTTGAATGGGGATGTTGGTACATTCAATACCCCAAATTCACATATTTCAGGTTAGATAGTTTTGAAGGTCATCCACATCTACTTCCAAGGTGTTGCAATAATAGAATAGTGTTGATGGAATTTGTATATCAGGCTCTTGGAGTTAATGCTCGGCTTGGAATAAAATATAAGACAGGATGTCACAAGTTTCCCATGAAGTTGGGTGAGTATGGCTTTGGTAGGAGCAAAGGTGGTCTGCAGGGAGCTGATACAATTGAAGTTGAGTTTATACACAACCTGTAAGTATTTTGACCCAAAGGGTAAGATGTATGCCTTGTTACCTTCTGTGTTTGACAAGCATTTCAATTTGTTAGAAGATTTCTGGAGTGACCCACAAGATGAGTATAATCTAAGAAAGAAGAATTATGAGATATTATCTGTCTCACTCATGTCAGAGCTTGGGGTTAAAGATAACATTCCTGACACATTGGTGGATGATGGAATTGTATTGGATCCATCCTATGAAGCTTTGAACATTGGCACCAAGAGTCTAGACCTAATTGATATTAAGCAGATTGGAAGGACAGTATTGGATAGGAGTGTGCAATGGTTAGTTCTAAGAACCAAGGCTCCTCAAGGACCAGCCCCTAAAAAGGGTAAAGGATACAAAAGGATCAAAAGGAAGACACCTCCTAAAGAGCCTTTGGAATTCTTTCCCCCGGATATTGAAGAGATAGAACTTGAAGCAGCAGGGGATGAAGAGGAAACACAAGAGGGAGATGTTCAAATTGGATTAGTTGTTTCAACATCGGCCTTAGGAGAATCTTCTACTCAAGTCCTAGAAGCAAAGTGGCGAGGTAAAGAGGTGGAAAGGGAAACTCTTTATGACATAGTTGAATCCATAAAGGAAAAGGGGTAGAGATTTATGATGTTGGAACAAATTCAGATAAGACTGAGTCAGAAAAAGATATGCAAGAAAATATACCTCTAGAGAAGGATACTGAGCAAGTTTTGACACAAGAAGATCAATGAACGTTGTTTGAAGAGGCGAAAAGGGATTCTGATGCAAGGGCTGCAACCTTAGAGAAACAAAAGGAAATTGTTGCGAAGGCACAAGTTGATGCTATATTGCACCAGCAACAATTAAAGGCCAAACAAATTGAAGCTAAGGTAGCAGCTGATGAAGTAGAGAGACAAAAAAGGCAACAAGAATATGAACTCAAGGTTAAAGAAGAGAATGACAAGTTGGAACTAATACAAAAGATTCATGACCTTGAAGAAGAGAAGGCAAGAAACCGGAGGGAGAAAGAAATCTTGGTTGCCAAGTTAAAACTTGTTGAGGAAGCTCGCCAAAAGGAAGGGGAAGCAGAACAATTACGAAAGGAAAGAGAGGTCGAGGAGCTGGTTAAGAAACAATAGGAAGAAGAAGCAAAGACTCAAAAGCTTAAGACTTTGGAGGCAGAAAGACTAGAGAGAGAAAGGCTAGAGGCTTTAGAGAAAGAGAAATTGGAAAAGGAAGCTCTAGAAGAAGAAAAATTAGAAAAAGAAAGATTGGAAAGAGAAAAAGTAGAGAGAGATCGGTTAGAGGAAGAGTAGTTGAAGAAAGAAGAGGAAGAGAAGAAGATACAAGAACAAAAAGATAGGGAAGAGGCTGAAAAGCATGTGCAGATGCATGTGGTGCAAGAACAACAAGAGAAATCAAGGGTTGACTCTCAAACCCAGGTAAATGTGCAGCCACCTTCTACTACTATTGCTTCCTCTTATACTATGATGACTACTGCTCCATGTGCTCCCACTTGGCTAAAAGTGGATCTGTAGAAAAGAACAGTAACACCTTCACAACCTCTCAATTAGGAGGATATGATGAAAGATATTGAGCAAGGGAGACCTAAAAAGAAGGCCAAGATCCTACACTCTACCAGACTCACGGACAAAGGAGATATTATTGCTGAGTGTGCCATGGCAATGACAAAAAAGGAGGTAGGGGACATGCAACTAACAGATTATCAGTTGAGTACTGTCAACTTGGGAAGGCCCACTAGGAATCAGCAGATGAACCTAATTGATGTGGTGGCTTCAACAACCAAGTCAAGAATGATAAAAGATAAATAGAAGAAAGATGAGCTTAAGGCTCAATTGGATCAATTGCATTCATTTTTGAAAAGTGTCTCCTCTCCGAGATCACAATAGGTAACGGCCATTGAGACTCCAATTTTGTTAAGCAAAAAGGAGGTAGATGATTTGGTGCATGTAAGAGGCAAAGCAGAGATGGTAGATAGATGGATAGACAAGTTGAATTGAG
This sequence comes from Sequoiadendron giganteum, assembly GCA_007115665.2. Classification (NCBI taxonomy): domain Eukaryota; kingdom Viridiplantae; phylum Streptophyta; class Pinopsida; order Cupressales; family Cupressaceae; genus Sequoiadendron; species Sequoiadendron giganteum. The sequence goes on along the minus strand of CM021104.1, from coordinate 522,049,822 downwards.
AAGTAGGTGAAGTTTTGGTTGAGGATTTTGAAGTTTACAAAGGCACTGAAGAGTTAATAAGAGAAATGCATCAATACATTGAAGCATCAGAGAAACAAGAAGAGGAGTATAAGGAGTATAGTCAGAAATTGGAGAAAGTTAATACATTGCCTTTGACTACTCTTCTTGAACAGTCAATACTTGAGGAAGATAATAAAGATTTTGTTGGGAAAACCTGTCGTATACTCTGTTTTAGAACAGATTTCTTTTGTAAACATAAGGATGAGGTCCAAAATACTGTTAATAATCTGACTGAACAGTTTGAAGAGTTGGAGGCGGTTATTGCTATCATGGTGGATGTCAATGTATTAACCAAGGAAGGCATGCCTTTGAGTCAGATGAAAGAGAAATGGGATGAAAGATTTAGAGGACTCATGCAGAAAGGAGATGATGGAGAAGATCTAATGATAGATCGACTAATGGATGTGAAAGAAGAAATAAAAGTTGCTAGAAGAGAGTTGGCAAAGATGAAAGGTATGAGAGGGTTTACTGCAGAAGAGTTGGAGCGACTTAAATTTGAAGACAATTGGGTTGACAGGCCAGAAATAGACATATTACAGCAAGTCTTCACCAGTTATGATGAGTTCATTGCAGACCCAGCTTCACATGCATAGATCTCCCGCATGCATGACTTTCTTCTTCCTTGCATATTGCATGCAGCACTGACAATTTTGAAGCACATGATATTTTTTCTCTTCTTTTCTATTCTCCAGTTTAAACTAAATGTCTAATGTAATAATTCAAGATCAAATCGATCTGAGTTTCCAAGAAATTTTTTGTTCCTAAAAGGGTTGATGACTTAAAATAGAAGTGGAGTTTGAATTTTGTATATCTATAAATACCCTGTGGGTATCATATTGGAGAGGTCGGCTAATTGAGAATAGAATTGCTTCCCTGATATTAGGAGATATAATTTTGTAGTGATTACTAAGATACATTGTTACTAGATACTTCACAGTTAATAAAATTATAGGTTTACACAATAGGGTGTTAGAATTGAGTTTTACTTGATAAGGCTGATAAGTTATAATCTATCTGAATGCCAGTGATTGTGTTGAAGCATGCTAGTTTCTTATGTGATGAAAGTCATTAGAAGAAACTAGATTTAAGGATTATCTTGTTAGATTATCATTTAATTGAAGTTATTAAAATTATGTTGATCTATGACCTTGGCAATGAATGGATGTGTGTTCTTTTGAAATCTTGAAGATAGTTATGATATGCGAATAGTGGTATTAAATTAAGCACCTTAGATGCATGCAATGGTATAGTTTATTCTGTAAATTGTGTCATGCTTTGGTTTTGTGATATGTTAGAAAACATTCATTGTTGAAGGTATATGTCTGGATACTAGATAAATTTGATTCATACTTACTGGTTTACCCTTTGATCTATCTTTTTCTTTTGTTTGAAACCCCCTTTGTTTATAAGAACGATTTTGATAAAATGGGTCATTGCTTGAATGTTTTGTTACCAGCACAGGCCCCTTGAACATTATAGTTGCATGAACCGATTGAGTGATACCAAACAATTGAGAACCAACTACCAGGACCTTGGGAGTTAGGCTACTATATGTTGTCTTTCTTTTTCAGGAGAAATAGAGTAGAAGTATTATGTTTTTAACGTTGTTTGTGTCATTTTAACCATCAACAGAAGTTGGTGCTAGAAGGAGGGCCTGAAAGAACAAGTTGGCTCGCATAGGGCCGTTCTCACCAGACAAGTACAGAAGGATTCTTAGGTCTTCTGCTAATCCTGAACCATTACAAGAATTGCAAACCATGGTTAGACCAAGACCTCATGCTCATAGGGTTTTGATACCTACATTGCCACCACCACTTACTCCACCTGGATTTCCTCCAAATCCACCTACACCACCACCAGTTCGACCTACATCACCACCTCCAATTAGGCCTGTGTCGCCACCAATTTGGCCTATATCACCACCTGCCCAACCAATCCCACTGATGGCTTACTTTGTGAATAATCCCTCCCCATTAGGGACTATTCCTGGGGGATTCCATGATTTACTAAAGAACCTAGAGAGGTTATGTCTGAAATACATGCATGGAGAATTGAGAAGTGTTGAGGAACATATACAAGCATTCAAAGATGCTTGCACATGAGCTCAAGTTGCTCATCAAGATGTGGTATGTAGATTTTTTCCTTACTGTTTAGGAGATATGGCATATAATTGGTATTTAAATCTGCCCCAGGGATCTATTCTGGGTTGGACAGATTTAGAAAATGCTTTTATTAATCCATTCAGGGTTTATGTAGACCCTGCAATATTATATCACCAGTTTTCCACCATAAGAAAGGAACATCATGAACCATTGCCCTTGTTCAACACTAGGTTCCAAAGGATGTATTGTAGGCTACAAGAGCCTTACTTAGAGCCAGAGGGTATGGCCATACAGGCATATTTGAGAGTTGTTGATCCTTTAATTGGCCTATTCTTGCAAATAACTTATCAACCTGGTGAGATTGAATCTCTGTCTAAAATTTATCATCTGGCTATCAAATTGCAACAGCAGATAAGTCTGTAATCTGGAGGTTTAGAAGCAGCTCTTCCTCCCATGAATTATCAGATGCCTAATCCATCGTTATAGAACACTGTCTCAGGGATGTCTTATTCCCAATATGGACCTGTATCTGAGTTGCAAGCTCCACCCACTCTGCCCTTCTTTGGCAATGGCATACAAGATTCCTCTCATCAACCTCAGTAACAACAACCTCAAAATCAACCACAACAAGTGGGAGGATCAACCCATGTCCATTCCCCATCCATAGTCCAAAATGTGCAGAATGAACAAACTATTCAACTCACAAGTGAGTTGGAGACTTTAAAAAAAACTCTCTCTCAGATGTCAAATGACATGGCACAACTCAAAAAAAACCCTCCCCATAATCAAAACCAGAATTACAACAATCAGGAAGATTATAACTATCAAGGCAATTACTCTAATCAGAACCAAAATTAGAACACCAATAGGAACTTCCAAAATCAGAACTCCTCAAACCAAAATTATCAAAATCAGAATAGAGGATATAATCAAAGGTTCAACAACAACAATAATAATAGGCAGTGGAATACTGGACCTAACAATGGGGGGGTCCCTCATAATTATCAATCAGGTGAGGAAAGACCACATACTACTAATGTTGTTGATTTAAATTTTATGACCAATTGGTGTAGGTTGCATGATACAACAGCACATTTTGAGGTCAATTGCCCAAAAATGGAGAAAATTGTGAAGATTGCACAGGCTGATGCCCATCCTCCAACAGGAAATTCCAATCAGGACAATGGGCCAGTCAGTACGGCCATGACTTATGAAACAGTCGAAGAGAAATACCAATTTCCCATGCAAGGGGATAATGAGCCAGAAGAAGATGTCTATGATGCTCAAGCTTTCCAATCTAAGGGTGGTCACTTTCTAAGGAATCAAAATAAGGGGCCATTCACTACATCTGCACCCTTGAATAACATGGTCCCACCTAACCAAAATGCAGATAATAATCCACCACCACCAAAGGGACCTTCTGATTCTCAGAATAGAGGTAATCCACCTCCTTTTCCTAAATATCAAGTTAGGAATGATTTAGAGTTTGATTTCGTTGCAGAATTACAAAGGCAGAAGACATCACTGTTTTTCTTTGACATCATAAAGTGGTGCCCAGCTCAATGGGAGGTGGTACTAAAAGCTTTGGAAGAGACAGATCGCCTAAAAGGGAAAGGTAAAGTGACTCCTGCAAAGGAGACAAATGCAGCCATTTATAAAGGTCAGACCAGTACCCCACCTTTTTGTTAAGTTTGAGAATCTTTAGAAAGAATTTGCACAATTGTTTACTAGATTCTGGAGCATTAGGGAATGTCATGCCTTTTTCAATTTGTAAATAGTTAGGATTGAGTCCTATCCCAACCAATAAAAAGGTGATTCAATTGGATAAAACCGAAGTTAATGTTGTGGGTGAATTAAAGAACATGCATGTGTGTGTTGGATCAGACCCAAGGATCCAGACCTATATAGATATCCAAGAAGTCGATATCCCAAAAACATATGGTATGCTTTTAAGTCGGGAGTTAATGAAGAGCATAGGGGGGGTATCTGTCCTTGGATTTCTTGCACATGTGGTTACCATGGAAAGGAGTTGCCACATAGATAAGAATTGAAAGTGAACCTAGGCTCAAACACATGATCACAGAATATGATGCTCTAAATGAAGTAGCATTCTTTGAGACTCGGATAGGTGTTTACAAACAAGAGGAAGTTTTTACTTTCTTTGTAGCTAGTCCTAATGATACATTATCCTTAGAACACAATGACACAATGATTCGCATCAACTAGAAGGTTCTGATAAGAAAATTACAACAAGATAAGTTGGTTCTAGGAGGAGGCACTGACTTGAGTAGTTTGTTGCTTCCTAATTGGTGTAGGATACATTATCATAACCATTCAAAATTAACATGTCAATCATGCTTACATATTCTAAGTCATGTAGATCAACACCAATAGATATGTCAAGAGGAACAAGCCCAGATCCCCATCAATGAGTTTTCCTTCCAAGTTAAGCATGCAACTATTCTTACACGGGCTAGTCTTTCTCAACAGGAAGGTCTTTCACTAGAAGAACAGACTCAGGTTGTTTGTTCCGAAGTTCAAAAGGGAGTTGAGATGTCCCAGTTCCTATTTGATACACCTGCCCCACATACTTTGCCAATACCCAAGGAATTGATAAGAAGTGAGTTGGATGGTAATTTGACCCAAGAAGGTTTTCAGGAAGTAATTCCTGGGTAGGCTGAAAACATAGAAAAATCCTCAACTCAACTTTGTCCCGAGTTACATTCTGATAAACAACTAAAGTCTGATCCACCACACGTCTCAAGTGAGTCATTCCCTATTACTTCTAAAAAGAAAGAACTTCCAGCCAAAGACCAGTTATGGACTCTTAAATTTGATGGTTCTAAATCTAAAGCAGGAAGTGGAGCAGAGATTGAACTAACTAATCCAAAAGGAAAGACTTATTTTGCTTCTTATAGATTACAGTTTGGATGCACGAATAATGTGGCAGAGTATGAAGCACTTGCTCGTGGACTTATGTTTGCTCATACGAAGAAGTTTACTGCTCTTACAGTGATGGGAGATTCTAAGGTGATTGTGAAACAAGTACGTAGACAATATACATGCCATAACAAAAGATTGGTTGCGTATAGAAATAGGGTTTGGAATTTAATTTAAGATTTTGATGCCTTTGGGATTACTCTCATCCCAAGGGAAGCAAATCAAATTGCAGATGCTCTTGTTGTTGCTGCTAGTACATTAGAGCCTATGCAAGACTCAAATCTTAAGAGGTTTTTAGTTGAGTTGATTTCAATCTCAGTTGTTCCTGAAAATGTTAGACACTTTTAGGTATTTAATGATGATCAGCATATATTGGCACTTTTGGCAAATTTTGATGTTTTTGAAGGGCAGATAATTGATGAATCTAACTGAGATCAGGGAGATTGGGATCTGAAAAATAACAGTCCAAAAGGGATATTGGATTTAAAGAGAAATAACATCCCCAAAGGGATGATAACATTAGAAAGAATATTTGATTCAGATCCACAAGCTTATCAAAGAGTGCCTACAAAAAGTGAGGGAGGTAAGTATGAATCTGTTGATTTGACTCACTCGGGTCCAAAAAGGAATGTTCTTATAGGGAAGACTTGTCCTTAGGAAATTAAGGACGAAATAATCAAAGTCTTGAAGCAAAATATTGAAGCTATTGCTTGGAGCTATGATGACTTGAAAACTTTTGATACATCTGTCATCACACATACAATTCCTCTCAAGCCAGAAGCTATGCCTTTTCGCAAAAAGTAACGCCCGGTCAATGCATTAATTGAGCCTCTAATTCAGAAAGAAGTGCAGAAACTTTTGGCTGCAAGAATAATCTTTCTAGTTAGACACTCTACTTGGGTGGCTAATCTAGTTCTTGTATGGAAGAAGAATGGTGAAATTAGATTATGTGTGGATTTCAGGAATTTAAATAAGGGCTCTGAGAAAGACAACTATCCATTACCTTCCATTGATGAAGTATTGCAAAAGGTTAATGGATCTCAGATGATGTCTTTCATGGATGGGTATTCAGGATACAATCAAGTCTTTGTAAGTCATGAGGATAGGATGAAGACTACTTTCACTACGAAATGGGGCACATTTGCCTACAGAAGAATGCCTTTTGGTCTCATCAATGCTGGTGCTACTTTTCAAAGGGCGATGGATGTAGCTTTTAAAGATCTGATAGGGAAATGTATAATCATTTATGTTGATGATTTGACCATCTTCTCTAAGAATAGAGAAGATCATGTCGTTGACTTGGAAAATGTGCTAAAGAAATGTATAAGTTATGGTGTTTCTCTCAACCCAAAGAAGTGTGTATTTGGAGTATATAAGGGGAACCTCTTGGGTCACATTATTTTTGAGGAAGGGATATCCATAGATCCTAATCGAGTGGAGGTCATCTTGAAACTGACAAATCCAGGAAGTAAGAAGGAAATGAGGTCTTTCTTTGGGAGGATCAATTTTGTTAGGAAATTTATAACAGGGTTCACAGAGATTGTCAAACCCCTCAATGAAATGATGAAGAAGGATACAAAGATTGAATGGAGCGAAGGGGCTAAATCTGCTTTCATGCAGATTAAACAATCTATATCTGAGGCATCAATTTTGACAAGCCTAGATTATCTAAAGCCCTTCTACATTTATTCTTTTGCTTCTAAACATTCATGTGCAGCAGTTTTAACACAGAGAAGAGAAGAGAACGAGGAGAGAGCTATTGCTTTTATGAGCTCTCCATTTAAGAATGCAGAAGTAAGGTATTCACCATTAGAAAAATAAGCCTTTGCATTGGTACGAGTAGTGAAGAAGTTCATGCATTATATAATTCGAAGTCAAGTGATGGCCATAGTTACAGATCCAGCTATGAAATCTCTTCTGATGCAAAGTGAATTAGCGGAACGGAGAGGAAAATGGATGGCCATTTTACAAGAATGTGACCTAGAGATTCACCCAATGAAACTTGTTTGAGGCCAAGGTTTGTCAAAAGCGATGGCAGAAGTGGACAAAAGTATTACTTGTCAACAATACACGGTCCAATTATTCACTAAGGATCCCTGGTATACAGATTTAGTGTTCTTCCTCCTAAATAACAAATGTCCAAAAGGAATGAATGCTACTCAAAGGAGAGCATTGAGGATGAAGAGCGCTCACTACATGCTCAAAGGGGGATCGATCTATAGGAAGAATTTTCAAGGAATTTATCTACGTTGTTTGGATCAGCAAGAAGCTAACCATGCCATAAACAAATTTCATGGAAGGCATGGAATAGGACATGGGTCTGCTGAAGCTTTGGCTCATCAGATTTTAAGATCAAGCTATTATTGGCCTTATGTGTTTAGAGATGCACATCAACACTGCAAGACTTGTCATGTATGTCAAACTTTTGAACCTAGAGAAAGAAATCCTGCAATGCCCCTATAATCAGTGTATGAGGTAAGAGCATTTGCTCAATGGGCACTTGATTTTGTAGGTGTAATTAATCCAAATTCTTCTGCAGGGCATAAATTCATCTTGACTGCAACTGACTACTACACACAGTGGACTGAGGCACAACCTTGCAAGAATAGTACCACAGAGGTGGTCATCAAGTTTCTAACCGAGAACATCACAACCAGGTTTGGAGTTCCATTTGCTCTGGTATGTGATAATGGCTCTGCTTTTTCTTCTGCTGAGTTCATTCCATGGGCCTATGAACATAAGATTGTGTTGAAGTATTCTTCCAATTATTACCCTTAGGGGAATGGAGTGGCTGAGTCCATAAATAAGAACTTATTAGAAGTTATAAGAAAGTTGTTAGAAAGTAACCCTAGGAACTGGCACACCCAGTTGAGATTTGTCTTATGGGCAGATCGAACCAGAATCAAAGCAGCCCTAGGGAATTCACCTTTAAAGTTAGTTTACGGCCAAGATCCAATTTTCCCCATTCATTTACAAATACCTATTCTAAAGTTTATGTAGGAGTTTTATAACAAGGATGATAGGATTGAGGTTAGACTACTTAATTTGTTAAATATGGAAGAACAAAGAGATGCTACTTTGCAGCAATTCTCTAAACATCAAGCTGTTGTCAAACGCTGGTTTGACAAAAGAGCCAAGATAAAAGCCTTTAGAATATCAGATCTTGTGTTATTACGGGATAAGGCTAGAGAAAAGAAGGGAGATCACCAGAAGTTTGATAGACTTTGGTTAGGTCCTTATCAAGTGGCTGAAATATTAGGCGAGAATGATTTTCATTTAAGTACCTTAATAGGAGAGCCTGTTCCATTACCAGTTAATGGTCAGTTTCTCAAGCACTATTTTGGTGCATAGAAGGTCTGATGTTTTGAAAAATAATGTATTATATTGTATCATATGTAATTAAGTCTTTGTTTTAGTTAGGTTTTCTTATTATTGTTGTTTTGTTTTTGTCTTCGTTTTGTTTTTGTTTGTTTTGTTGTGTTTTGTTTTGTTGGGGATTTTCTTTTTGTCCATCTCAAAACTTGGGTTTGTTATTCAAAGTATATTATTGGTACTAAGATAGAAATTAGTTTAGGTATTTTCTTCATCATCATTGAAAAAGGATGTCGTTCTAAAACTTATGTCTTATGATCATTCTAGTTTGGGTTTGGGGAAGTTATTTAAAGATAAGAAGATACATTGTGAATATCTCATAAATTATCATCAAAAATCTGTCACCAAATTAGATAAAACATCTCCATGAGTAAATGCCTATCTGTTTTAGAATGACTCTACCTTCGATTCAAGTGAAAAATCTGATTTCAAGACTATCATGAAATCCATTATAGTTCTCAACCCACATTTTAGATTCATTGAATCTAAGTATTGAGAAAGATGCATAAAAAATTTCCACAAGTGAAAGAAAAAGAGAATGAAAAGAAAGAAAGAAAAGGCAAGCTCAATATCAAGTGGGTAATCAAGTATCTCTATGAGGGCTATGGATGTATGGCTGGCAGTAGAGCAATGCTTTGTGAGAACTAGAGGCATCTCCATCGGGGCTATGGATGCCTGTCTGGCAGTGGAGCAATACCCAGGATTTTACTGCACGATAGTTAAAAGACTCAACTCATGTAGCTTGGATCTTAAGTATAGTTGTTCACAAACAGAGAAAGTATTTACAAAGAATGATGCACAATATTGCACACACTCAGATTTAGAAATAACTCATGAGCACATACATCTAAGATTATAGCTCAAACTTATCCTAAATAATCTGATCTTATTCAAGATGAAGTGTTTATAAGCCAAGAAGTTTTTCGGGTGACTGAAATTTTCTTCAGGTATCTTGAAAATAGGTAAACCATTTTCCCAGTTGAGTCACCATTTGTTATGCCTGGTATAACCACCCCATCTTTTGCCTTGGTCAAAATGGGTCCCCCTTTTGTTATTTTTATCTCTAGTTGTTTTTTAAACTAAGTCTGGAGTCTTTTGCTTGTAAAACTTTGTTTATTTTTGTTTTAGTCTGTCGGAATCGAAACCGAAACCAAAACAGGTTCTGAAACTTCTTTTAAAACTCGTTATGATTCCCATCCCAATAGTCTTTCTTTGTTGACCATTTGTTTTGTCTTTATCGGAGCCGGAGCCGAAGTGGATGTTAAGTTGGTGTTTATTGAAAATGGCGAAATCAAAATCCATCGTGTCTCTGCCTCCACTATTTCAACTTTTGGTTTTAGTCTAAGTCATTGTGTTAAGTTTTATTATATCGGTCTTTTTGTTTTACTCTTTGTGTTTGGTTTCGTTTTATGCTTTGCTAGTAGACTCGGATCCAGAACGGGAATGAAGTTAGGAAATTTCTTAAGTTTCGAATTATTTTCCATTTTGATTCTGCCCCCGTTGTTTTCTGGGTCATAGACTTTTTGACTGAAGTAGCACTGTGGTAAAGTGTTGGTTCTTTTTCAGTTCTGACTCCACCTTAACTACATTTAATGCATTAATGACAACAGCTTGCGTAGGTAAGAACTCAGATTTTTACCTTCATTAAGGATTAAACATATCATTATTATCATTGTTAAAAACTTGAAGAGTGAAATAGAGCTACTACAGAGTCCATCTGAGTGAATCGATTGAAGGAGAAGGAGATAATTGTTGCGAATCAATTCTAAAGGTTAGCTAGGTCTTGCGTTCGAGGTACGGTTATGCTCTTGTTTTTCTTTATATTTTGCTTTCGTGTTCTTCATTCGTAATTGTTTGATTGGGATCTTTGAACGGGATCGCTTTCTTGGGGTTTTGCTTGTGTGTGTTCTTTCTTTTTGTTTGTTGTTCTTGTTTTTATGATTGAGTTTCTAGTTTTATAGTGAGTCAGGGCACGGGTCGCTTTCACTTTTTGTCGTGATTGCGTCGTGTTGGGTTAGGTTTTTAATTATAGATTTAGTTAGGGTTTTACAATGAGGTAGATTAAATTCATGTCTTTACAGTGAGTTAGGGTTAGTTGACTCTTGTTTTTACTTAGGGTTTTATCACGCTTTCAATCTGATAAATTAAGAGGGGTTAAATTCGTGCCATAGTTTTGTCGTGTTTTCTAGATTAGGGTTTCGTGTGTTTCGATGATTGCATTTAAAAGGTTTAAAATATGATGCCCTAAAATACAATCACCCCCACGATCATATGGGCATGGTTGATTTCATGATATATTTAAGCCCTCTTTTCATTTGATATGACCTTAGTTTTAACCATGGAGTTGTCTTAAAGTTGATAAAATTGTTGACGACATCATGGTTAACATGGTCGAAAGTGGGATCGGAATTGATTTAGATTTTTTGGATGTCTTTTATGTTTTGTGTCAATTCCATCTGCCATCTCGTTTCCGACTCCGCTTATAGTAAGAAGCTTTATTGTTTAAAGATGTTTACCTTGTAGAAGACGAAGCGGAACCGAACCCGAATATGAAAACAAAAAATCTGAGGAAAACCAAGTTCGTTACCATTCCGATTTCGGTTCTGGTTCAAGTTCCAATCGCATTTTAACTCCGAGCCCGCTTCTTGTTAGTAGAGTTACCATTCCATTTTCGACTCCAATCCCAACAGTGTGTTAAAAGAGACTGTTTAGAATATGTTTATGTTTGGTTCCGTCTCTGATGTATACATGAAAGGTATGGTTTTAAAACATGTTTTATAATGATATTGAAAGATCTAATTAGAGGTTTTTGTGGCAGGGAAGCTAGAAAATTTCAGGAACATCAGGAGAAGCTGCTCGAAGGAATCGACCTGCAGGGACATCAAACACAGCACCAAAGCCAAAGAAAATCAAGCCTGAACAATTACCTTATGAATTAAGGTATAATCACAGGAGTCCCGTGATAAAAGTGAGCAAAGTAGAATCAGATTGGTCAGACATGGGTATGTGCAGGATCATGATGGGCCAAAAAGTGGTGATATGTAAGTGATATGATGGTCCATGTGGCTGATGACTTTTTTTTTACCCAAAATTGATGAATCGAAAAGGGTTTTTAAAAAAGATTTTCAACTTTCCACCAATATAAATTATGTTTTACTTTGAATTTAATAAATAATTATTATTCATTTTCTATTTGAATTACGACTAAATTCTTGATTGATAGGCTGATTGAAAAAAATCTATATCTTTCAAACGGTATCACATTTTTTGAATCTGAAACATGCATTACATTTGATGCTTCACATACTATAGGATTAAAAAAAAAATGAATTTCATGAAGTTTTGATGAACTTAAGGTGGTTAGACGTACAAGTTTTTATATTTTTTAAAATTTGTAATAAAAAATTCATGATTAATTATTTACTTTGAAAAAAATTACAAAAAAATATGCATCACATCGAGACATGAGTCTTTTACTTATATCTAAAATCTTATAAAAAAATATTATCATTTTATTGTGGTTAGGGTGGTCAGGCAGACACCTACTTCTTATTTTCTCCCTAAAATTTAAGTACTAATGCATTGAAATATCAAATTTTCACCAAATAGATTTTGAAAAAATTAAAATAAATCTAGTAGATTAGAAACTACATTCAATTTTCTAAAAATTCTATTCTTACCATTTTTTGAAATAATATAGATAACTTATTCAAATTTTTATGTCAAGTTGTCTAACTCTGATTTTTCTGAATTTTATTGCCACTTAAGGGCCTATTTTTTCCATGATGATCCTGCACATGCCCACATCACTGATACTAATTTAGATGAATAGAATTTTGAGGAGTTATATGCAGAAACCTTTACAGAATAAGAAAGTCTAACAGGAAGGACACAAAGAATTGTTGATTCTAGCTTGGCACATATCACTGTATTTCCTTTATCAATCCAGTGTTTGGAGTTGATCTTGACAGCAGCTAGTGCCTACAATCCTACGACTAGACAATGCATGGATTCACAGAACAATGTGATCATTGATCTCACTCCTCAACCATTTCAAAATATATTCAATGTCCCAAATCCTAAGAACTTGGTGTAGTTGGATGAGGTAGAGGCCTTGGAGAAATATAGTAAGTATAAGGATTCCAATAAGTCTCATTTGAACAAAAATTGGTTGAACATAGAAAAGAAGTCTCTAAGCAAGCTTGCAGACTAGCCAAAGAGGGCAGATTTCTATAAGGAGGTATCAGATTTAATCATGATGTTGTCTAGAGTTTTTGGGAAGAGAGATGTATTTCGGTTCAAGGAGTGGATGTTTCCTTTCATCCAGACAATCTTAAATGGAGCTCAGCAGTTTGATTGGCCGATGATTATGTCAAATGCTATTCATGATCAACTGACTAGTGTCATGCAGACTAAATGTTTCTTTATGACCTCTTACATTGTATATGCAGCAGCAAGGTTGGGTATCTTTCCGGGTTTAAACAAAGTGAGCATAATGGGAGTCTTGGATGGACAAAAGAAAGTGTGGGAGCATTACGACCAGTTGTCTCTTCAGGTTGCTAAGACTTAGTTCAGAAGAGTCAATGATGCATTCATATATGTAGTCATCAACCAATTGAATGGAGATGCAAGATATAGGTTGAGTCAAGAAGCCATGGCATTCATTGCTGAATGGGGATGTTGATACATTCAATACCCCAAATTCACATATTTCAGGTTAGCCGGTTTCGAAGGTCATCCACATCTACTTCCAAGGTATTGCAATAACATAATAGTGTTGATGGAATTTGTATATCAAGCTCTTGGAGTTAATGCTCAGCTTGGAATAAAACATAAGACAGGATGTCACAAGTTTCCCATGAAGTTGGGTGAGTATGGCTGTCAGCATTTGGTAGGAGCAAAGGTCGTCTGCAAGGAGCTGATATAGTTGAAGTTGGGTTTATACACAACCTGTAAGTATTTTGACCCAAAGCGTAAGATGCATGCCTTGTTACCTTCTGTGTTTGACAAGCATTTCAATTTGTTAGAAGATTTCTGGAGTGACCGACAAGATGAGTATGATCTAAGAAAGAAGAATTATGAAAGATTATTTGTCTCACTCATGTCAGAGCTTGGGGTTAAAGATAACATTTCTGACACATTGGTGGATGATGGAATTGTATTGGATCCATCCTATGAAGCTTTGAACATTGGCACCAAGAGTCTAGATCCAATTGATTGGGACAGTGAGGAAACCATTGATATTAAGCATATCGGAAGGACAATATTGGATAGGAGTGTGCAATGGTTAGTTTTAAGAACCAAGGCTCCTCAAGGACCAGCCCCTAAAAAGGGTAAAGGATACAAAAGGATCAAAAGGAAGACACCTCCTAAAGAGACTTTGGAATTCTTTCCCCCAGATATTGAAGAGATAGAACTTGAAGTAGCAGGGGATGAAGAGGAAACACAAGAGGGAGATGTTCAAATTGGATCAGTTATTTCAACACCGTCCTTAGGAGAATCTTCTACTCAAGTCACAATAGCAAAGCGACGAGGTAAAGAGGTGGAAAGGGAAACTCTTTATGACATAGTTGAATCGATGAAGGGAAAAGGGGTAGAGATTCATGATGTTGGAACAGATTCAGATAAGACTGAGTCAGAAAAGATATGCAAGAAAATATACCTCTAGAGGAGGATGTTGAGCAAGTTTTGACACAAGAAGATCAATGGACGCTGTTTGAAGAGGCGAAAAGGGATTTTGATGCAAGGACTACAGCCTTAGAGAAACAAAAGGAAATTGATGCCAAGGCACAAGCTGATGCTATATTGCACCAGCAACAATTAAAGGCCAAACAAATTGAAGCTAAGACAGGAGCTGATGAAGTAGAGAGATAGAAAAGACAACAAGAATATGAACTCAAGGTTAAAGAAGAGAATGGCAAGTTGGAACTAATACAAAAGATTCATGACCTTGAAGAAGAGAAGGCAAGAAACCTGAGGGAGAAAGAAATCCTGGTTGCCAAGTTAAAACTTGCTGAGGAAGCTCGCCAAAAGGAAGGGGAAGCAGAACAATTATGAAAGGAAAGAGAGGTCGAGGAGCTTGTTAAGAAACAATAGGAAGAAGAAGCAAAGACTCAAAAGCTTAAGGCTTTGGAGGTAGAAAGACTAGAGAGAGAAAGACTAGAGGCTTTAGAGAAAGAGAAATTGGAAAAGGAAGCTCTAGAAGAAGAAAAATTAGAAAAAAAAAAGATTGGAAAGAGAAAATGTAGAGAGAGATCGGTTGGAGGAAGAGAGGTTGAAGAAAGAAGAGGAAGAGAAGAAGATACAAGAACAAAAAGATAGGGAAGAGGCTGAAAAGCTTGTGCAGATGCACGTGGTGCAAGAACAACAAGAGAAATCAAGGGTTGACTCTCAAACCCAAGTAAATGTCCAGCCACCTTCTACTACTATGATGACTACTACTCCATGTGCTCCCACTTGGCTAAAATTGCATTTGTAGAAAAAAATAGTAACACCTTCACAACCTCTCAATTGGGAGGATATGATGAAATAAATTAAGCAAGGGAGGCCTAAAAAGAAGGCCAAGATCCTACACTCTACCAGACTCACAGACAAAGGAGAGATTGTTGTTGAGTGTGCCATGCCAATGACAGAAAAGGAGGTAGAGGACATGCAGCTAACAGATTATCAGTTGAGTACTATCAACTTGGGAAGGCCCACTAAGAATCAGCAGATGAACCTAATTGATGTGGTGGCTTCAACAACCAAGTCAAGAATGATAAAAGATAAATAGAAGAAAGATGAGCTTAAGGCTCAATTGGATCAATTACATTCATTTTTGAAAAGTGTCTCCTCTCCGAGATCACAATAGGTAATGGCCATTGAGACTTCAATTTTGTTAAGCAAAAAGAAGGTAGATGATTTGGTGTAGGTAAGAGGCAAAGCGGAGATGGTAGATAGATGGATAGACAAGTTGAATCGAGAAGTAGGTGAAGTTTTGGTTGAGGGTTTTGAATTTTACAAAGGCACTAAAGAGTTAATAAGAGAAATGCATCAATACATTGAAGCATCGAAGAAACAAGAAAAGGAGTATAAGGAGTATAGTCAAAATTTGGAGAAAGTTAATACATTGCCTTTGACTACTCTTCTTGAATAGTCAATACTTGAGGAAGATAATAAAGATTTTGTTGGGAAAACCTCTTGTATACTCTGTTTTAGAACAGATTTCTTGTGTAAATATAAGGATGAGGTCCAAAATACTGTTAATAATCTGACTGAACAGTTTGAAGAGTTGGAGGCGGTTATTGCTATCATGGTGGATGTCAATGTATTAACCAAGGAAGGCATGCCTTTGAGTCAGATGAAAGAGAAATGGGATGAAAGATTTAGAGGACTCATGCAGAAAGGAGATGATGGAGAAGATCTGATGATAGATTGACTAATGGATGTGAAAGAAGAAATAAAAGCTGCTAGAAGAGAGTTGGCAAAGATGAAAGGTATGAGAGGGTTTGCTACAGAAGAGTTGGAGTGAATTAAATTTGAAGACAGTTGGGTTGACGGGCCAGAAATAGATATATTACAGCAAGTCTTCGCCAGTTATGATGAGTTCATTGCAAAGCCAGCTTCACATGCATAGATCTCCCGCATGCATGACTTTCTTCTTCCTTGCATGTTGCATGCAGCACTAACAGTTTTGAAGCGTATGATAATTTTTCTCTTATTTTCTATTCTCCAGTTTAAACTAAATGTCTAATGTAATAACTCAAGATCAAATTGATCTGAATTTCTAAGAAAGTTTTTGTTCCTAAAAGGGTGGATGACTTAAAATAGAAGTGGAGTTCGAATTTTGTATATCTATAAATACCCTGTGGGTATCATATTGCAGAGGTCAGCTAATTGAGAATAGAATTGGCTTACCTGATATTAGGAGATATAATTTTGTAGTGATTACTGAAATACATTGTTACTAGATACTTCACAGTTAATAAAATTACAAGTTTCTACAATAGGGTGTTAGAATTGAGTTTTACTTGATAAGGCTGATAAGTTATAATCTATCTGAATGTTAGTGATTGTGTTGAAGCATGCTAGTTTCTTATGTGATGAAAGTCATTAGAAGAAACTAGATTTAAGGATTATCTTGTTAGATTATCATTGAATTGAAGTTATTAAAATTTTGTTGATCTATGACCTTGGCAATGAATGGATGTGTGTTCTTTTGAAATCTTGGAGATAGTTGTGATATGCGAATAGTGGTATTAAATTAAGCACCTTAGATGCATGCAATGGTATAGTTTATTCTATAAATTGTGTCATGCTTTGGTTTTGTGATATGTTAGAAAACATTCATTGTTGAAGGTATATGTCTGGATACTAGATAAATTTGATTCATACTTACTGGTTTACCCTTTGATCTATCTTTTTCTTTTGTTTGAAACCCCCTTTATTTACAAGAATAGTTTTGATAAAATGAATCATTGTTTGAATCTTTTGTTACCAGTACAGGCCCCTTGAACATTACAATTGCATGAACTGATTGAGTGACACCAGACAGTTGAGAACCAACTACCAAGACCTTGGGAGTTAGGCTACTATATGTTGTCTTTCTTTTTCAGGAGAAATAGAGTAGAAGTATTTTGTTTTTAACGTTGTTTGTGTCATTTTCACCATCAACACTCTCATCTTGTGAATCAATATATATTCAAGTATCTACAAAAATATCACTGTATGTGTGAATTGAGACACACACAATTATCCATAGCAACAACATTTCTTCTTATGTGAACCAAGTCATACTCAACTAACCACATACACACCTCTTGATCTATCATTTGAAACATTATCAACTATCCATTGATACAAATCACCAAGTTTATGGACCAAGACATAATCAACTATTTACAAATACAATGAAATTGACAAGCCCCCTTGCTCTAACAATAGATACAAATGCAATGGTGCTTCTAAAAAAATCTACAATCTCAACTGAGAAGCTACCTCAAGATTTCAAAAACTTTCAACATCTTTTTTCCTCTAGCCTCCTTTGTTGATTTGTTATCTTTATCTACTTGATGTCTCATTGAATCTTAATAAACTATGTTAGAAGGCTATTGAAGTTGGCATAGCCAGTTCTCTTACCTTACAAATCATGTCCTTGATCTATAGGTGATTGATTGTTTGATGTCTACTATGGAGTAAGGTATGTTTCACGGAAGTTGCAAACCCACTCAGTTGAAAACTAATTAGTTTAATGTTTTAATGTAGTAGATTAAATCTATATTTGTAGCGTTTTTGGAAAGAATCCACACTTTATACATGTGGGTATCAAATCCATAAATATATGAGTATATCAAATAAGGGCAGTCTACTTTAAGTAGGCATGACCACCAAGCAAGCCTATTATGTAATTGAACCACAAGTTTTAGGGGAAAAAGAGGGTACTCTAGCACTTCTAAGGTTTTCACCTAAAAGGGGAGAGTTCTTTCACGCCCAAAATATGAGGGGTTCATTCAAGACTAAGTGTTAATGTGTGTGGGATATGTCTAAATTTTGAAAGCTAATGAAATAAACTAACTATTGAATGCAAACTAATGAAATGCAAAATTTATTGAAAACACTATGTAAAATGACCTAAAATGTATGCAAACTATAAAAAAAAATGAAGAAAGATGCAGAGGTGCACCTATAAATTGAAGTGTGATGAAGAAGAGATTTTGAATCTTCCAAAATCTATTGTTGAAGGCCACTGGGACACTTACGCCAAGTTGGGCGACTTAGTCCTGCTTCAGGGAGACTTTATCGGAACAGGTTTCAAGGAAATGGGTATTCAAATCTTCAAAAATCACTTTGCAGGCCTAGCAGTGGGACTAATTCACCAATGATGGTGACTTAGTCCACTTGTAGCTTTGGAGAATCTTGAAGTTGGGATTTGTAGCTCTCCACTTGTACAACTACTCCTGACAAAAATTTGGATCTGAATCTTCAAATTTTGACCTATAGGTTGTCTCTAAGCTCCTTTTAAGGTTTGTTAACTTTGAATGATGTTGATGGGATGTTGACACCTTTTAGCACCTTGATCTTTGACAAATTTGCATACAAGACCTACAAAACACACATGCAAAGGGGGGAAAAGGGTTAGGGTTAGAGAATAGGGGTTTTTGTTAGTCAAACCCCATTTTGGTAATCAAACCCCGAAAAATGAAATGAAATAAAAAGTGAAAAATTATTGAACAAGATGCAAGTGTCACAACTCACCAAACCCTTGATGTAGAAGTCTGAAGATATGCAAGTAATCAACTCCATGGATGAATGCTTGAAGTGCTTGAATGTTTGATTGCTTGATTGAGAAAATGAATTGTTAGGAGATAAAGGATGAAAGTGAGGGGAAAACCTTTTATTTATACATGATTTGCCCTAATTTCTCGAAAATACCTCATCATAGGCCGACCTTAGGGTTTAGAGGATAATATCTCACCAAAATATTGAAATAAATTTGATTTTTATACCAAATGGGACTAAATCACCCAAGGTGGTGACTTGGTCCCACTAGGGCAATTTTACTAATTTTTGAGAATTAAAGTGTAATTCATGATGCTTAATGGGATTGTCCTCTAAAACACACTTAAGTAGGGCCTATAAGTGCATAAAGGGGTCATTTTAACATAAGAAAGGGTCAAATTATTGATGATAAGCCTAGGAAAGTATGAGAGTTTCTTACAACTCCTTACAACACTTTGAAATAAGGTTTGGTAAGTGATAAAAAAGGGTTGTTAAAGTGAATTATGATAAAAAAGAAAGTCCTAGAAAAGTGTGAAAGTGAGTTACAACACCTTTGTAAGACATCATTAGGTTTTCAATGATTTACAAGCATTCAAGGCCTAATGTGAATGTGTTAGCCACATTACAACATTAAATCTAGGCAAAATTAGGCCAAAATCCATAGGAAAGGCCCAAATGAGTGAAAAATGTCAAGGATACATTTTTTTGCGACAAAGTAATATATAAATCTACAATCTCAACTTTGATACTATTGTTAATGAAATCATTTTCACTTTGACGAATCTAATGTATTCCCATTCACAAATAGGGAAATACAAAGCATTTTAGCACATTTTATTCTCCATTTTGGCATTTACATGCTCAACATATTTGCAATTTTTGTTTCCTAGAATAATATCCTTTACCATCAAAGACAATAGATATTCATGGGTGACACTCTTCAACATACAATTTGGAAAGAGAAATTCATGAAATCCTTCAAATTCATTTCACATGGATTTAATATCTACAACAAGAACAAATGTGGACAAACAACCCTACTAAACATTTGAAAAAATATGAAGAATCCTCAAAGGTCGTATTATTTCATGCTAACTTCACTTACATAACCACCTACATTTCTTTTATCTATCTTTCTCTTCCAAATGTTGTGGCTCTAATAAAAACTTGAAAAATGGAAGAGCATAAAATTGAGATTACACCATGATATGTACATAAAATAATATACAATATTATATTATGATGAATCTAAGAGGATTTTAAATTTTCTTGTGTAATTTTTTAAAAACCCTCTTCCTTTTTAACAACCTAACAATTATCTATGCAACTTTTTATCATAAAAATAACCCTCACTTAATTATTAATATATAATATATTAAGATACAATATTCTAGCACAAGTTGGGTCCAAGTATTTTAGGCATAGGGTAAATGTTCCATTATCCATAAGTCAAAGTCCCTACTTTAACCATTACTAAGTTATGTCTAATTTTCATTTAAATCTTTGATTAAAGTCAAATATACATCTCTACTTTAGTCTATAGGAAGCTAAGAATATCAATAGTGTTTGTTAAATTACCCATCTTTAAAAGTGAAAATCTTATTACAAGTCTTGACTATTGATAGTCTAATACTAGCAACCAAGCCAAGTACATATTCAATTAGATATTTATATGTAATGGATAACTCCATTCAATCTAATACATTATGTATACATGTAAATTATGTTTATAGTTTTGACTTTTCGATCTTAGAGAGATTCTCGGTATAATTTCAATAGCAATTCCATCATACATACAATATTATACATTATGTATACATGTAAATTATGTTTATAGTTTTCAATTATGAATCTTAGGGAGCTTCCCCATATAATTTCAATGACAATTCCACCCTACATACAATTCAATTTGAGTTGTCATAAAATAGACAAATTAAACTACTAATAGGACCTACAACAAGACAATCTTTTAGATTATAAATATTTGGTTTGGTCTAAGACTTCAAAGTAAATACTAAAGGTTTTTTATGAAGATTTCAACATCTAGAGAGTTAGATGTCTTGGGCACATTGTCCAATTTTTAATATTTAAGGTATAAAGAAGTTTGTGCAATATGTAATTAATTTACCTTAAAAACCAGGTTGACCTCCCTTTTTTTGAGTTCATTCTGATCATTTTACCCCATGCAAATTTGTCCCATTTTTGCTTTATGTGTTAATAAACCATGGTGCCCAACTCATGAACTCCCTAGATTACACATTATGTGCTTCCCTCTAGCTTTATTTGGATTTACTTATGTAGAATTTTACTTATTCAAACTCACAAGGGAAGCCTCAATATCTTTTTTTATTTTTCATGTTTCCTACTAGAAAAATCTTGATAAACCATGTGTTTTGTTCTCATTGGCCCTCGATAACTTGTATGGTGGCCTTATGAATAGTTTTTATTCACCCACCTCGATGAACAATGCATTAGTCTCCACATGTTGGTTGTGACTTCTCGTTTAGTTGATCATTAGGCTAAGGCTTGGTCCTCAAAAGCCTTTAGCTAGAAAAGCTATAGTTGAAATGTTTTCATCACCAAATATAATCTTATACATAAAAATTTGCAATCGTACAAAAATTATTTTCAAAAATCCATATAGAACTACTTTTAAAATGCCTTTATTATTTTCTTACAAATCCATGGAATTAATTGTGCACAAAAACCTACTCCTTCAAATTTTTAACAATATTAAGGTGATCTCTGCCCAAAACCTAACAACTAGGCTTTGATACCAAAGGAAAAAAATATTTGCATCAATATAAAATAATTTCAACAAAACTTCATGAGTGAAATATGCAAAATAAATTAAAAAAACATACAAATAAGATGATACAAGACATATTGTAGAAAAATCTACATGAGGGAAAAGTTAATTCTCCAAAACTATCCACACAATTTATTATCTCATGAATGAAGATTACACTACAAATACATAGTCTCCATGAATATGTCCAAAACATCAATCTTCCTACTTGCACCCCATGTGAACAAGTAAATGAAAACTATGTGACCTACAAGAGATTCTCAATACATCTTAGCCAACAAGAAAAAAGGGTTATAAAAAAAAGTACAATAAATAGAGGGAGAGAATGAAAAATTTGCATACAAAGATAAAAAGAAAAAAATGACAAAAAAAAATGAAAAAAGAGAAAGGTAAAAGATATATGGAGAGAATAAAACAAACGGAGAGTGAGTGAGTGAGCAAGCGAAAGAGAATAAAAAGAAAGAAATTGAAAAAAAAAATATAAAAGTGGGCAAAAAAGGTAGATAAACAAAGAGAGATAATTGAGAGGATGAGAAAAATAGATAACAAATAAAAAATAAAAAAACATATGGGGAACAAAAATAAAGAAAAAAAAATTGATTGGTGAAGCCATAGTTTCTATATTTCAATCTTATGACAAAGAATTCATTGGTTTTACCTATTTCGGTTCATTTTTTCCATCCCACTTTAGTTTTGGGTTGATTCCATAATACACTTATCTTCCCTTTTGTAATGGTGTTATGCAAATTCATGAAGGATGGTAAAAATTCTTCTAAGACACATTTGATCCAAAGGGAAGAAGAAAATGATGCTATGTTACTTAATACAAATGGATTGTTGTCGTATCAATCAATAGGTACACTAAAATCACATTATGATTTTTTTGTATATTGCTCTTCAATTAATCAAAATATTTCAATTTAAACCTATTTCAAAGACAATAAAAAAATATGGACTTCTTTTTTTTTCTGTGGACTCAGAGTATCCCTATGACTCAACCCAATAGCTAAACCGTCTTACCTTGGTCTTACATTCTGCCAAGTTGGGGTCAGGAATGGGTGCCCTACTTGGGTGAGAGACACAAAAGAAGAGACACACAAATTCTTTTCAAAGAAAATAAAATGGTATGAACTTCTCTTTCTTTCTTTTTTGATGATTCAAGGGTATCCTTGCAACCTAGCCCAATGCCTAACATGTCTTACCTTGGTTTTACATTTTTTCAAGTTGGAGTCGAGAATGGGTGTCACATTGGGGTGAGAAACACACAAAAGAAAAGACACACAAACCCCTTCCAAATGTTAAAAAAGTATGGACTTCTCTTTCTTCTTTTTTTGTTGACTCAAGGGTATCTTTGCGACCCAACCCAATGCCTAACCCACCTTACATTGGTCTTACACTAAGATAAGACACACAAACCCCTTTCAAAAATGACAAAAAGGTATAGATATCCTTGCAACCCAACCTAACGTCTAACCCGCCTTACCTTGGCCTTACATTTTGCCAAGTTGGGGTCAAAAATGGGTGTCACGCTGGGGTGAGAGACACACAAACCTTTTTCAAAGGAAATAAAAAGTATGGAATTCTCTTCATTTTTTATTCACTCAAGGGTATCCCTGTAACTTAGCCCAATGCCTAATCCACCTTACTTTGGTCTTACATTTTGTCAAGTTGGGTTCAAGAATGAGTGTCACACTAGGGTGAGAGAAACACAAAACAAGAGACACATAAACCTTTTTCAAAGACAATAAAAAGGTATGGACTTATCTTTCTTTCATTTTTGTTGACTCAAAGGTATTCACAAGACCTATCCCAACGCATAACCTACCTTACCTTGCTCTTACATTTTTCCAAGTTGGAGTCAAGAATGAGTATCACGCTAAGGTGAGAGATGCAAACCCCTTTCAAAGATGACAAAAAAGTATATGTATTCCTACGACCCAACCCGACACCTAACCCGCCTTACCTTGGTCTTACATATTGCCAAGTTGGGGTCGAGAATGGGTGTCATGTTGGGGTCAGGAATGACTGTCACGCTAGGGTGAGAGATGCAAACCCCTTTCAAAGATGACAAAAAGGTATATGTATTCCTACAACCCAACCCAACACCTAACCCGCCTTACCTTGGTCTTACATTTTGCCAAGTTGGGGTCGAGAATGGGTGTCATGTTGGGGTGAGAGACACATAAACCTCTTTCAAAGGAAATAAAAAGGTATGGAATTTTTTTATTTTTTGTTGACTCAAAGGTATCCCTACGACCCAACTCAACGCCTAACCCACCTTACCTTGGTCTTAGATTTTGCCAAGTTGGGGTTGAGAATGGGTGTCACGTTAGGGTGGGAGACACACAAGTCTTTTTCAAAGATGATAAAAAGTATGGACTTCTCTTTCTTCTATTTTTTGTTAACTCAGGGGTATCCCTACGACCCAGCCCAACGTTTAACCTGCTTTACCTTGGTCTTACATTTTGTCAAGTTGGGATCAAGAATGGGTGTCACACTGGTGTGAGAGACACACAAAGCCCCTTTAAAGATGATAAAAAGGTATGGACTTCTCTTTCTTATTTTTTTGTTGACTTAAGAGTATGCCTATGACCTAGCCTAATGTCTAACCTACGTTACCTTGGTCTTACATTTTTCTAAGTTGAGGTCAAGAATGTGTGTCATGTTGAGGTGAGAGACACACAAACCCCTTTCAAAGACAATAAAAAGATATGGACTTCTTTTTCCTTTTTTTGTTGATGATATTTCTTGGTCTAGGGTCCACAAGTAGAAAGTCATAGCCTCTAAGGTTTAGGGTTCAAAAATTAAGGGTCTAGGATCTAAGTGTTTAGACTATAGGATAAATGTTTATCAATCTAGGGTCCATGATCCATAAGGCTATGGTGTAGGTCAAAGTCTATGGGTCAAAAACTTAAATTCCAGTGTCTAAGGTCCAACCCATGTAGAAATAGAGAAAAATAGATGGAAAAAAGAAACAAAGAAATAGAAATATCAATGTAGAGAAAACATTAAAAAAGAATTAAAGATATTTAGACAATGAGAAATAACTAAAACAAAATAAAATTAAAACAAAAAATATATATGCCAAAAGAGAAAGAAACGAGGTATAAAGGTAGATGTGAGTGAGAAATGCACTATGAGAGAAAAAGGAAAGAAAAAACATAAGAGAGAAAGTAAAAACAAAACAAAAGAATAAAAATAAATAATGTGAAAATAATACATACGTATTAAAGAAAAATATATATAAAAAGAGAAAAAAATGATGAAACGTGGAGGAGGAGAGATAGACACATATAAGGAGATACAAAAATAACAAAGATTGAAAAATATAAAAAACTAATATAAATAAAAAGGTTTTAGAGAGAATGACCAACAGAGATTAAAATTTTCAAAAGAGGAAAAAAGTGAGAAAATGAGAAACAAAAAACAAATATTGATGAAGAAACATAGAAAGATAAAAATAGAGATGGAGTGAATAAATACGAGACAAAAAGAGAGAATCAAATAGAAAAACACTAAGAAAAAGCTTTTTTTTTTTAAAGATAAAATATGAGAAAATAAGTAAAATAGAGAGAAAATGAAAAATAGATAGATATAGAGAATAATAGAGAAAATAAATAAAGAATTTGAGAGAGAGAAAAATAGAAATAAAAGAAGAAAATAATTTAACACAAAAAAGAATGAAAAAAGTAAGAGAAAAAAATGCAAAGATAATTAGAGAACAAAGAGAGGTAATATTAAAAAAGTGATAAAGAAAAAGAGAGGTACATAGACAACGAATGAAGCAAGAATGGCATGAGAAAGATCCTCGAAAAGTTAAGGGATTATAATTAAACATTCTATACTCATCTCTACAAAACACATAAATGTTGAAGTAGTGGGAAAGATTACATTGAGCTTAAATTTGAATTTGAAGTTTGCACATTCTATACTCGTATCCACAAAGTTCATAATTCACTTGAATTAATTTACAAATCATATATTCATATCTACAAAGTACACTATTCACTTGGAAGGAAACTTCCTTTTACTCTGTCATAAGTAGATCGATCTACCTATAAATTCTCCACAAAAATTAAATTGGTCAACCAACCATCCTTTTGGATTAGTTTATTTTTATTTTGAATGGTATCTTCTACTTCTCACTGAACAAAAGACAATGACTACATTTATTCTTTAATTGAATTTTTTTAAAAGAAATTGATCTTGTAAAAGCAAATACTATAATGATTACTTTGGTTTAAAGTTTCAAGCCCTTTTGACCATGCTTTTCAAACTCTGTTTCTTGGCAAAATGTCATTCTAATTTCATTAGAGCATTTTCCACAGAAAGGTGTGTGCATGTAAGGCCATTGGTATACTTAGATATAGCCCATCATCAAAAGTGAAAAAGAAAAGAAAAATGGTAATTCAAGGGGTTTGGCTACCAGGGAAATGAAGAAGCTAAAATGAGATCCAGGTTTAAATCCCCATCATGGAAACATATAACTCCAGTAGAGATACTAGGAGATCGTTACTTGAGCACATTATCATATTTACAGATCTTAAGAATGTTGTATAACTTCACACTAAAATTCAACAAATTGAAGAAGAAATGTTTGTAGTTAGGATTTCATAAACCTTGCTTGTCATTAGGCTAGGGAAAAAATGTATCAAGTTTGCCCTCGCAAAAACAAAATCGAAGAAAAAAAATTAGAGTAAAATCTTATATACCCTGCTCACTGCCAATTACAACCTAAGAAACAAAACCCAATATATCTAACGGATATATCACAACACAACAATCTAGAAGGTTTATAATTGAACATTCAAATTCTTGTTCAAATCTTTTACACATAAACTTTTATAATTAAACATTCAAATTCCTGCTCAATGCTATGTTATAGCATATATTTCTTTTAATGATGAGGTAAAGGAACACTCTTAGGGTGCCATGTCTCCAAAATCGTAACCAAAATACATAGTATTGGAATACTAAATCAATATCAAAAATATAAATATAAAGGAAAGTAATTTAAATTCATTATTATAATAGTCAAGTATAAAGAAATACAATTTAAAATATCATTATAATTATAATTATCATTGATAATATTATAATTATAATAGTCAGATATAAAATATAATATAATATTATTATAATTATAATAATATATATATATATAGAACAATTAATAAAAATAATAATATTCCAAAAAAAAGCTAATGAATAAATGTAATATCCCCACCTAGTCGCCATAGAAAATCCACAAAAAAAATAATAATAAATTAAGTATACAAGGAATAAATATTAATTGTCTTAAACAAGCCGAGTCACCTTAAGAGATCGATCCATTATATTGAAGGGGCCGACTTACATTATAGAGACTTATATTCAATCAGTTTTATTATAGAGACATAAATAAAGATATAAATATATAAATTGTAAGATATAATAGCACTGCAGATCCCATGTGCAGAGCTAGAATGATGGTTCTAATGTGATACTTTAACTGATATAAATTAAGCAGTTTCTTAAATAAGTTAAGCAATGGTTGTTAGCCAAAATAAACTAAGCAGCTGCATGAGAACATGTCCTAAATGGTTCTCTATATCGTACCAAAATTGGGTCATATTTGAAGATGGCCAATGCCAGACACTTCCATAATTGTGCAATTATGTGCAAACAGAGGACCATCTCGCTCGGCGTGTCTTCTAAAGTTGAGGGATTTTGATGCGTTATACGGTGATTGTTGAGCATATGAGGCCGTTTGGTTGCTTGAAAAGAGATTTCTTACAAAGAGTGTGTAGCCTTGCTGAATTAAGGGGAGATTCATGGGATTATTTTTGTTAACCATTGGGTCTTCTTCCACAAGATCCTCATTTTTAGCACGAGGATAACAAAGTTAAAGTGTTGTTGTCTACATTTAGAGTTTTGTACCCCAAACGTCTACTAGTATTCAATCGATTGTGTAATGATTTTTTTGGGATGTTTTAGAAGCAAAAACTTGGTTAATCATAGTGAGACTTACGGTTTCAAAGTATTTCAAAGGTTATATTTTATCTAGTGGCTGGATGAAAAGTAATCCTTGAGGAATTTGTCTATTACACTGTTTTATCTTGATTGCCCTGTGGGACTCTTCATGGAATTATGAATATTAAAAAAAAATTAATGTAATATTGTAGCATAGATTTAATGTCCTCATAAACAGTTCATGAGGAGACTTGGATCACCAAATAAATAGTCACATAATCCCCACATATACAGCCAATGTGTTGACCACATTTGAGGGTTTTGAATAGCACCAGCATAGAAGGAGATAAGGAAGAAAAGAATACAGGAGACAACTTCTGAGAATCGCATTCATTAAAGGCACATTCCAAACAATTACATTTAAAGCTACAGCGGTCTAAGAGATTAAATGAATTCAGATCGGGAGAAGCAAAGGGTATATAAGCAATGAGAGGGAGTTGTAATATCAGACTGGTTGCTCAAGGGGGATTGAATAGTTCAAGATCTTCACTCAGAAAATCAGAAATAACAAACAAGATAGACCTCACTGTGTTCAACTGTAAATACATATACCCGATAAAGATTAAATCAGAACTTGCATCCAAATTAAGAGATGGATCCTGCTTCCTTAAACAATCATAATAGCAGATTATATTTATAAGAGTTTATGTTATATATTCTCTCATACTCATCAGCAGATTACTAATTGGTACCCGTATACGAGACTAATAATCAGACCAATAGTGGACTTAAAGATTGCTTGTAATAAGATTGGAGATTATCAATGAAAGTATTGGCTTTAGGCCTATCGATTTAGGAGATTGGAGGGATATAGATAGAGGAAAAAAGGCAATACACAGAAAGATATTGAAATATATATGGGGATACAGATTTATGAATGGAATATAGATTAGAGAGCTGTGTACAGATATATATAATAGAATTAATTAAAAGGAAGCAAGTTATGAGAATTATATACACTTAACAGCAGACCATTTAAAGCATCATATATTGGGTATATACAGATATGCATATAATTGACTTGTTAATCCAGCCATTATAGCTTTTGGAAGTGGCTCTTGATAGGATTGAGAGTTAGTGTTGGAATTATCGGCTTCAAATCCACTGAATACCTTAATTTAGAAGATTAAAAGGCAAACCTTCAGTTATACCCAAAAAGGGGGCATTACACAGGGAGACAGTAGATGTTATATTTTGGAGACTAGCAGAGCCTTTTCAAACAGATTTAGCCAGATTTCTTTAGGTCTACCCACTTTCCCTTTCCAGTTTGGTTCCCAATAGATTTCAAGTGGATTGATTGTTTTTCCTCTTTTGGCTATGTTTAAGCAATTTTCTATAGATGATCTACTCCTAGTTCTTATGCTAGAGTTAACTCTTAAGAATATTACAGTTTCAGCAGAGCTTGTGAAAACAAAATCTGAGCCTGATGAGCATAGAAGAGATATGCCAGTTGAAGAGACCTACTCTTGTGGGATAAGTTGTTAACGTTAATGCGGGCAAGTAATTTTTGGTCTCTGCATTAGGCTCTGCATTTTCAAGTAGGGTATTTAGAGTCCTGCTGCTACTTCTTGTGCTATAAAAGGCACTGCTAAGCTCAGAGAGCCTAGCAATGATGTGTTTGCTTTTGAGAAAGAGATTCTTCATGACACTAAAGTTATAGTTAAATTTTTGATGATTATGATGCTAAAATCAGTGCTTTCTCTGTAATTTGATAAAAGTCAGTTGTATATTTTTCTTTTACATCTTTAAACTTTGTAGGTAATTCAAACAAATTCAGATCATCTCTTTGGGATCTCTCAATGAATAATTGGCATGCATTGATACCTTTATATCATTGTGCCCAACTTGGGGCGTAGTTCTGGATCACACTATATTAATATAAAAACACATTCATAACCGCATGTTGCCCTGACAACAATAGACTTAATTTTCTATAAGTCTGCTTAAAGCCTTAAAACTTTGTGTAGTAAATTCTTCTTATTTGCATTCAATCGTAGACAAATGCCTTGTTCTCCACTTTAGGTCAGTTGAAGTAAGCAAGGCCCACACATCAGAACTAATTACATCATTGAACAGCTAATTGCAATCACAATCTTAACCAAAAGAGCTTCAAATTCCATAGGCCAAAGAAGCGAGATTCTGAAATCTGGAAGATGATTATTTTATGGCTAAAAATTTGACCTGGACTTGTAATTAGTTAATGTACTCAAGAATAATCTCTCTAGGCAGCAGCACAATTAATATTTAGCAAACAGAAATATGCAATCATCTTCAAAACTTATCTTTCAAAATTTTATGTAGAAAAATCTGTTTACAGTGTAAAATTCAATAGAAAGTATTAAAAGCACAGGTCACATACCCGCAAATAGGAGGCAATTCGCCTAAAGCATCATCTTCTTCATTGGCCCTGCTATTTGTATTCTCCGCAATGTCTCCGCCATTTTCTGCAAACACGAACATTTTCGAAACCTCAATCTCCAGTCGACACCTCTTCTCAGGGAAATAAAACGTGGACCCTCTAAATTGAAGAGCACCGAGACGACATCTCGTTTGCCCCGCGGGGTTCCGGTGCGTAGCAAGTCCACCAATGCCGCTGCGTTTTCCTTGGCTTTCACGCTACGCTCGGCTTTGAGGCCATTGATTATGAATCAATGGAGTCTGTGGCCTCCAAGATGACTTTCTTGTTGTTGGGGAAAATGGAAAGATTCAACACTGTCGTCACTAAATTTTCCTGAGTTTTGGCATCAGGCGAGGAGACAAGCGGAATCAGCAACAGAATCGCCCCGACCTCTGCAATGCAAGCGCGATTGTCCATCCCACACTTTGCAAGAAAGCGAAGCTCGTAGGCGACCTGCTTTTTCACCTCTGGTGTGCCGCTGCAGAGCTTCTCCACCAAAAAAGCAGCGGTCAATTCGTGGGCCTCTAGCGAAGCATTACGGTTGCTCTTTTCCGGCTTGTCGAAGGGGATGCCATGATTTTCGCGCTAGTGCTGTATCAGGTTTTGAAAAGCGTAGTTTGGAATGAGATAGTTGTGTAGCAGAACCTGCCTACTTTTGGGTAGAATGGCCTTCGTCGATCTAGCGGTTATGGAAAAGCGATCATACGTCTGGAGAGTCGAGACGATCACCGGGCCACGCATCAGGTCCAGTGAAATCGGGCACCGAAAATCATCAGGAATAGCATATCCTTGTTCGCCATTTTCTCTTCGCCATTTTCCTTTGAATTTGAACCAATGGAAGTGGTGCCAAACATGACGCACTTGCAGCAGCGGATTGCAGACGCTTATCAACTGTTGATCAAAGAAACTGGACCGTCAACGCCGGTAGGATTGTTGCACTGAGTGTCGATCTCTTCCTCAGTAACTTAACCTCTTTTCTACAATCTCTACCATTTCTTATCTCCAACTGCTCGAAAATATTCTGAGCCTAAAACGGCCATTTACGAGTCACTCTAAGCTTTGAATTTCAAACGGCCATTTACCAGCCGCTCTAAGCTTTTTCCCTAAATTTAAATTTCAAACGGCCATTTACCTGCAGTTATTGGCCAGCGACCATCCAGTGACGTGTCAATTTGTTGCCTTCGTGCCACATTTTTTGAGAAATAGATTTTGATTTTTTTAACAGGTAGGTTAAAAAAGTTGTGTCAAATTTTTGTTTCTTATTATAGGATAAAATTTGTTTTGATTGGTTTGTGAAATAATAATTTTAAAAAATAATTATAATTAAAATATTTTTTTGATATATATTGAGTTGTTTTAAGAATAATCATTATAAAATTGATATTTTTCTATTTCTTTAAATGATTTTAATATTTTGAAAGTTCTTTATTACGTTGAAGACGTCACCACGCTTAACTTTTGCAACCCATTTTCATGTCCGAGGGTGCAGATTGCTCAACAGCCACTCAACTACGATTGAATGAATTACAGTGATTCATTATTTTCCGCCAATTTCTTGGTTGTTTTCTCCGCTCCTCCAAACTCTTCCTCGTTGGTATTGACCTTTGGCTTCTCCACTTGCGTGATATGGTTGAGCATTTACTCTCGCCATTCGCTTGTTGAGGTTTTCGTGTCTTCGTTCATGTATGGATGGTCTCAAACTGCAAAGGGGGCATGCAAGAGGATGTGAGCAATCCTCACCGTCGGTTGCAAAGGAGAGAAGAGAGGGCAAAGGGCAGAGGGCAGACAGAGGTAGTGATAATGACAAGTGATCAAATGCATATATTGTGTGTTTGAATAGGAAACCGTGTGAAAAACAATGGAGAAGCATCACCGACTCCGATGAAATAAAGATTGACAGCAGCATTAGCATAGAAGCACACCGTTTGAATGTGGACAGCAGTAGAAGCGCAGAAGCAGATTGAGAGGATTCTGGCCTGCATGCCCCCTCCAAGCTTCTTCAGGATGTGGGTAGTGTGCTGCCACTGGTACCGTCTCATGTTTCCAATAGCTTTCTTGTTGTGTGCGTGTAGGCAGTGAGGGGCATGTGGACGGAGGGCTCTCTCTACAACCCTTGCTTGCTCCTGGTTTAGATCCCACCTCTCCTCTTTGTCCTCTGTCTTCTCCGTCGTCGTCGTCGTGGGCAGCCTCCTCTGTTATCTATGCAAAATGGGGGCTTTGAAACAGGGTACGGACATCCAAGTGAATACAAGAAATGGGCATCACAAAGGAGATAGTAGAGGCCACCTTGACTGTGAAACTTAGCCCAACTCACCTGGTTAGTGCTTTGCTTCTTTCTTTAGCTTGGATGCTCTTTATTTTCGTTCAAACTACCTGCTCTATTTTGGGCTTGTTTACTTCATTTGGATACATCAGTTTTCATGGAAATTTTTGTTTCTTTTTGTCTTATGGAAGAGAAAGTGTTATCTCAAAGGGATATGAGGGACAACCATCTTATATGACTTTTGTTTAGGGGTTTTAAAATTTAAAGTTTGATGTGATGAAATTACTTATCCATTCATTCTAAAAGAAATTGCCTCACAAACTGGTGATTCCTTATGCTTTGCCGCCACAAGAATCTCTGGTATTTATTTTGCAGCCCAATATTGGAGATTTGTTGGTATCCTGAATAGGTCATAGGGTTTTTTTAGGCATGTCAGGAGTGGGCCATGTCCAAATGTTTCCACCATTCTTATTGAATTAGATTAGGGACATTAGTAGAATTTAGTACCTAAACTTTATCTTTATTGAATCTTAATTTAATGTTCGCCTGCAACTAGTCCTTGGGTTATGCTATCGCTCTTTACTGCTTGAATTTCAGTTGTCTAACTATTACCTATCTCATATTTATTTTTCTTCATACATTAGTAAACAATCAAATCAGCTGGGGAATTGGGGAGTCCTCTGTCAAGCCTAAGATGGCATTTGCCTTAGAAGCCCTTTTCGAGGGGCATTTTTATAACTTTGATTAAAAAGTCATCTAGGCTTCCTATTTGCTTTGCGTTGCTTTTGTTCTGCATTAAAATTACTATATTAAAATGGAGATTGTACTCAACATTGCTTAATTTTTGGCATTGTTCGCTATGATAAGATTTCTACCACATAAGATCCTATAGTATTTATTTTGATGCCTTTTCATCTCAAAAATCTGACAATGTTGGATAATGTTGAACCATAGTTGGTAGAAGATGTGGGTAGGGATAGAGAGATGGGGATGCCATTTTCAAGATCAGGGAAGGGGCGTTATGTGTGTCTAAGACCTTGAGTGGGTCTCTTGACCATTTGAGGCTTATTTTCTTTATTTCTTTTGTTTTCTTTTTTCTTTTTAATTTATTGTACCAGGAGACATCCATTGAAGTGGCAAGAAGAGTAGTTGAACATACCCTGCCTACAAGAGATGTCTCCAAGAGGCATTTCCCATCTTTCACATGCTTCCATGTCTTCAAAAAAGTTACCCTTGCCTGGGGTATAAACGCATCAATCTGCCATTTGTCTCAAAGATTGAAATAAATATTTTGTTGCTTTTTGAAACACCTGTCTAGAGTTTCAAGTTGCATTTTAGTAGAAATAAAAGGGTAAGTATTTTTCTTAATGGTATCATCAGGTCCACTTTGGTTTTGCTACCCAAAAAACTTTAAACCATTTGCTTACAATTAATGCAAAGAAAGAAAATAAAATGTTGTTGCTTGATCTTGTTTCAATAGATTTGTTAGTTTGGGCAGTTGTGCTAACTCAATATTGTTTGCTTGTTGGGTTGTGCAGAATGTGATTGATACATTTGGAGGGTAAAAACATCAGCTCACTTCTTTAGCTTAAGCATCTTTTTAGCCTTTTTTGCTTATTAAATTGAACACGCTTTATTTTATCCATTTGTTTATTTTCTCTAAGTAGTTTTGGAGATTACTCTATTATTTCCCTCAGGTGGCATTTAAACATTGTGACTATCGGATGTGGAGCAAGCCTTTTAGTTGAGATAGTGTCAGCCCAATTTGAAGGGAAGAGGTTGCTGGAGAGGCATCGTCTAGTAAATTCAGCACTAGCAGACGAACTAAAAGAAATTCATGCACTTTCCATAAAGAAGGCTGTAACTCCATAGTAGTGGCAAGAACAACAAGCTCAATAGATGTAGTTGCAACATCCCTGGTAGACATGTATGCAAAAAGTTCTTCGAAATGTCACAAAAGCTTTAGGAATGGTCGAGCTTTCTACTTAGGCAAAGCCACACGGCCATGAAAATAATTATCTGCGAAGATTCGTAATGAGCAATCTATGAAGCGCAAGCTACAACACAGTCGTGTGCAAGATGTAGTGGGAGAATACGAAAATGCACCCTCCAGGTTTGTTGCTATGTCTCTTCTCAAACCCCAATGTAGTATGTTTATGAGGGTTTTGGCCCGATTTGTCTTGTAGATTTAAGAACTTGGTGGTTTCTTATTTATTTGGATTAAAATAGGTATTAGAGTCCAGATTTATGAGGGCAAAAAATTGTAGTGTGCTTCAACAGTTTGTTGGGAGCTAGTCTTTGTTTTTTGGCCTTAAAATTGTATGGAATTGTAGAAAAAATATGTTTTTGGCCATTCGGCTTGTTCTAGAGGTGGATGAACGCTTTAGTGGTCTCACGTTGTTTCTAGTACAGGCAAAATGCAAATGCATTTCTTGTACAATATCATTAATTCTATGCATTTTTATTTATTACTTTGACAATGCATTTTTTATTATGATACCCAGTGATTGGCAAAATGTTTTTGTTTAGCTCAAATATGGTTTTTACATTCGACCAAGATCTTAAGTTCAAATACATTTGTTTGAAATTTCATTAAATTCTATACATTTTTATTTATGAGACCTACTCTGACAAAGCTTGTGGGTATCCGTTTTTGAAATTTTCGTTGTTTATGCTACCCAGTGATTGGTAAAATGTTTGGTTTAGCTCAAATTTGGTTTTTACACTCAATCAAGATTTGAACTTCAATACTGATTGCAGATGGTGTCTACAGGTATTATATATTGTTAAAAGACATATACGTTATGCTTTGTATAGGCAATCAAATTACACTTCTTTATGTTGATATATAAGTTTTACGAATACTTAAACCATACAATGCTTTGATATGAATGGTTGGTGTTGGTACAAAATTCTTATTAATGCTTAATGCTTTTCAAGAATTTGATAATATCATATGGGATAGGAGTTCATAAAAGAATATCATTTGAGAGAGGATTTCGAGACACGTTTTTATGGTAGTAAGTTAAGTGATTTTGATTTAAATAATTTGAGAACAAAAAAAATTAAGATGGCATTGGCAGCTCTAAGGAGGGATTCGATTTATAGAGTTGCACAACAATCATATGCCCTCCTTTCCACTATTTCTTCATCATCATTTTTCTCCTCTTCACAATATAGGTAAAAAAAATGGCCCACTTAAAAAGAGAAATCCTTAAACCCTATTTAATTTCTTTCATTGCTTTTTTAAATTAGGTATGAGTTACATGCAAGAGGACAGGCCTGCAATGTTTTGGGACTCGGGGAAGCTACATACACCAGGTTTTGTTTTTTATCTATATTTTACAATGGAGGGTGTCAAAGCATGTCGGGCATAAGGAGCAGAGTAGAGAAAAGAATGAGGAGAGAAACTAGGAGAACTCACACAAAATTTCACAGAGCAAAAAAAATTGAGGAAGAAACTTATGATAATGTAAATGTTCAAAGGTACAAATTGTTCAATATTTTATCTATTTGTAAATTATCTGGTTTGGGATGCTTTGCATTTCAAATCATAAGCTACATAACAGGCATATCAAAAGGGCCAGAATTATCTCTTTTAGATGAGAGATTTGTTGATATCATAAATGCAACCGGTAGCATTGCCATTAACATACCGGGAAAAAAGATTATTACAAAGGACATAAGGTGCTAATCT
Source organism: Sequoiadendron giganteum (assembly GCA_007115665.2). NCBI lineage: Eukaryota > Viridiplantae > Streptophyta > Pinopsida > Cupressales > Cupressaceae > Sequoiadendron > Sequoiadendron giganteum. The sequence continues at coordinate 522,013,912 of CM021104.1, read as the reverse complement.
CTTACCTTCACACTAATATTTTGATCTGAAAGTGATAATATTTGTCTCACAAGTTCAAAAATTCTCATCTAGAAACAAGTTTGCATGCAGCCAAAGTGACAACAAATTAAAAACCAAGTTAATAAGTGAATACAATCATTGAAAACTTTTACTAATTGTAATATGATTTATTATTTTCCGTCAATATGATTATTAGTTTATGTCAATATATTTATTGGACTTAATGGTGTTGTGATTTTCAGGCTAGACAACATTTGACGGCCTCTTTGGACACCATAATTGATAGGAGAAGAAAGGGAGATGAAATCAAAGATGATTTCATTCAATCAATTATTTCAATAGATGGGCTTACAAGGGAAACTCTCATATGGGAAATGAAATATTTGGAAGACAATCCTATGGCGAAAGAAGGATTTAAGACCATCTTATTTTTAAAAGTACTTGCTCTTGACATTAAGAGTTGTATATCCTATTAATTTAATGTTATGATGTGATACTTGCAAAAACACAAAGTATATCATAATTTTAAAACAATCTTAACTTGCAAAAACACAAAGATAGTAGAATAATTTAGTAGAATAACTTGCAAAAACACAAAGATAGTTCATCTAACATGGATTTAAAAACAATCCTATTTCAAATTTTTTATCATAGTCATTTTTTAAACTTAACTGTTTTTTCATAACTATTTTTTTTCAAACACAATCATCCCACACAATACAATATGTATTTACTATATTTAGTAGAATAATTAGTAGCTATCAACATTTATTTATTCTTACAAAAAAACCCTTCAAAGAATGTTTATTTATGTTTATTGATCGCTATCAACGTATCCAACCACATGTAGTTTTATGTATGAGATTATTCTGCAAGTCTTCACTCTGTTTGATTTTGTAAGCAAATGTTTCTTTTCTTTTTAGCAAGGAATTCAAGATTAACTGTCAAAGAAAATAGGAATGAACTTTTGTGCAAGACTAGGGGACTTAGCATTTTAAAATGGTCTTCGTAGATTTTCAATGACTACATACAAAATTTGTTTTTAATATAAAAAATCAAAATATGTTTAAATAAGCTAAGTTTGTAATTTCATCACAGCATGGAGTCCTTATTTGGCATCTTCGATGGTAATATGAACACTTGCCATAAATGATCATTATCATTTTATAATAAATTCGGTAAAGTAAAAATCATTCTTACATATCGCACTTACTATCTTCTTCTGCATGCAACTGATCATTTCGACTCAGACTTAATTTTTGCAAGTTGAGTTCTTGAGGGCTATTATTTGAAACCTTTATTCTCTGATTTTTTGCAAATTGAGTTCTTGAGAGTTATTGTTTGAAACCTTTATTATCTGTCAATTATTTTGTAATATAGCAAAGTTTTAGGAGATTTAGAACTAAATTGTTTTTTTTTTTTTTTATCATGCATCGACTGGAAGATTTAGAGCTAAATGACAAGTTCTGATTAACCTTTTTTTATTAAATCTACATTCTTTTGTCCTACAAAATAATGAAACTGTAAACTTTAAAGAACATATCCAAGAATCTCAACATGCATCCAAAATTTCCTTTAGCTGTATTGTGATTTATCATTTTGAGCTTTGAATTTACACACTTAGGTTTGTAGCAAACAATCTAACATGGGTGATCCCCACTAATTTTTTCCTATATGTTTTTGTAAAGTTTAGTTACATACATGTTCTTCATTTTTTTTTTGTTGATATTAATATCCTTCTTTACTTTTGCCTCTCAAATGTTGCAACCTTGTATTGGTTTCGATAATGCAAGTTATAATTTTTGAGTAAGAAGCAAATGAGTCCTTGTGAATGCTTACTAAAACCACTCAAGCATATACACAGTTCGCATCAATCATACCATCTGAGTTACTTAAGCCACTTGTTGTGATCAACTCAGAAGACTTCAAATTTACTAGCAGTCACTTTTCTCATTTAATAATAAACAAATTTAACAAATAGTTAACTACAATGTCTTTGGCATACCTATTGCACCCCAAGGTGTGATTGCTAGTTTATTTCATTTTATTTATGAGCAATAATTGTGTTTGTCACATTTACAACAATTTTAATAATTTATATAAAAAAATCTTTTAAAATCTTCAATGAGGAAGTAAATATGCATTAAGGTAGGTAAACAATTGGTAAGATATTCCACTATAATAAATCCTCTTAAAATTTTGAATGACATTAAAATATTATATTATTAAAATTGATTACAATTATCTTATGTGCATGCATACCCAATCCAAATGCACTCATTAGTTCCATCAAAAAAGACATAGAAAAAAGAAAATCTTGAAAAATATTATCTCATCAAGTACAAACAACTAAATGTTAAAAATTTTGTTTGCTAAATAATAATTGAAGAGGCTGCAAGTTTCAAATATTAGTATTGAAAAAGTTGCAAAAATTACAAAGATTGGAAACTGTAAAGACTAAAAATTTTGAATATTGAAAAGACTAGACAAAGTGCACAATATTCATTTTCAATAAAGTAAGGTTCTAATGTGTTTTTTATTGTTGGATCTATAAGTTTCTTTTGTCTTTTTCTTCTAATTTCTTTATGGTGTGCTTCTTTGCTTAAATTTGTTCTATTTGCAAAAAATATAACAAAAAATATATAAATATCCGTAGTCTCTATATTAACAAAACTTACACAAATATTTTAACAAGTAAAGCTACTTAATTTATAGATTATAGATAGTTTAGATATATCATCTCAATATTGATTGTGAATGTGTTTTTAACTCATGGGATTAGCTATTTTGTCAATAGGCTCTAAAATCTACCCTATCTATATGTTAAATTTCAAATTGTATACTTTATATTGCATGTGATGAATTCGATAGTAGTTTTTTATCTAGGTTATGTAATTAATTATTTATGCAAAATATCTTTCTCTATGGCTATGGATGGCTATTTGATATTGTCTTTGTAGATATTGCTATGTAGAATATTGACCTCCCACTGTTGCTACCTAAAAAGGCATTCAAAGTTGATTTGGGTGGTTTCAAAAAATTACTAGGCAATGTAATTGAGGCGTGTAGCATATTTGATTCTCTATCCTCATTTCATTTAACTTGTTATGTTTTTTGAATTATTTCATCTTTTCAGAACTATTTCATGTTCTCCAAGGAATATTACTAGTCACAAACCAAGGTGAAAGGGAAAATAATATTATCAAGAGTTCAAATAAGGGACATGTGCAACAAATTGTTCAAGGGCTAGGTAAGTTGTTGAATCAAGCCTTATTTTATCTCTTTTGTTGTAGTTTTATACATTATTTTTTATATTTCTTTTATATTGTTTTTTGTTTTAAACTCTATATTAGTTAATTTTATTTTTTATTTTTAATAATCAAAATAATGTTTTTTATTAGATAAGTGGGAGAATGAGGGTCCTGGCCCTTTTCAAAAACAACCCTTATAAAAGACAAAATAGATCCAAAGTGGCCAAAAACAACAAACTAGAAAGATAAATTTTTGAAAAGGACCCACCCCTTTATGAGCTATCAACAAACAAAAACCATCCAAACAACACAAATATAGAAAAATTTCCAAAAGGAACTACATAATACCATAACTAGATCTAGCAATACAAACACCCTTAACCTAAGCACGGGACATAACAACCTTTTTTGTAATACCTTTCTTCCTTCATTGAACCACTATCCACAATAAACCATCCAAATCACAAAATCAAGAGAGGGAGGTATGGATTATAACCTTGGAGAAACAAGTGAGGAGGGAAACATCCACCAAAGAGATCAAATGTTAAGAAATCTCAACACTAGCTAGAGGATGCCCAACAACACCACACTCCAAAATAGGGGAAGGTGCCAAATAGAAGCTTCAAGCAATATAAGTGCAGGAGGGACCACCTCCCCAATAGCAAAAAAAGGCTCAAGAGTCTCAAAATATGAATCAAGTACATCAACTATAAATTATTCACAAAGAAAATTCTTCCACCAAGAGGGATATCTTAGAACATTAATGTGTGGGAAATTAGAATCCAAATGACTCATGACAAAGCAAGATAGTGTTAATATTGTTAATATCATTTCATATTTCAAAATTAAATCGATATAATTATAAAAAAACTCTTATTATAAGAATAAAGATAAATGTTAGATAAGAGAAGAATTATTTATAATATTGTCCTTATGAGAATAAAGCTCAAAAAATAATTAATATAAATATTCACTTAAAATAATACATCAAATATTAGTTTTATCTAATTAAACCTTATTTTTAAAACTTGTTTTATTCTTTCTTTTATTTTATTTTTATTTCATTTTTGAATAAACAAGATAAAGTTTAGATATTATGATTATTATCATTTAATAATTATCAATATTATTTTATTTTATTTAGACTGCAAATCAGCTGGGTATCTATCCCCCTATAAACTTCAATGCGCCTGGTAAACTTTTTTCACGTGACTAGTGATGCTAGCACGACACGCTCTTCGGTACCACGGGAATGGTGGGGAGACTAGACCTTGTGACCTCTTGCCTATAATAGGATTCTTTTGCCAATCAAGCTAGGCCCACTGCCCCAATAATTATCATTATTTATTTTTTATTATCAACTATCATTTATTTATTTATTTAATGAATATTATAATTATTAATTATTATTTACATCTAATTAATAAATTAATAATTATTTATAATTATTTTAGAATATTAATTATAATTCTTAAAGAAAGGGGTCATGACATATCTCCCCACTTAAAATACATCAAAATAATATGATATACAAACAAGTAAAATTTACACAAAATCATGTTTTTAACAAGTTCAAAATATGGGGTATAACTATTGCATCTCATTAACATTTTATGTTTCATACTAATCCAACTGAACTTTACACTGGCCTATTACTCTATTGCAAGACTCTAATCTTATCACTCATGAATCTTGGAATTTTAAGGCATGCTAATTTAATATGTGTTTATAGTCAAGTACATACTTCTTAAGGAGTGACATCATGTATTTGAATCAGACTTGGAAGTAAGGTTAGTCGGTAAGCTGCTAGTTTTATCTTTTTTAACATTTTATTTTTGCTAAAGTTGGAGCATCATCAGTTAGATTTCATGGTATGAAATGAGCTAACTTGGTAAGTTATCTTTTACCACCAATATTTTATTATGTGTGCATGGTGTCATTGGCAACCCTTATCTATTATAATGACTTGCCACATATGAGATAGTATATTATGAAGATATAACCATTTTTTTAGTTAGTTATGTTATGCATTAACTCTTTGACACTTTAACACTTTTCCACAAAGAATACTAATTTATTCCCAGTAAAAATTATAATCTCTTTAAGATTTTATTTACTCCTAATTGATCTAAATAGGTAGTATTGTGATCTTTAATTAGAATTAAAGTTCAAATTTCTCTAAAACTAGGAACATATATTATATTACAATATTGAAGTAACTCATCCTTATCAAAAGTATATAGTTTTAACCTTAGAATATGTGTATCAATTTCTAATACTTCTCTGACTTAATCATACCAAAAATATTATTTTTGTTCCATAATACTATATTTTTGAAAGGTTTTTAACAATTGTTATGTCCTTAAAATGTTTTCTTCTAGTTATTTTATTTGATACCCTATTTTATTTACCCTTAATATACTCAATCTCAAAATTATATTCACTTAAAAATTGCAACCATCTTTGATACCTTGCTTTAAAATTTGGTTGATTAAATATATATTTCAACCATTTATGATCATTTTTTCACTCAATAGCTTTCCTAATAAGAAATTTCTCCATATCTAAAGTTCATAGACTATTTATCCTAACCATAAATCATGAAGTGTATGTATCTTTAATTTAATAGATTCATAATAAATTAAATCTTTATCTTGTATAAGAACACCCTCCTAAGTTCTTTATAGAAGAATCAATGACAACAACAAAGTGTCCATTAGGTTCAAGAACTCTTAAAGTACGGATTATAGTTAACTTCTCCTTTAAGGTTTGAAGTGCCTTATCACATAAATCTTCCATTGGAACCTTTTATTCTTCCTTTGAAAATAATTAATAGGGTTTTCATTTAAGATAACCCTTCTACAAACCTTCTATAAAACCCTACTAAAATCATAAAATGTCTTTACTTATACTACATTCTTAAGAATTGGTCATTCTATTATAGCTTTGATCTTGTTAATTTAACTTTTGTAATTTATTCTATTGATATAAATATAGCCTGGAAGTGTATGTGTGTGATTAAAATAATTCAGTGAGAGTAATTATCATAACTAAACAACACACAAGCAATGAAATGTATTACATCTAATGATGGAAAAGTAATAAAACAAACTATTACAACCCTGCATTTGAATTCATCCCATCGTCCTCTATTCTTGGTGATTCCTCAACTCATGCTCTCAGAATATTGCGGTACACATGAATGTATGGAATGGCAACCTAAGAAACGAGCAGCTATTATGCAATGCACACTAAAGTGCCTACATGCTTATATTTTTGTGTTTTTGAAAGTAAATTATTGAATGATCTATGATGAGAGATTGTTGTTGAAATGATGTTGAAACTAATGATGCAGGTCCAAAGATAATGTTGTATAAAAGATTAAAGAAACTAAATGCTAGAGTTGAAATGCAATGATAATGCTAAAACAAACTAAAAATGCAAAGTGCAAACAATAATGCTCTTCAAATGTTTTCAAACTACAATGAGATTTTTGCAGCATAAACTTGTCAAATTCTACTTGTTGAAAAGTTGTAGAAATGTGTTCTATTTATAGAATTTTCCAAGTTGGGAATGATGTGGCAATGATGAACAGTCGAGATTGTGATCCTACAGCATCAATGATTGAGCACAAAGAGGTTGGAGAGAATCATGGAGGTTGTTCCCTACAAGAGAGCAATTTGCCAAGTGTTGAAGGGAATCAGAGGAAAGAAGAAGCCATGTGTCCAAGGAGGTTTCAAAGTTCTTACAGGTTTGTTGATGGAAAATCCACATTTTATAATCTAGAAAATTCAATTTCATGTGACACATGGTGAGGTGGTAGGTGAGGTGGAAGGTAGTTAGAAGAATATGTAGAAATGTGCCAATTTGAATTTAGAATTCAAATTTAAATGGAGAGAGGAAATTAGCAAAATGACAAATTAGTTTATTTGTGCATTTAACCAATTTAAGAAGAAAATGATTTTGGAGGCCAATTTGAATTAAAAATTCAAATTTAAGTAAAAGAGGGAAAACTAACTAAATGATAAATTTGTTAATTTGTGCATTTAATTAATTTGAGAGGAAGTGATTTTGGATAAGAAGAATATTTAGAAGTGAACTATATAAATAAATTTTGTAATTTATTTATAAGTAGAGGATTTATGATTTTATTAATTAAATAACAAGTATTTAATTAATTTGTACTTAGACTATTTTTAAGTGTATACAGGAAGTAATGAATTTATCCATAAATAATACATATTTTGATAGTTGTCCATACAATGTATATTTTCTTAGTCTTTGCAAGACAAATTGGAGGTGTACTAAGTGTTATTCTTTATTTTTGGAGTAAATTATTAAGTCATATGGGAAAACTTAGTAAAAATTTATCTTAAAATAATAATAAAAAACATCATTAGGTCCATGAAAGTAGGAAAGATATTGGTTACACCAAAAGGCACAACTATGAATTCATAATGCTCATATCTAGTTAGAAAGGTAATTTTTAGAATGTCTTCACCTTTGATTCTATGTTTATGATATCTTAGTCTAATATCAATGTTTGAAAATATTATTTCTCCTTTCATTTGATCAAAAAGGTTGTTGATGTGAGGCAATGGGTATCTATTATTTATTGTTACCTTATTCAACATGTAGTAATCTATACACAACTTTAGGATTTCATCCTTCTTTTTGAAAAAACTAATTGGTGCTCCCCAAGGTAATGCACCTGTCTAAATTAATCCCTTTCCTAGCAACTCCTATAATTGCATCTTAAGTTTAATCAATTTAAATAAATTTATTATATAAAGAGTCTTAGATACAAATTCAACTATTAGTATATGTTTCTATAGATAATTAAAACTTATTATTAAGAGGTAGTCCTAATAATTCATAAAGAAACCCACTCTTAAATTTTTAAAATAAAAGTATACTTTTAAAAATTTGGGGTATCTTTTAACTCTTTCTTATCTATTTTAACCATAAAAATTTCGGTGAGCCTTTACTTCTTTCTTTAGTTACATTATTGATATATTTTCCATATTTATGGGTCTAAGTAATCCTTGTAGATTATCTTTATTTCCTTCATCATATACACATTCCAATATCGTAATGATCCATACTTTCCTAATAATTAATTAACCAACTCATTCCTACTAATTATGTCATAAAAACCTAGGGCGTCACATATAGATATTCTTTTGTTTCAAATGATGTTAGAATTCATGAGTCGGTGTTAAGGATTACACCTAACCAAATATGTTAATAAATGGCTACAATGAAACCCCAAACCCCAACACCCAAAATGGTCTTGGTGTTTGCAGGATGGTGTTAAGGCCTTTGCCTTAACATGAAATAGAGAAATGGGTATGACGAAACCTCGAACCCCGACACCTGAAATAGTTTCAGTGTTCACAGGCTGGCCTTGAGGTTTATGCCTAATAAATTTGTTTGTATGTGGTAAGAAGTATGTCCAAGGGCTGAAACCTAAAAGGATAATTTTGACAATGCTCGTAAAGGTTTGTTTCAGATATCACGGGTCAATTGGTTGGCTTATAGCTTAATACAAAGGCATGAAAGTGATAAGGTGGAAGGGAGAATCCTAACATCCAACAACTTACACTTTTAGTGTTTTGTGCTTCGGAGTTTTGAAGGTTTGAGTGATGGCTTGTGAAGGAGTCAAGGATGGTAGATGGTAAATGGTAATGTCGATGCTCAAAACCTAACAGGTGTGAAGAAGCATCAAACATGTGTGTTCAAGATTTCTTTTTAAGATTTTCTATGCACTCCAAGCATAAGATAAGAGGGATTAGCAATCCCTAATCCTTGACTAGCATGAAAGGTGGTAGAATTTTCCTATGTTGCAAAAGACTTGGTGGGCCTGAGTGTGAGGGTCTATGTTAAGCAGTAGCTGCTAGCCAAAATAAGCTAAGCAGATGCATGGGGACTTGCTCTAAGCTTTAAATTTCAAATGGCCATTTACCATCCACTCTAAGATTTTTTTGCTAAGTTTGAATTTCAAATGGTCATTTACCAACCACTTTAAGCTTTTTCGCTAAGTTTGAATTTCAAACGGCCATTTACTACGTGTCAATCTGTTGCCTTCCTGTCACTTTTTTGGAAATAGATTTTTAATTTTTTAATAGGTAAGTTAAAAAAGTTGTGCAATATATATATTTCTTATTATAAGAAGGATACAATTTAATTATAATTTTTTTTGCATACATATATATATAAAGAAAAATCATTATAAAATTGTTTTTTTCATCTCTTGAATGACTTTAATATTTTGAAAGTCATTTTATTTATTTCATGATATTTATTAGCATTAATTGTTTTTGTCACATTTACAACAATTTTAATAGAAGGTTACCTCCAAAAATAAGAATGCAAATAGAAGGTCTAAAGTACCAAAAGTCTAAAGAACTGATCATGTCAAAATAGAAGGTTGCCTCCAAAAATAAGAATGCAAGAGTTTCCATATGGTAAGTGCTCCATCTCATTGAAATGCATGGGTAACTAGCCATTGCATCCACATAGTACATAGGAACAAATTTTGTATACATAACTCACTCCAACGCGAAACCAAAGAAGCATTAACACCAATAGTAGAAACCCCCCCATAATGCTGAAAAGGGAGAGGCATGATAGGTACACTGAAATTGAATGCCAGAAAGAAGTGCATGAAGAAAAATCAAGAACATCTGAACATGCAAACATGAAAGTACCAACATACATGAAGGGTGTGAAAATAAAAGTCACACACACATGAGGCTGTTGTTGTGGAAGGGACACTCACTTGACAAAGGTATGATGGAAAACAAAGGAAAAACACCAAACCCCCTCATGCCACTTCATAACATAGTGCGAGTACAATAAGGCACAAATTGATGTGCAAGGTCTCATAATACACTAGTTGTGGCACTTTATTTCACTGTGTTTACATAAGATAAATACATGCAAGGTGATCCCATAATGTCCAAAAATACATGCAAGGTGAGCCCATAATGTGCTATGTACTAGGCGGATGTAGTGGCTCGTTACCATGTTGAAGCTGTCAAACCAACTTCACAGAAATCAGTTATCACCTGCAAGAAAATAACCTGTCACAAAGAAAAGATATCCAAAACAACAAAGGTGCTCTGCAAGCCTCAAGTGAAAATGCATAAAAGAGAATGAATAATTACAAGAGATCAATCCTTAAGAAAGGAGATCAAAACCTAAAAAGAAACCCTAGTGTGCACACATAATAATTAATAAATAATTAATTACTAATGTGCCTAAGTTTAGCTTATGTAAATTTAAAGTGATAAGTAACTTAATTAATTAACCAATATGATTAATTTAATTAAGTGAAATAACTTATTACTCTAACACCCCCCCTTAAGATGAACATAGGAGGAAGCTAGAACGCTAAGGAAAAGATGCATGAAAGCAAAGATGGGTCCCGACAACAAGGCTAGATCAGGTACCCAAGTATAATGAAATCTCTGTAAAGCGGAGAAAAGGAGAAAAGCACCTAGGAAAAAAACTCCTCTCCTAAAAGAGATGTTGAAAAAGAAAGTACAAATGGAATGTCTCAAGAGACTCTATCAAGAACATATGCAGATATACAATCATACACCCCCCCATGAGAGAGAGTGGAGACTCCAAAGCCCCCCAGAAAGAGAGAACCCATGTGTCGATGATCAAACCAATGTTTCTCCTTGGAGGAAGAAGCAAAGCCAGCGGTCGAGGAAGAGGAAATCCCTGGATGTGAGGTGAAAATGGAATTCTTGGATGATGCTCACTGGAGAACTAAACTGTAACATGAGTGTCTGAATAACAAGATGTTGAATCAAATGTAGCAACATTGTTTGAATGACAGGATGTTGAATCAAATGTATCAACATCAAACAACTCAAGATGATCCTAAAATGGAATCTCCAATGAATATGGGCTAATAGATGTGTAGAATTTTTCATTTGTGAGGAAATAAATATCCTCTGATATGGCCTCAACAACTGCATTGATGGCTCGATGAGTGGAGATACAATGTCAGTCAAAGTTGAAGAGGAATCCTACTAAACAGATGTGATCTCAACAGGAGGTAGAGGTGTAAAAGTCTCAACACTGGTCTCATGAATAGATGGAAGAACACATCAGTTCAAGTGACCAAACTTCACCTCAGATACTGCATGCTCTCTTGTAGAAAGAGAGTGATACTCAGACAGTGGATATGATAGACCAAAGTGTGTGAATGCATACAATCGGGAAGAATGATCAACTGTCCCTGTTGCAATAATGTTGTTAGTTTGCATGTCTCTGATGTGCACTGAATCAAGTGTGAACTCAACTATCTTCCCTATCCCATTGTGAGAAATCTGATAGATGGAGAGAAGGTTAGTGGACAAATATGGTACACATAGTACATCACTGAATGTATCATCATCAATGTTGATAGAACCTTTCTCACATACACTCATATAAGTGTTATTACCCATCAATATGTGTGGTGAGGACACAACCTCAAAAGATGAGAACATGTCCTAGGAAGATGCCATATGGTGTGAAGCACTTGAATCCAGTAGCCATCTAGATGAATGTGAAATGGTGGTTGCACATAATGCATGACCCTTGTGTTTGGCATGTCCATCTGTCTAGAATGATGGTGAAGAAGAAGACTCGCCTGATGTAGATGAAGAAGAGTGGTGAATATTGTTCCTCTAAAGAAGAGTTGTCAAATCTAAAACCTATTTTGCATATCCATCTATCTTCTTCTCATAACACTTAGACTCATCACGTCTTGGCTTAGTACAATAAGCATACTTAGTTTTTTCTTTCTTCGATGATTCCCCCTTAGGAGAAGGTGAATTAGAGGTGTTCTGTGAACTGGAATCCTTCCCATGCTTTGTACTCTTTGGTTTATGTTTTTGCTTCTGCTTCTGCTTCCCTTGAGATGACTATGCTACCAATGCTTGGTTTTGTGATCTTGAAAGAGCATCCAACTGTGATAACTTGGCCTGCTCTCATGTCAACCGATCATAGAACACCTCAAAAGTAGGCATGTTAAAGCGTGCACCCAAGGCATCCATGGTAGAATAGAATGTAGAGAAAAAAATTGAAATGAACCTCAAAGCTTAGAGAGAATTAGGTAAATGCACTCATCATCTGTTTTGTTCTTACCACAACCCTGTAACAATGACCTCAGTGATTTGAAATTTATCAAGAAATCCTCAATGGTAGGATATGAATCATGTACTAAGGAAGCCAATTTGGCCTCAATCTGAAGTGCTCAGAACTGATTAATGGTGCCAAATAGATCATGAAACTTCATCCACATAGCCTGAGGAGTTGTGCAACCCTCTAAATGAAATAGGAGACTATCTGAAACATGCAAGGATAACAAACCCATGGCCTCATCCATCCTGTTCTTGTGCTATAGAACCTCAAAAGTATTTGTCAATGGTGGTTGATTCTCATCAAAATAGTACCATAACCCCTTTGACATAAGAAGTCTCATCATGTATGCCTTCCAAGTGTGATAATTGTGTAGGGTAAGATGGTCAACATAAGAGGTATTCGCCATGATGTTTCGGTTTTGAAAATATGTTTAATGAATATTTTTTTGGTTTTTGATATGAATATACAAAAAATAAGAAAACAACACCCCCCCCCCCCACTTGACACGAAAACCAAATCCCAGTACTATTTTAAAAGTTGGAAAGCTAGAAAGAGAAAAAAATACCTCAAAAGAAACTATATGTACCTAGTAAATAATCTGATGAAATAAGTTGCATATCTGGAAAGAGCACTGAAACACCTCTCCAATGCCTAGTTGTTTGCAAAAAACGGAGCTCGTATACAAAAGTTACGCCCCTGGAAGTGCAAAAACAAAGGCTTACTTTGACTAGCAAAAAAAGAATCAAAATGGAAAAACCAAAAAACCAAACCTACACCATTGGATAGTTCTTGGAACCATCTTTCTGGCACCTATTTTTTTGTGAAAAATGGAGTTGAAATGCCCAAGATACACCCAATTTCGTAAAACACCTCCAGAAAGGCCAATAGGCCCTTCAATAGGCCCCTGGGGCTAAAAAAATAAACCCCTGGTCCTATGAGCGACTAGGGGGCTGAAGTAGAGGGGCATCTTATACTACTTAAAGGAACATGAAATTTTGTCCTCTAAAAGGGCCAACCACTTATTTTTGTATTTTCAATTTGAGTGCAACTTAAGTAAAACCTATGATTTCTAAATTGTTTCATGTTTTCCAAGGAATAAAAAGGAATATTACTGGCTACAAACCAAGGTGAAAGAGAAAAATATTATCAAGATTTCAAATAAGGAAGAGGTGCAACAAATTGATCAAGGGCCAAACACTAGGTAAGGTTGTTGAATCAAGCCCTATTTCATCTATTTTTTTATGGTCTTGTATTCCTTTTTTAGTGATCCCACAATAGAATGTCACACTTTTTGGCCAAAGTAGGACATTAAAATTAACATTTTTAACCAAATTTCCAACTTATAACAACTAAATTGTTAATAATTTAAAATTTATGTGAACTAGTGATTTTTGAGATTTCATTGTAGATAATAAATTTATTTATTTTTTAAATTATGAAATAATTTATGATTTTTTAAGTAATTTTCAATAACTTGGTTTTTATAGTTAACAATATTTATAAAAAAAAATTGCATTTGGAAAAGAAATGAAGCCATTGGCAATTGTGGGAGCTAGGGTTACGACGGGCTTGGGCATGACCACTAGATGCCCACCACAATGCAAGGTCTCTAAGGCGCGTACTGGTGTTAACGGGAAGAAGAAAACACTGTCAAGTGAAACGAGCAGGCGGGGGGCGGAATGCCACGGTTCTAGCTTCATGGAGAGAGACGGCGACAATAGGTTAGGTATTGTTGCAAATTCCCATGCAAGGCCTCACCTCAAGGTGTCGAGTAAGATAGGGAAGACTACTCTAGTGATAGTTTCTCTGCAAGATGAGCTTCAAGATGAGGTAATGCACAATGTTAAAGTTTTTTCAGAACTAGGATTGATTGGATGCTTCAGGGGTCTATGGCCACGTTTGTGTGATCTCCATAAATGGATATCCAAACACTGGGAACCCATTGTGGAAGGTTGCATTCAAGTTTATCTAGTTGCTAGAGTTTTCTTTATTGTTGTTTTTGAAACTGTGAAGGATAGAAATAAAGTTCTATGTGATTATTTTTGGAGTTGGGAGGAAAAAATTGCATTGTCTTTAGAGCCATGGCATCCAACTTTTAATCCTGTAATAGAGACCTTTGATAAAGTGCCTCTGTGGGTGAGACTTCCAAACTTTCCTCTTCATTTCTGGTTTAAATCTTGTTTGGAGGTGATAGGAAACTCCTTAGGGAATTTTTTGATGATTGATGATGACTCCTCAAATCTCATGCATTCTACTTACACTTGGATTTTGGTGGAGATGGAAGTTGCAAAGACTCTTCCAGAAGAGATTTCAATCAACACTTCCAAAGAATGCTAGGTGCAGCCCTTGGACTATGAAGGGGTTCCATTTTGATGCAGAAGATTCTTCCAAACTGGGCATCTTCTTGCACAATATGCAAAGCCCAGATTGCCTAAACTAGCTACTTGGTGGCAGGATGTGTCACACCTGCATAATACGGTGGAAAAACAAGGAGAGAAGAAGGAAGAGAAGGGCAAGAGCTACTCCCAGGCTATGAGTAACTCAAAACCACATTAGTCAAATGGGGCATCATATCAGCTGGGGGGTAGGTCATGTTGAGATGCCCACCTCAAACCAGGTTGATATGGTGAGAGTGGATGAAGTTGTGGCTATACAAAACCACTGTGGTGCTAAAACTCTGGAATGTAGGGAGAAATTTGGGTCGACGAGGTTCCAAGAATAGGTGGAGGTGAATGATGCTTTAGAGGGTTAGTGTGGTCAATTAGTGGGTGGAAAACATGGAGAGGATTGGACATAGCATGATACATCTAAGGAATGGCAGAAGGAGGCTGCAAGGATGGAGGAGGAATGGCTTGTTGTGAAGATAAAAATGGAAAGAAGGAAACCTTTGACATGGTCCTTCAATCACAGACTAAGGGAGGTACCAAAGCCAAAGGACATGCTTGAACTGCTCAATGTTAGTGTTGAGGGGTTTGCGATTTGTTGCTCTGAGTATTGGTAATTTTGTTGATGCCCTTCTCTAGGGAGATGGTGCCCCATGTTACCATCCCTATTTTGGGGCAGGATAAATCCTGAGCTAATATCAATAAAATAAAATCCTATTATCGACCAAAAAATATATATTTTAAAAAAAAATACATTTTTGTAAAGCATAACTTTATTTGTAGAAAAAAAATTATAAAATTTTAAATATATATTCATAAAAGGAATATCTAGTGCACAGTTATTTTTCATAAATTTTTATAACTTTTTGAAGTGAGATTAATTATGATTTATACATAGGTTATGTCTATAACACATAATGCTTTTTGTATACATTTGAGTTGAATTCTCCTTTTTTTGTTGAGATAAGAACATCAATACCTAGTGTGCAAATATTTAAAAAAATATATGTATTTTATTATTTTTCCATGTTTGTGGAATAGAGACCTTGACAATTATTGAAAATTCCATAATCACTAAAAATAGAAGCTTATAAATAATAATAATAATTTATATATTCAAAATTATACTCACTGGAGAGCTTGTTTTGAGTGTTACCATCCTACAAATTATATTGCCATACTCATTCTATTTTTTGGTCCAAACCAAGGTTAGAAATACAAAAATTATATGGAAAATTTGAGGCCTAAGATGGAAGGTCACTTTTAGGACCTTCGCTCAAACTACCACTAAGTGAAGGTACCTTTGTTAAAATTAATTCAAGGACATTTGAATGAAGGTATTCTATTTCCATGAATTTATAAAAAACCTTTGAACAAAGGTAATTTCCATAAATGAATAAAGGGGATCTTCATTCAAAGGTCTCTTTTTATTCTTTTAATGGAAATTTCCTTCATTCATAGGTTTCTTTACATTTTCAACCTTCAAATAAAGGTACCTTCATTTGAATAAATACCTCCAAATGAAGGTGTTTTCTACTTTTCACCTCAATTTGAATCATAAAATATAATGTCTCAAGTTTGGGGCTCACTATTGTGATTTACCCTTTTATCTTCTACATTGTTGATAGCCTTCTAGTGAAAACAGTTATTATTTATTTATTTAGTTGATAAATGCATCTTATACTACTTGTTTATTCATCTTTTAATAGGGCCAAACACTTTTTTCATTTTTAAATTGAATGCAACTTAAATAAAAGTAAATACAATATAAAAAATATCAAATTTGTATAGGATTATATTAAAATAGTTCCAGTTTGAATTTGTATTTCAATCATGAGCCTATTACTATAATCATTTAGAGCAAATTTTGGATAGTGAATTGATATTTCTTGCTCAAGATAGGGTCAATGAGAACACTTGTGAATGGGTAATTGTGACAAAATTTGAAGCCCAATTCGAAACCTTTTCTTAATTTTTTTATTTATTTTGAGTTGATTTTGGTAAAAAACCCTTTCAAATTCTCATAATTTGTAAGATACGTAGATAAAGTAGTGCAAAATGTCACAATATTTATACTTTCATATTAAATAATTCATTCCAAAGATTGGTCATTGACATTTCATTCAAAATTGAAACTATTCTCAATACTAATAATCATGTGAATAAGGAAAAAGTGCTTTGATACCTACCTTTGGAACTATCACTAAGAAAAATCTATTTACAAATAGCCATTTTCCAACAAACTCCATATTGGCATTCAATTTTTTCTCGGTGCTAATTATATTCAGACAAGGAAGTAGGATGAGTTAAGAGTACATAAATATTAAATAGTAAAAAATAAGAGTATTTGTTAGTAAATGGTAAATAACATATAAAGAATTTGAGAAAATTGAACTATTCATGGTGCAACTAGCCTTACCATTGTAAACCACAAAATAGTCCTATTCACCAAGTTATGGATTCTACCCGGTTTTATGCTAGGTAATATTACTAACCAAGTTTAAGATCTAAGCCATAATACTTAAAATCCACAAAAAATGAGCACAAAAACCACTACTTTCTTACACAACCAACACAAAGGCCATGATTCCATGCCACAAGACTATTGTTCTTGTTTTAATGTTGTAGGTCGACCCATCAAATATAATGAGTATAGAAACTACAAGAAATGGTTATTTTCCTAGAAAACTTGGAGGAAATGATCCTTATGGAAGGAAGGTTTAGTTGGTACAAGTGAGGGATGCTCATATTTAAGGAAAGTTCGCTTAGTATTTATTGGCCATGAAAACCTTCATTTAACTCACATTATCTTGAAATAATTTCCCACCAAAATATTTACTAGTAATTTTTGTTGGTAAGTCCTAAAAAGTTGTAGTAGAGATGAAAATACCAAATTCCATCTGACCATTTTGCACCAATAGGTTCCTAATTTATAGTAGATAAGTACCATAAGTTTAATAAGTTCAAAAAATCAAGACAACAAAATATTCATAAATTTTAGAACTTCAAGCATTTTAGAGGGGTTTGGAACTATATAACATAGATAATAATACATAACTACAAAAATAAAATACAAAAATGATATAAATATGTAGCATTGTAAATTATTACCCTTGACAATTTGACACTATATTTTCCTCCACCTAAATTATTGAGCCTAATTGGGTCCCTAAATTCCTAAAATTATGTATTTTATAGCCCATTTGTACCACTTTTCAATAAATTGCAAGAATTCGACAAATGCAAGTAATTAATGTTTTTCGCCCGATACATTGTGTCCTAGAAAATAGGGCTAGGACCCCATACACCCATGTGTGTATGGATCCCCCTATTTTGTCGAGGACCAATTTTTCATATGTCAGAGAAGCCATTTTAACATTCAAATTTCATTATCTCCTTTCCTTTTTATCATATTAGAAGAGGCCTTGTGTAGATCGATGAAGAAGGCACATATGGAAGGTCACTGGAAAGGCATCAATTTGCCAACCACCAATTTAACAATATTTAATTCCTTATTTGCAAATGATACCATTTTGTTTGGTATGTCATCTATTGTTGAAGCAAGGCAGATTAAGAAATTTTTGCAAAGGAATTCTTCAACTTCGGTTCAAATGGTGAATGCAAGAAAGTCTAAGATATATATTTTCATACAGATTCAATATTAAAGGACAAGATTGTTTAGATTATGGGGTTTCAAGTTGCAGAATTCCCTTGTAAATACTTAGGAATTCCATTTTGTGCTGGTCAAAATAGGGTATCGTATTGGGATAAAATCATTCAGAGTATTCAATCAAGAATTTAGGATGAAAAGGGAGATGGTTATCTATATTTGGAAAAAATTTATTAATCAAATCTATTTTGGCCTCAATTCCAAATTATTATATGGCAATCTTAAAAGCACCAAGGACTGTTATTTCAAAAATAGAAATAATTATTAGATCCTTTTTATGGAAAGGTAATATGGATTCTAAAAGAAAAACACCTTTAGTCTCACTTCAAAATATTTGCAAAGAGAATTTAAAAGGTGGGGCAGGGGTGCATAATATGTATGCTAGGAATTTTGCATTGGTTGCAAAGTTGGTATGGCACTGGGTGATCCCACAATGCTGGTTTACAATTTTTGGGAGATTTTGATTTTTGCTAAAATCACATATTTTTAGAAAATATAAGGATTTAAGCCTTAAAAAGTTCCATTTGAAAGATTCCAATTGAATAGGGTTTGATCAAACCACCTTAGATCAAACCCCCTTGGATAGAACCCCACTAGTTTTAAACCATACCTGTAATGGAGTCTCCTTTACACCTATCAAAATGCTGATAAAAAACCACTTTTGATTTACCTTTTGGGGGATCAAATGAATTCATTAAAAATTTATTTTTTGTAAGTATGTAGTCCTTATTATAAGCTTCCCAAAAATATCAGTGCACTAGATATTGAAATCCTTGATCTAACAAAAAAAAATTGAATTTCGATACATACAAAATAAGTTATGTTGTATGTAGTCTGTCTATGTCTGAATTGTAATTGGTTTGACTTTGAAACTTGATTAAAGAAAAAATATTCAATAAAACACTATATAACCAAATGAAAGTGTTAGATATCATTAGTTACAAATCTAAATTTAAAATAATTAGAATTTTATCCTTCATGGGAAAAAGGTTATGTTGTATAAGGTGAGCATCACTCCTTAAAAATGGTGTTTACTGAAAAAACTAGTTTTTGAAGGAGATGGAAAAAGAAGTGCAATTTGATTCCAAGAATTTTAAAAAAATATATTTAGAATCTATAGAAAAAAAATCTCACAAATCAGTAGTTTGCATCATCTTCAAATTCCTCACGGTTTAGCCGCTATATGTGCCCGAAAGTGAAGATTTAGTTAGAAAAAATCAGTTCAATGTCTAGTTTGGCCAAAAATTGTAGACCAATATTGTGGGATCACCCCACTTGTACATGTAAGATAGGGGGACCACCCACTGCAAGGCCCCAGGTCACAAAAGGCCAAGAGCGAAAAGGCTTCCCTAACTTACCTCAGCTTAAGGAATAATTAGGATAGGAGGGATGAGAATGATGAGGACTATGTGCCCTTCGACCACTCCGCAAACCCGAATGTCAGAAAGGGACTAGACGAGTTAGTCTTTAGAGTCAGTTTCGCTTCTCAGGCAGCTCTCTATCTGAGGAAGGAAGCGCAATTCCAAGACGACAACGCAGTGCGTTGGCGTCTCACAGGTGTGTTGGCATCCGTATGGCTAGAGAACCAGGAAGACGAGATTCCAACTTAGAAGGGGAGACTATCAACCTAGTCTAGAGGTGTCTGAAGTGGTAGAATGAGATTAAGAAGAGAGAAAAGTAAATATGAAAGTGATAAAAGAGGTATATTAACAAGAGGGTGACGAAGGTGATCTCGTAGAATATCCTCCTCGCTAGCTTGCTTCGAACTCTCTCCACCTGCACACAATAAAGGGAGAAATTTTTTGGGATGTATAGTGGCCTGCCTCAATCAGATCCATGTCTTGGTGTTTCCACCTCCACGAACAACCAAGTTTGGAATAGTAGAGATAATGATAAAGGAAAGAAACTACAAGCTACATAAACACAAAACACTTCAAGTAGTATGTACTTACTCAATCGAAAACAATAGGAGAGGTTAGACGAGCTTACCACCTCCGTCCAAAGTGCTCAAGGCTTGTGGAGGAGAGAACGAGAGGGACTCAAGCCTTTGTTGCCGCGGTGTCTATCCTGTGCTCGCCTTATTGGAGTGATGGAGTAATAGATTGTTGCAATGGAGTGAAGGGTGTTGTTGGAAAGCTTGGAAGTGAATGCTCAAAGCATGGGGAGAGTGTGCCAACTTGTTCAAAACTTGAGAATGGAAGAATGGATTGAAAATATGAAGGAGAAGATGAAAAACGGCCATATTCGGGTCGGCCAACCGAAGAGGGATGTTACTCTTTGACTTCCAATCGAAAATGTAACGCCTTTGTCATCTTCAGCTGCAAGAATCTGCCAAGGATGTAAGCACATCGCACGGACATCTACGTGCCGTGCGAGCATCCCTGACAAAAACATCCCCACTGACAAATAAACAAGGCACCAAGTGGAATGCAAGCAACAGGCTTAAGTGGAATTAAACCTCCGCTTTTGGTTTTCTAAAGTGTAAGGGGGTAAAAGGGAATTTGCGTTAGGGGTGAAAATTCATGTTCATACATTTTCCCCCCACTTTAGCGAGCACGAGTACTGATGAGTGCTTCAGTAAAGTAGAGTAGTAAAGAAATAATAGAGTAAGAGATGTATACCTGAACTGATGAGGAAGCAAAGCATGGTCTGGCGAACTCAGAAGTGCAAGAGAGGACTTCATAGTTCCATGGAACTACAAAGCTCAAGTATGAAAATGCCTTACAGGCTCACAGTCCTACAAGAGTGGTATCCTTCAAGAACTCTCACATGAAGGAAACTAGGAAAAGCACCTTATAGCCCTGCAAACCTACAAGGAAGGTATCCCCCAAGAACTCTCACATGAGGAAGACCGAGTACAGGGGACTCCACAGAGTCAGAGATGGCGACATGTTTACCCGTAGATACAACACATCAGGAAGTGGTCGTGCAGGCTAGTGAACGGCTAGTCACACAAACCATCGCTAAGTTGTAATACTTTCAAAGGGGTCCCTTGGGAACACTTCAAAAGTAAGGAGGGTCCACTCAAGGGATGCATTGTTTGAAAGGTACGGTCTAGTTGGGCTGCCCCCAAGCTAGATGTAAGGATGTGAAGCAGGTCTAGTCAAGCTACCCCCGGACTAGACATGAAGATGCGAAACCGGCCTAGTCAGGTTGCCCCCAAGCTAGACACCATAGAACTTGTTAAGATTTTTTGAAGGGGTCCCTTGGGAACCCAGTTTGAAAAGAATAGGTCCACTCAAGGGACATGTTGTTCAAAAAGCGTAATGTTTTCCTTCTTGAATAGATTCGCTACCAAGGAATCCTTTTCAAAGATGTTCACTTCATCAAGTAATTTGAAAGGAAGGAGATGTGCTCATGCAAGGGGAAGACTAAGACCGTTCCTGCTTTGAAGGAGGATTTCCAAGTCCTTTCTTTACGAACCCGTGATGAAGGAAACACGTTTCACTAGGGTTTCAAGTTGAGAATGTAATTCTAACAAGGAAGTATGTGGAGGGTCTTTGAGAAAAGATTCGTTTGGCAATGAATGCATTTTCTAAAGACCAAGTGATGTAGAAGATGCATTGTCACACACGAAAGGGACAACTCAAGCAAAGATGAGAGAAATATAAAGTGAAAAGTAAAAGAAAACAAATCACACACAGAGGGCACAGGGGGATCTGGTTTTGCAAGGTCAGATCTACCTTTATTTATATATATGTAGGTAACTATGGCAAGAGGGAAAATATCATCAATCCCCAACCAAATCAGGAAGAATGTATGAAAGAAAAAGTAAAATAAAAATTGGGTCAACATGGAAGGATGCCTAAATGCTCCCGACACTTTTCATCATCCCCAATTTACCGAAAATCAATCACAAACATGGAAGAATAGACATGCACATAGAAGAAAATTTGCAACACAAACACCACACCTATTTCCAAGAACCAATAGGGGTGACGAGGTTCATCCAGGCACATGTAGAATGATCATGGGGGAAGCACATGTCATGACACACACACATCTGATCTAAAGATCAAGGAGAGGGTCTCCCCTTAACACTGGTCGACCAAGAGGTCGTCAGCTTCCCACTCTAGATCATCAAAGGAAGGATGACGAGCCTGCAATGGTATAATGTTAAGGGGAGGAGCTTTCGATCCTCCCATGATAAGGGCCAAGGCAAAGGGATTTGTAAGGTCTCTATCGCTTAGCTCTTGTGGGTCCAAGGTCAATGACCTAGTGAAGATCACTGACAAGGTTGGAACTTCATCCACCGAGTTAAACTTGAACTGAACAGGAGTTTCATGTTTCACCTCGGAGGACAGAGGATTTTGCACTTGAGGTTCACCGCTAGGCTCGCCGAGAGACTCAGGAGCACTGAAAAACTCAGGGGAGGCTAGGACTAGTTATGTTACTAAGATAGAAAAATTCAATTTGGGGCCACCTTTCGAAGAAGGTGGGCTCTTCTTACATCCTCCATTGCTGGAGGGGCCACGCTCTACCTTCTTCTTCATCAGAGGAGGTGAACTCCCCACATATGAAACAAGGAGGGTCGAGGGAGAAGAAGAAAGAACCGCACTGGACACAACCAAAGTGTTTACCATGTCCACGGGCTTTGGGAAAGGAAAGACATCTAGGACGAAAGTCAACAAGGGCAGCTCCGTCGAAGGAGCGATGAACACTTGCACCCTTCCAGGCACATGTGCGCTCACAGCGGGAGCCGAAAGAGATTCAGAGATGGAAGGAGGGAAAGAGGAGGACATAGCAAGAGATGCAGTCTTCTCTTCCTCCTTCTTCTATAAGGAGTCTTGCTCAGCTAGGAGAGCCTTTCACCAGTGCTTACGCTCGCATGCAAGGTGTTTTCTACGACTCTTTGAGCCAGGAGCCAAAACTTGCGAAGGGACAGAAGGATCTTGTTCGGCCATGGGAGTGTCCTCCATGACCGTCTCCAATGGAAGGGTAGAATCTTGAATGGGAGGAGGGGTAGGCTCAGAAACGGTGAGAGGAGTTGACTCTACCACCTTAGAGGTGGGTCCTTTCCTATTCGAGGGAACAGGAATAGGTCGAGGGGAAAACTCTCTCTGTGAGCCTTTATTTCTATCATACAAATAATACTAGGGTCCTGGGGACCTGTTAGGGAGATCCGATATCTTGACCTTTGGCTTTCGCCAAGGAGGCATCATCAGACTTAGCAGGTAGAACCCAGGCTTGTTCATCCATTATTCTTCCCAAGAGAGGGGAGTGGACAAATCAACTCGAGAGGGAGCGAGCTTCTCCTTTTCTTTTTGAGAGGAGGAGGTAGTTGGCTGCTCTACCATGGGAAGGGTCAACTTCGGCTATCCCTTGTCCCCATTTTTTTACTTCACATACTTCTTGTAAAGTAGGTTTGTTCTCTATGGGAGTGAACTGACTGGAGTGGGCCAAAAGTGATCTAGTGAATACCCTCCATGGGATACCACAGGATGATATCCAGTGTCATGTACCACATGCATGACACCTTCGTGGGAAAATTTAAGGCACTTATGAATCATGGAGATGATCCCATTCATGGAAGCTAGCCAAGGTATGCCTAGCTTCACTCTGAATAGGTTTGACTCGGGGATGATATCGATGACCGTGTCTACACTCCTAGGTCCAACTAGGATGGACAACATTATCAATCCATAGGGTTTAAGAGAAATTCCATCATGTGTGTGGATGATGGACTTTTTTTTCTCATATTCCTCCCTTTGTAGGGAGTTTAAAAGTAACGTCTCCTCTGTGATGACATTCACTCTACTCACAGGGTCGAGTAAGACCCCTGTCACAATGTTGCCATTGAGGCGAGTGGGAATATAGAGCGAAGAAGGCTTTCTATTTGCTGGAACATCTTGCGAGTTAAATGTTACATCTAGCGAGCTGATCGCAAGATGAGAAGAGGGAGTAACAGTAACCATGTTAACATATGCCTTCGGATGAGAAGTAGAATTAGTGGGATCGATAATCATGTTAGCAGAATGTGACAGAAATAGGTCTATGTATATCTGCAATTCATTGTTATTTTTTGCCACTGATTTTTTTGTGTTTTGTTTTCCTCCATCAAGACGAATACTACCATCCTCGATGCAATCCTATATCTCATGATGCAGGCGCATACATCATTCGGTATTATGTATGTTAACTCGATGGTACTAACAATAAGTGTGTTCTTCATACCAGCTAGGGTATGGTCTTCTAACTAGTTTAGGAGGTGGTAGGGTAAGGATCTTATCCTTCACCAACTTCTACAAGATGGAAGAATAAGATTATGATAGCTTTGTAAACTTTTGGTCACGTTTGAGGTTGTTGTTATCCACAGCGGCTAGTACATTCGCAACAATTTTACCTCTTCCCGAGATCGATACGATAGATCTTCCTTCAAAATGGGAGCACGAGGGAGGACCCCCAAATTGAACCACCATTTGTTGGTATTCTTGTAAAGCCACACACAAGTGTGTGAAAGAAGGATACTTCATGAGGGCAAACTTCTCTTGCCAAGGCCTTTGTAAGTTTCCTATGAAGACCTTCTGTACATCAAAATCAGGTAACGGATACGAGATCTATGAGAAGAGTGCTTGGTACCGTGCTATAAAGTCTGTATTCTTTTCATTGTCCCCTTGTTTGCATCTAACAAGGTCTGATGTTGGCTTGGAACTGTCGTAAGAAAAGGTTCATAAGCTGATTGAATGTGAAGATGGAATTATCGGGCACAGAACAGTACCAGTCCAGTGTATCTTTGAGGGATCAAGGAAACATTTTAGCCATCAATGCATCATGATGGAAGAAATCTATGCATAGGGTTTTAAAGGTAGACACGTGTGTTTGTGGGTCCCAATTACCACCGTATTTCTTGAATTTTGGAATCTCCATCCCTTGCGAGAAAGGAGTGTTTAGGATTGCAATCGACAACGGGCTGTGTCAAAAGAAGGGTTGGAAGATAGGCTAGGGTGAGGCCTGGGACAAGTTCACTAGCTGATTTTGCATCTTCCCCATATTCTGAAGAATGGTATTCAGAATAGGGTCATTAGAAGACATAGGACCACCAGAACCACCGCCAGAGCCACCGTCGTGACTACCGCCAAAACCGCCACCAAAACCACCACCATCGGTGTGACTTCCATCGGCGCCACCACCATGACCACCACCAGAGCCACTACCGATGTCATCACCACTAGTGTGACTTCCACTGGATCCACCGCCAAAGCCAAATCCACCATCATGACTTCCACCGGTACCGCCTCCACCAGTGCCACCCCCACTTCTAAATTTTTTTCCGCCAAAGCCAAAGCCCATCATTCCGCTAAATCCTCCACCACCGGAGACAATAGAGGGGGTGAAATAGAAACCCAAAGGGTTTCCATTTACTTTGATAGTATCCAAACTTTTTGAAGTAGAGGTTATATTGATCAAGGGGACCGTGTCATCCATATACATAGATATAGGAGGCATTGACATCTCCAGCTACCTCTTGTGTTCCTCAAAGAGGTCACCCCGTATCATGCAACCAAGGCTAGATGGGGAACATTCTTTGGCCAAACCAGCGAGACTAGCCAAGAGTTCTACACTTGTCTGGTCTTTTTCCACCATGTATCTTATTTCACTGATCACCTTAGCAACCCTAGCCAACTTTGGGTTGCCTTCTAGGTGATTTTCCAATGCACCTAACCCTTTACCAAGACTAATGACGTACTCGAAAGGGATACAGACGGCCTCATGCTCATCCATAGATGAAGAGGTCGGCAATGCAAGAGGAGTAGGGATGCGATCGGTTTCATCAAGAAACCTAGGTTCGCCTCGTGCTACATGCTGGTATGTGGACAGACCAATCGCAGAACTGGAGAAAAGACCGGTAGTGAAGCTAGAGGAGACCTTCATCTTGTCCATCGGAAGGTGTCACAAAATTCTTCTAACAATATTCCTAGAGGTCGTAGACTGGGTTGTGAAGCTCATAAACTTTCACAACACACCAGGGTACAACGACCAAGAGGTATATGAGAAAAAGTTCAAGATGTCGACGAATGGATAAACATTGGTTCACATCGGGTTCACAAAAATGTAAGATAGGGGGACCACCCACTACAAGGCCCCAGGTCATGAAAGGCCAAGATCAGAAAGGCTACCCTAACTTACCTTAGCTTAAGGAATAGTTAGGATAGGAGGGATGAGAATGATGAGGACTATGTGCCCTTTGACCACTCTGCAAACTTGAATATCAGAAAGGGACTAGACGAGTCGATCTTTCAAGTCAGTTCCACTTCTCAGGCAGCTCTATGTCTAAGGATGGAAGCGCAATTCATGGACAACATTGTGGCACGCTCGCATCTCATAGGTGCATTAGCATTTGTACGACCAGAGAATGAGGAAGACAAGATTCCAACTCAGAAGGGGAGACTATCACCCTAGTCTAGAGGTGTCTGAAGTGATAGAATGAGATTAAGAAGAGAGAAAAGTAAATACATAAGTGATAAAAGAGGTATATGACCGAGAAGGTGATGAAGGTGATCTCGTAGAATATCCTCCTCGCCAGCTTGCTTCAAACTCTCTCCACCTGCACACAATAAAGGGAGAAATTTTTGGGGATGTATAGGGGCCTACCTCAATCAGACCCCCATCTTGGTGTTTCCACCTCCACAGATAGCCAAGTTTGAAATAGTAGAGATAATGATAAAGCAAAGAAACTACAAGCTACGTAAACACAAAACACTTCAAGCAGTACGTGCTTACTCAATCAAAAACAATAGGAGAGGTTAGAGGAGATTACCACCTCCATCCAAAGTGCTCAAGGCTTGTGGAGGAGAGAACGAGAGGGACTCAAGCCTCTGCTGCCGCAGTGTCTTTCATGTGCTCGCCTTGTTGTTGGAGTGATGGAGTAATGGATTGCTACAATGGAGTGAAGGGTGCTACTACAAAGCTTGGAATTGAATGCTCAAAGCATGGGGAGAGTGTGCCAACCTATTCAAAACTTGAGAATGGAAGAATGGAGTGAGAATATGAAGGAGAAGGTGAAAAATGGCCATATTCGGGTTGGCACAGCCAAAGAGGGATGTTACTCTTCGACTTTCGATCGAAAATGTAACACCTCTATCATCTCCAGCCACAAGAATCTGCGAGGGATGTAAGCGTGTCACGTAGGCGTCTCCACGCTGCGCGGGCATCCCCGACAGAAATTCCCCCACCGACACACAAACAAGGTGCCAAGTGGAATGCAAGCAGCGGGCTTAAGTGGAATTAAACCTCTGCTTTCAGTTTTCTAAAGTGTAAGGGGGTAAAAGGGAATTTTTGTTAGGGGTGCAAATTCATGTTCATACAATACACAAAGCCACAAAGTAAATGGTGTAAACTCATGCAATAGAAGTATCTTGATAGTGACAATCCAACCCATATTCTCACAATATTTAACCCTCCTCAAGGGTCTGTGATGTGGAATTTCTTGCTAGATTGCAGAAAGGTAATTGTTCAGTACCTAACTTGGAAAATTCATAATGGGGAGAGTGTACATTTCTAGCGAGATTCGTGGAATGGATTCCCACCATTGGAAACATTGTATTATTTTTAAAATGCAATTGATTACACTACACAAAATTGAGGGGAAAAACTAAAAGATTATATCCAGGATATAGATGTGCAAATAGGAGAAGTATCTTGGAAATTTTTGCCTCCTACAATTATACCAGTGGCTCAGCAAGAAGAGTTGATAAAGGTTTTAAGGCATAGAACTGTGTTCATTGGAAAAGTGGCAGATAAATGATTTGGGCTCCTTCAAAGATGGGTAATTATATAATAACAATGGGTTATAAGGTTTTAATGTCTGAACAAGTGCAGGGGAGTAAACAAAGAGCTTTGTCATTTTGTTGGAATCCAATGGTTTTGCCGAAGACAAGCTATTTTTCATGGTTGGCACTAAAGCATAGGATTTTAACAAGTGAAAGATTGAGAAAACTTGGAATTGCAACACTATTTAAATGTGTGCTTTGTTAATTAATTATAGAGGAAGTTGATCATTTATTCTTGAATTGTCTGTTTGCAAGTTCTTGTTGGTCTTTTGTTCAATCCAAATTAGGATGGAGTTCACCTCTTCCCCAAAAGCTATGGAGTATTTTTATGAGTTGGCCTATTTTATACAAATCATCTCTCTTTGCAAGCATATGGAAAATAATACCTTCTTTTTTGGTATGGTGCATTTGGTGGGAAAGAAACAAAAGGATCTTTCGAAAAGAAAAAACCAACTTGGATTTAGTGTTGGAAAAGTTGGATAAATTTGTATGTGAAATTACTAATGCATATGTGCAAAATACTAAGCATGTGGGTTCTGTATTTACTAATTGGGATGATAAACAGTTGAAGGAGTGGTCGTCTCTTCTTATCCCTTTCAAAGGTAGCATAATTTCAAATGGGAATGCCAAAATTAATAGGAAAAAGGTGATATGGTTGCCTCCCCCTAATGGCTTTATTAAATTAAATTTTGACGGAGCATCTCGTGGTAATCTTGGAGTGTCAGGAGAAGGTGTAGTGTTAATGGATCATGATGGTTTGGTAATATGTGCAAAGTCAATTAGGTTGCCAAATGGTACAAACAATCAAGAAGAAGTGTTTGCTCTTCTTCATGGTCTGCAACTATCAATTCAACATAAGGTGTCAAATTTGGTAATTGAAGGGGATTCATTGCTCATTGTCAATGCTTGCAAGGATAGAGGATCAACTAATTAGCAAATAAATTATTTTTTGGATCAGATTTTGCATTTGCTTGACAAGATTGAATTTTTCTAGCTTAATCACACTTATAGGGAAGGTAACCAAGTTGTTGATGTGTTAGCCAACATTGGGTGTGAGCAAGTCCAAAAATAGAAAAATTTATGGAATTCAAGTTAACGATTACCCTCTCAAGCTGCGGGATTTGATTATATTAGAGAAAAGCAAAATAAACATACAATGAGAGATTTGTATCAGAATATGTGAACAAGGTTTGAAAAATGTCTATGCAGATTTGTGCTCAATAGCAAGGGAAAAAAAGTATTTAAGTTAAATTTTAATTTGCATGCTAGGATTAAATACATTGTTCTTATGTTAATGCAATTTATAAGAAGTAAAAAGGGAAATTTGGAGTGTTGTGTATGAAGTTTGGAGAAGGAAATAAAGTCTGCTAAGTGACACATGAAGACAAATTTGGTTACAAAATTTAGCGAGGGTCCTAAAATTGGTGTTGCTAATTGTTTCTGTTTTTGCAAGAAATATTTAAAATTAGGCCAGACATGTTGCATAATGATGGGAGGTGGTATTGAATGGAAGTGTGTTTGATATAAGTTGACACAACAAGAGGGTTGTTGGTTATCGTAAGCATAGTACACATGGGTTAGCAATCATAACTCTTCATGTGCTCCAAATTCCTGTCATTGTGAGTACATTGCTCATCACAAAATGTGCGAACACACACATGGTAGAGAGGAATGAAAAAAATTGTGAGGAGAATTAAAATTCATAGATGTCAAGATACACCAAATATTTCCTTCAGGTTCAAGTGTGTGAAACTCAAATCTCATGTGTTTTGATCAATAGGATTTTAATGGAAATACAAGTTAATGATGGTGCTTCAGAAATGAAGTACACCCATTGTTCTTTAAAAATCCATGTGTTGTCTTGCAATCGATAGTGTATGGGCATTAAATGGGATGTTTTTACTACAGGGCATGAAATAGTTTCAAGACATGAAAAAGTTTATGTGCATATTTTCATTGTCATATGGTTAACTCTCTCTATTTAGTTGTTAAACTCATTTGAATTTCTTCCTCTTATCGTGTCAAGAGCGTCATGGTAGGTTGTTGCTTCTGTGCAATATAGCAGTCAATTATTTTAGGGGAAATCAAGTTTCTTTGTAGCATTGTTGGTGGGATTTGTATGGTCATTATCTTTTTTGGTGGGCTTTTAGCATTATTTGTAGGCTTTGTATGGTCAATGGCATCTCCAATAAATTATTCCAAGTGTAATTGATTTTTCTTTGTAGCATTGTTGGTGGCCTTAGGTTGGTATCTAGGTTGTATTCAAAAGCAGGTGAAAATTTTCTTTCATAGACTTTTGCTTTAGAGTTTGTTGTTTTCTGTTGGTGGGTGGTAGTCAGTAGGTAGGTTATCAAACTTGTTGTTTATCTTTTCAAATTCTCATGGAATACAACACAAAAAATTACAAGCTTCATGTGTAGATAAAAGTGAATGAGTTGCCATTCTCAGAGGAAGCCATAGATGAAGAATTGTCACAAGTATTTCACATGGTTTATCCAAGTCTTGTGGATTGCGTTAAATCTATAATTGGAGAAGAAATAGTTTGCCCAGAATCACCCAGGCTATTGTTTCCATCAAATTTTCTTTCAATATTCTTATCAAATACCATGGACTTTTTACAGTCCTATGATGCACTTAAAATAGTGTACAAAGAAACAGTTTTACTAGAAGCATTGGAGGAAAATGATCTCCTGAAAGATGTCCAATGATATAATTTGGATTTTCCCAAGAGCTATCTCAACCAAAGGCGTGGATTTGTGACCGTGTATGGAGCAGTGAAAAAGGGGTTACGAGATGATGACCTATGGCTACTATTTAGAACAATACTAATGCATTTTGTAGAATCGGGACAACAAATGATAGATATGATAAAAGAAAAATACTTTGCTTTGTATTTCATCCTAGGACATCAGGTGTGACACGACCGAAGGAAAATTGTAGTGCCTCAAATCATTCCACCGGGGAGATATGCAACAAAATGGAATGAAGGTCGGGGTGACAATATGTTGGACCTAAATGCAAATATTCAGAAGATAAGTGAAGATAAAGATGTTATGGTAGAATGAAATGAATAGCTTTATATGTTGTTAATTTTGTATTGTACAAACTATGCATAAAACTAGTTTATAGAAAGATCTATAATGCTACTAATATGTTGAATCAACTGCTACATCCTACTTACCAGTACTATAATTCTAGTAACTTTTGTAATTTTGTTTATATATATTAATATAAATACTTAGGCTTATGCCTTTTACCGAGAAAAAAAATTTCAAATTTCAAATTTCAATGTCGGTTATTGGGATTTAATTCTCGAGAAATTAGAGAAATTCCTATAAGTATCTATTCATTTCACTATTTGAAAAATAACAAGAGATATTAGCATTATTAAGCGAAAAGGTGAACATTGAGAACAAGTCAAAGGCAGCATTTTTAGAGCATTATTACAGTAACTCAAGATCCAACATCATGTCAAATTCTATGTGTGTTCATGTTATCATTATTTTTTGAAGGCTAACACTTTTGTAGGTCTCTAAAGCATTCAATAAAATCAAGCAAGAAAAATAAAGACCTTGAGGTAATGTGCATGAATTCATTCCTTCCAGGGAAACATTAAATGGTGGTGAGTTGCAATACTTTGTGATTTCATCATTCCTTCCTTTCAATTATCCATTTATCATTGACATCTGCCAAATTATGGAAGTGGAAATACTTACACAGGGTTTAACTGAGACAAGCCCCTAAATGGACCAACACGTTCCCTCTTCTTGAATGTGCAAGTTACAGGTTTGAATAAGATTGAATAAATATTAAAAGCAAGTTTTCCATTGTTGTATTCAAAGCACTAAATCTTTTCAAGCCACAAAAACTCACCTATAGAATTAATTGACAACATTCTGAAAAATATTGTAGACAAAAATTAGAAGCTCAAATCTGTCATCAGAGGACCCTAAAAGTAGAGCAGGAAACCCTATCAAAGACCCATACACCCTTAGGCATCCCAAACCTCTTATTCAGCTCAGGACCAATTTTTCAAGATAGGTACATAGTCTCCTACACTTTCTAGATCTACCTACAAATTGTTATTTTAGACTATTATTTGTCGAGACCTTGTATGTTATAAATTAGGTCACATATTCTAATTAGGTTAATCATGGAAAATCAATTCCAACCCATTTCTATTCCCTCAAAGAAGTAGATCCAAGTATAATTGGCTCACCTTCGTGGTTGATATTCAATCTATTCACCTTGTTGATCTCCCTCTTTAATGAAACATACGAAAAGGTCCCTTGCAATCCTAGGTTCTTTACATTTAGGACCTAAGAACCACCCACCTTTTTCTTCATTTCATTTTGGTGAACCTGATGTGTTAACATCATAAACTTTTTGAAATTGGTAATCTTTCAAACCCAAGATCTAGGTTTTTCTTTACATTGTCTTGCATTTCTCATTTAGGTTTCATATTTGCATCATAAAAAAGTCATTAAAAATCCAAAAATATTACATTCATATTGCATCATAGCTTTTATTAGGGCGTGTTTCAATCATCTAGACCAGATTTTCATCCAAAATTACACTCATAATTGTCACTTTTTATTTACACATTATCGCACATTTGTGTAATGCCCCACCTCGTAACCCTAGAGGAAGTTGCAACACTGCAGAAGTGTACAAAAAAAAAAATATTTAAAGGTGCATTATTAACAAGGAAGATGCACAACACTTTCACAACAACCTCTAAGGCATGCGACAAAGATTACATATAAATCCATAACATATACAATACTTGCATAAAGCATCTACCTAATTACTAAACAAGAATTAAAGTACCTTCATTCAAGAATTTTATTTACATTACAAAGAATAAAAATTACATCAAGATCCAGATTACATTAAGTTACAATTAAGGTTACAATACTCATTCCCAGAATGAGGAAGATCATACCTAACTATTACAAATTACAAGATTCCTCCTCGAATACAACTGAGGAGTAAATTAAATACAAGTGCCAACTGAAATATAATACATCAAGAAAACAGAATGAAACAACTAGCATTCACGAGCTCTCCAACTGGAAGACCTCGCCATCGAAAACTGATGAAAGGGGACCCAACGGTGTAAGTTGCATGTTCCACCCAACCAAGTGGTACCCGAAGGCCCACCCCCCATGCTAGGAGACAATAACAAGGATCCTAGACCAAACCTACTACGTTTAGACATAGGCTGACACGTAACTAAACTTAACACACACCAAAACAACACTAACTCAAAGGATACAATGCTACTAGAGTTAAATAATGAGTTACACCAGATAACCATAAATATTGCTAACTTAGGAGAAGTGTCACCACAAAGGTGCATGGGTTACCCGACAGATCTTCCTAATCGTGGCCCCCATCGAGAATCACTCTCCTATGGTCAACATGTGGAACAAAACCACTCCAAACATAGGAGGCAACACCTAACATATTCCACTCCAAACGTTGGAGGCAACACATGAAAAATCCACTCCAATCTAAGAGGCACAAATCCCCGTTCGTGGAAATCAGGAAATCACAGACAATAGAAAATGCACTAATCCAAGGGTAATATACTAGTTTGACACAAATTAAATCACAACCCCCAACTTCATACTACGATTGGAAGACTTAAAGAATTCTAAACCAATTTCCCCAAATAAATAAATAGAGGAAATAACTTGAAAGGAAATCGTAAAGGAAATTAACTAATTTTGGATATACTAAATCCATTTCCCTTCTACAGTGAATTTACAGTAAAAACAATTGCCCTAATAAATCAATTAATTAAAACAAACTTAAAACCTCTTCACATCCAGAGAAGGGAAATTCTAAAATTACAGAAAGTCAAATTCCTCGATTACTTTTGAAAGCAATATAATTTCACTGAAAGACAACTCGACCAATATCTTCTACTTGTGCATATATGCATGCACCTATTTTAGATAAAATATATATTTAAATATTAAATGTATATATACATATTTAATATATATATCCATATATATATATAAATATATATTTTTAAATACATAGATATATATATATATCTTCTTAAATCTTTAAAATCAATCATACTTTCCAAATTCTCATTTTAAACATATATATATATATATACAACCATTAAATTTAAATAACGCAAATGTGAAAAAACATAGGCGGAGGATTAAATCTACGAGGGCACATCATATGTAAGAGGGGAGGGGGAGACGGTTGTAACCCGACCGCCAACCCACCCCTGTGTGGGGAGGGGATGGCATTGGGAAGGCAGCATGGTTACCTTCACAGCCATGCCTCCCCCCATGGGGAGCGGCAGCAGCTGGGGAAAAGCTAGTGGCCCCCCTTATATAATGCAATGCCCCCCCTTAAACAACACTCTGACAATTCCATACGAATTTTAATCCGTAGTACGACATTTCTCAGGCAATTTTTGATAATAAGAATTTCCACAAATAAAGAAAATATTAAATTAATATTTGCACAATAATAGCAGGTATATAGATATAAAAAAAAAAAAAAAAATCAAATCAATAAAATGAATCCAATCGGAAAGTTATCATAATTTCCTTTCCTACAGGGAAGAATTTACAAACTTTACTAAAAACAGAGATTTACACAAAATTCTATAGATGGTTGATTCAATCTTTTCATAGAGATTTTCAAATATACTTTAGATAAACAAATTTAAAGAACCGGACAATAAATTTCTACAGAAGAATATCACAAGATTCAACATAGAGGTTTTTTCCCAATTCCTTTTCCAAATAACAAGCTACAAGAAGATGTACTGTAATTTTTCTACCAAATCCCATAGTAAATTCTCTACAGGAAAACTTTTACCCAATCTTCTAATAAGCTAATTTTCTATAGAGGATTTCAAAATACATAAGAAAATGATTCTACAAAGAAACTTATTTACAGAGAAATCATTTACGACAATACAATTTTTAACACAAGACAATCTTACAGAGAAGATGTAATCTAGAAACTTTTCAATTAAAAACTTAACAAAATCAAAAGAAAGAACCTATAGTGTATTTGTAGATCTGAAGCAGTGCCTCCTCCATAGCTCCAAGCAAATTTTCTAGACAAACAATGGCTTCCTCTAAAGTAATATGATTTCTCGATCACAACAATCCCAAACACAGCAAAAAATTTTGAGAACAATTTTTCTAAAGATGCAAGAATACAAAAATACTTTCTACAGCAAATTCCTCCAAAAATTATCTAGATCCCATACCAATCACAACAAAACTCATTTTCAAAAAAATTTCCAACCCCCAAAATATCTCGTGCTTCTACTGTGAAGAAGCTTTCCACTTCCTCTCTCAAAGCCAAAATCTTCTACCGTGAATTAATTTTCCAACCAACTCATTAATTTCTTCTAACAGATGTTGAAAATCATAAAATATCTTCAACAACCCATTTTGCATAAAATCCTCCAAAATTCAAAATTAAATATTTTAATAATTACAAACATTTCCCTTTTCAAATTTAACTTAATTAACTAATTTAATTAATCAAAAAACAATATAATCCAAGGATTAAACTATTTATCAATTAAATTAAATTAATTAATTTACTAATTCAAAACTTCTAACATTAAAATAAGATTAATCTAATAATCAACTTTAAATAATTAAATTCACTAAATCCTCAATAAGCATTTTAACATATTAATTCAAAGCAATAATAAACAGCTTTTAATCAAGCAAAACCGACTAGACCAGACGACACACTCAAACTAGGGTAAAGGCTTGACACAAGTAACCTAGCTACTATATCCCAATCAACATAATCATTGGGTCGACATGCTCAAACCTGTGAAGCCAGGTGGAGTCGATGTCATGTACCTGTAAACATGACATATATTGAACATGCATATATACATCATAATAGAACACACCGTGAAGAGGAAATCATAAAATCGTAGGGCGCTCACAAGCGAGTGATGCAATTTCTTCCCCTTCACCAATACACTATCGCGAAACTAACATTTCTAACATATAAAATCTACACAAGTGCATATAACCATGGTATTCCAAATAATCATTATACTAATCAAAGGCATGTCAAATGATAACATCGAAATAGAATAACATCACATCACAACATATAATCCACATCGCTCTATAAATAGCGATCAAAAATAACAAAGCATCATAATCTAAACATAAGAGCAAAATAGAGGGGTGTTACAATTTGCATCTCATTTTCATTGGAAAATTCTAGAAAATAGTCACTGTCAAACTAGTTTGCAAATAGAAACAACATTCTTAAACAAAAATCTAAACAATTATTTTTTCAGTTTTCAAAACCCCTAGATCAAGGACTCAGATGCCCCTGGGCACCTCTATCCTTGTACATTTGAATCATCAAAACAAATTACAAATTTTTCTCTTTGTTTGTTCAGTCTATTGGTGTTTGAAGATCTCTGGTTTGGAATTCATAATTGCATCTTTTAGGTGTCTTGCATATAATTCATAAAGGTGAAAGAAAGTGCATTGCTTAGTTTCAATTTTGCATTTAAAAAACATCATTTTTAGGTCTTTGCATTTTAGATATGAAAATTTGCATTCAAAATTATTCAAATATCTTCAACATTACTGTATACTTGCATTTTACATCAAATTTGCATAAGTTAAGAAAATTCTAGAAAATTATTTACTATTACAACTATTTACAAGTAGAATTAGAATCCTTAAGTAGTGTAACACATAGTCAAATTTTAAAATTGCAGGACCCCAAGTCTAGGACTCAGACACCCCTAGGCACCTCTATCCTATTATATGTTCACAGTCCATCTCCCTACAATAGAATACTCTCAGTAGCCTCTTTCCCAATCTTTTGTCTGATTCCTAGTCAGCTATTGAATAATAGTCTAAAAAAAATTACAAAATCTCATACCATCATGGCTTGGTGTTTTGGTAAAGTGTGGATGTCCTTGAAATCCTTGGTTGATGTTTCAAGTTGTGTGTTTGGAAATGACCCTAATTTTGATAATGACATTCATGAGACTTCATCTCCTAATACAAGTTTTCTTGATATCATTGATCAAGACAACGAGATCATGTATGAATTCATACAAAATCTATTGTGTAATCTTGAGAATAATGCAGCCTTTTATCCCTCAATATAATGGCCTATTTCCCCATACCAACAATCTCTTACCCTAACACTACTTGAAAAATTCACTTTAATACATCTAGAAACTGAATCACAAGGCATACCTCAACCACCATGCATGGAAGAGCCTATTGATAATGACCATAATGAATACATACCAGTTGATGCTCTTCCATCTTATGAGAATAAAGTTACAAACACACCCATTAACTTGGAATAAAGTTAAGGTCAAGGCTTTAGAATCTTAAGTAAACAAGGATGTAACATAAAAAATGAACATGAGATCCACCCCCTTTTGGAAGAAGTGTCATCTAACAACACTAAAGGAGTAGGGTACCAAAAACTTTCGCCTTTAAATCAAATATTTGTTCCCTTGGTCAAGAAATCCAAGGTCCGTGGTCCTCTTAAGATATTCCACTATAATAAATCCTCTTAAAATTTTGAATGACATTAATCTATTAAGTTATTATTAAAATTGATTACAATTATTTTATGAGCATGCATACCCAATCCAAATGCAGTCATTTTTCCATCAAAAAGACATAGAAATAAGAAAATCTAGAAAAGTATTATCTCATCAAGTACAAACAACTAAATGTTAAAGATTTTATTTGCTAAATAATAATTGAAGAGGTTGCAAGTTTCAAATATCAGTATTGCAAAAGTTGCAAAAATTACAAAGATTGGAAACTATAAGACTAGAATTTTCAAATATTGGGAAGACTAGACAAAGTGCAAAATATTTATTTTCAACAAAATTAGATTCTAATTAATTTTTGTCCTATAAGTTCCTTTTGTCTTTTGCTTCTAATTTCTTTATGGTGTGCTTATTTGCTTAAATTTGTTCCATTTGTAAAGAATAGTTTATAGATTATAGATAGTTTGGATATATCATCTCAATATTGATTGTGAATTTTTTTTAACTCATGGGATTAGCTATTTTGTCAATAGGTTCTAAAATCTACCCTATCTATATGTTAAATTTCAAATTGTATACTTTGTATTACATGTGATGAACTCAATAGTAGTTTTTGTCTAAGTTATGTAATTAATTATTTATGCAAAATATCTTTCTCTATGAATATGGATGGCTATTTGATATGGTATTTGATATGGTATTTGATGATAGGGCTATGTAGAATAGTGAAATCCCATTGTTGCTACCTAAAAAGGCATTTAAAGTTGATTTGGATGGTTTCGCAAAATTACTAGGCAATGTAATTGAGGTATGTAGCATATTTGATTCTCTATCCTCATTTTATTTAATTTGTTATGGTTTTTGAACTATTTCACGTTCTCCAAGGAATATTACTAGTTTCAAACCAAGGTGAAAGGGAAAATAATATTATCAAGAGTTTGAAAATAAGGAGCATGTGCAACAAACTGTTCAAGGGCCGGGTAAGTTGTTGAATCAAGCCTTATTTTATCTCTTTTGTTGTAATCTTATGTTCCTTTTTATCTCTTACATTGTTTATAGATTTCTAGTTCAACAAAGTGATTCTTTATTTATTTAGTTGAGAAATGCATCTGATACTACTTAAAGGAACATGAAATTTTGTCTTCTAAAAGGGTCAACCACTTATTTTTGAATTTTCAATTTGAGTGCAACTTAAGTAAAACCTATGATTTCTAAATTGTTTCATATTTTCCAAGGAATAAAAAGGATTATTACTCGCTACAAACCAAGGTGTTCAAGGGTAAATAATATTATCAAGATTTCAAATAAGGTGTAACATCCCGCTACACAATCCTGAAGGTTAAGAGCCAAAAGAGGACAAGATAAAAAAAATTGAACATGAAGAATAGCATACACATAAAGTAATTACCGATTTGATAAAATGACAAAAAACATGGCCAAATATGACCTAAAGGACATCCCAAAGGAGAGGACTAATCCACCCTCCAGAGAAAATCCGAACAGGAGCAAATCGGATAGCTCCATAAATTTGCTCTGCTTTGGAACCTTTTGTTCTGGAACTTGTTGCTCTACTCCAGAACCTGGCAGCAATAGCACAGAATAGTGAACAGAAGGCGTCAATGCTCCAGAACCTTTGCTGCAACACACTAGACAGTAGACAAAAGGCGTCGATGCTCTAGAACCTTTATAGACCAAAGAGTGAAGGGAAAAACAATATCAAAGCATTGATTTTTGCATGAAATCATTTGAAAAGAAGGTCGTAATGATCATCAAAGGACAAGCGAGTCCGATACCAACACCAGAACTCGTAAGACAAATAAAAACATCACATTTCTTCTCATTAAATAATGACTAAATATTCTTTCTCAAAAGAGTACAATATACAAAGAACATACATGAGTACAATGGCATAGCCATGAATAAGATACATCAACTAATAAAATAAGTACAAGAAAGAAGGAAACTCCGACTGGTGCTCCAATAACCTGTACACTGGTCCCCAATGGCGGTGGCAATGCCTCCCTACCATGTGGACTCCAGAGAGACCACCCCACCATGCTCGGAGGTAGTCACAAGGCCCAAGCAGAAGTAACAAGGCTAGGGTAAAATATGGCCAACACTCACAATAGACCCGGAGCAAACACATCATACAATGCATAAAGTCAATGTCACAATAAGGAGGTGCTCATTCAATAATGTGTCAGGTACTACTCAAGACTACTAAGATGCAATATACAAGATAACAAATCGGGTGAGGAGACTCAACCATGCCCAAATAAACGCCTTGTAGATGGATAACTCAACACCCTACAGGCGAATAGGCCTTCTCGAGTGCATCTTTAGCCTTGTCAAATACTTAAGGCCATGCATGAGGATTCATAAACTTATAAGCATTGTATACCATTATTTAATTCAATCATCACATGCTTACTATAACAAAGCTACTAGTTTCCTTGACAACCACTTACGGGCCACTCTATAAGTCCACACTAATGACCTTGACGTAAACCCATCTCGTTTAACCAAATGAGGGATCCAGAAAA
Source organism: Sequoiadendron giganteum (assembly GCA_007115665.2). Classification (NCBI taxonomy): domain Eukaryota; kingdom Viridiplantae; phylum Streptophyta; class Pinopsida; order Cupressales; family Cupressaceae; genus Sequoiadendron; species Sequoiadendron giganteum. Next base: position 521,973,588 of record CM021104.1, on the reverse strand, counting down.
ATAGGAAACCGGGGAAAAGCCACAAATTCCATCATAAAAACCATTTAAACATCCAAGCCAATATTGTTGTAAAAGAAGCCATTGAACAGTTGAAAACCATAAAGAAATGGAGGCATAAAATTTTCATGAAAAAAATCAAAGTGCTCGTATTAAAATTCAAAACTTAACCTAGTTCATATTTCAATGTTTCTAATTGGAAACCACCTTTGAATTTTTAGTTTAGCCTAGAAAAAGAGGTGTTGTTCAGAAAATGTCATTTTTGACCAATTGGACAAGAAAATGCATGGAAAAATGAAAGTGCCCAAAATTTAAATCTAACAAAAACCTAGTTGATATATTGGCATTTCAAAATAGAATACACTATTATTTTATAAATTTATGATCAAGTACAAGGTTCCGTTCAAAAACATCATTCAACCAAGCTGGGCAAAAAGACATTAAAATGAAAGTGCCTGAATTAAAAATCGGGCAGCAACCCATTTGAGATATGAGCAATTTTAGATGAAACCCATCTTTATTTTGAATTTTTAGTGGGCAGATTATGAGCAGCAAAAAAAATATTTTTCAACAAATTGGGCAAAATAGAAAGAAAATAAATAAGCCCACAATCCAATACCCGTTCACTCCATGCTCACCTGACCCCCCAATAACCGTTTATATTTAAGTCATTACATTATTTTATTTATGCCAAAAAAAAATGACACATGACACCAATATATGTTCACTACTAAATGTGTAACTAACCAAAAAAAAAAAAAAAATCTAAACATCTATTGGGACATATATGTTTTGAATAAAGTCAAGTTGCAGACAATAAAATAATTTTTGCATTTATTTTAAGTACATTGATGTTTACAATTACCACTCTATGCAAGTGGCTCAAAGCTTCAACTACATAATATATAAATGTATATTTGAACAATTAATGGTGCACAATTTCACATTATATAAACCATTATGAACAGTTAATGGTGCACATTTTGACATAATAACGAACATTGATCAACTTTATGAGCTATCAATTGCACATTCACCCACACTTCCTATCACATCTTCATGTTTTATCTCCATCAACTTGTGGTACCTGCACACACAGTTAATGGTGTAAGGCTCCCTAATAAACCAAAAAACATATTATAATTCATATAAATGACTGAATTTATGCAAGCAACCTATTTTATCTATTAAACCAAATATAAAATTGAATTCCTAAAGGCCACGACAGAACTTAGGCATAAATGGCCACTGCAAAATGAAATGATAGATTGTTTCCCACAAAATATTCAAATTTGAAACTCAACCACCACAATTCAATGCATTCAAATTTCAAATTCAACCACTATAATTGAATGCATCCAATTCGAATGACTTTATAAGAGAGAATTTCCAGGGTCATTACAATTACGAATTATCCTCTGCTTTCACTAAATACCCTCTGCAAAAATCAGAGCTTCCTAAGGCAATTTATCCTCTGCAAAATTCAGAGCTTCCTAAGGCAATTTCTACACATTCTTCTTTAAAGGGGGAGCTTATTCAGGTCGGTACACCCATTATATTATCAGTTTTATATTATCAATTAGCTGTTTTACATTTATTTTATCTATTCTCATTATTCAAAATACTGTTTCATGTTTTATATTATCAGTTAGTTGTTTTACATTTATTTTATCTATTCTCATTATTCAAAATATTGTTTCATGTTTTATATTATCAGTTAGTTGTTTTACATTTATTTTATCTGTTCTCATTATTCAAAATACTGTTTCATGTTTTATATTATCAGTTAGTTGTTTTACATTTATTTTATTTGTTCTCATTATTCAAAATATTGTTTTATATTTATGTACTCACTGTTTACATTATTTTCAGGCATACTATTTTACATTTATATTTACGTACTTAAAGTTTACATTCTTTTCAGGCATACAAATTAATATGTTTTTAGTCAGCTGTTCAACTTAGCATTTTCCATTATTTAATCATATCACAGTTACATTTTTTCACCTGCATTCATCATAAATCAAGATAATAACAGCAGCATTACCCATTTTGGAATCATATCACAGTTATATTTTGAATCCCTCTTTACTAATCATGAAGTTTAATGGGTTTATAGTTTTTGTCCCAATTTCTAGAGCAGTTTATGGATTAAAATTTGCAGACAAATACATATATATACAGTCATGCAATGTAGGGTTTCATCATATATATATCTGATAAGAATATAAAATTCTTTGCAAATACAATGATACATTCTCATAAGAATATATCATTCTCTGTAAATAGAATGATATTTTCTTATCATAATATATACATGCATTCATATATATATATATATATATATTCTTATCAGATTACATACATGTGACTGGTACAAATTTGATCCCTCGTGAATTAATTTGTCTATGCAATCGAGGGTTTCCCTGCTATGATTTTATTTGACATTGTTTTATGAAATAATCACATGTAATGTGATTCAAACAGAACATTGACAGAATTTTGACCAAGTATAATAATGAAATTTTATGGGTTTCCAATTTTAACCCCAAATTATTGAGGGGTTTCAGCATATGGGTTAATGGGTTTATAGATTTTTTTGATTCTCTTCGAATCCCTGCATTATCATGGTGACACTTGATTGTACATATGTATTTGTAGAAAATGATATATTCTTATCAGATTGTATGCATGTAAATATATACATACAATCTGATAAGAATATATCATTGTCTGCAAATAGTGATCATTGTATTTGCAGACACTGATATGTTATTTTCAGATTGTATGTATATATTTGTAGATAATGATATATTCTTATCAAATTGTATGTATATACGTATATATATATATATACAATCTGATAATAATATATCATTGTTTGAAAATTTAAATAATTCTATTTGCAGACAATGATATATTCTTATCAGTTTGTATATAATTGTCGATCACTAGTTCTTTCTTAATGATTAATGTTTTACTAGCACTATAGCTTATACCATCAATTACCACAATCTAACCACATTGTGTGGTATCACTAAGTACACTATGTTTCAGTGTTTGTCAATAAAAACATCAGATTATATGTATATATTTACAGACAATGATATGTTCTTATCAGATTGTATGTATGTATATTCATATATACATATAATTTGTTAAGAATATATCATTGTCGTCTCCTCTCTCCCATCATCGACGCCAGCTCGTGCAGCCATGGCGACTTCGTCCAACACCCAAATAATGCAGGTAACGTCTCCACCTCTCTTCACCTACAAGTTTGTTTGTAGAACAGTGGGTTTTCGTTGGCGTCGACTATGTTTGAGTGAATTTCTCTATATGGTGTTGTGATAACTGACTGTAATCATTTCGTTTTACATGTGACTGTTACAAAATTGATCCTACAAAATTGATTGTCATTACAATTTGCAAATAAATACATATATATACAGTCATGCCATCGAGGGTTTTCCTGGGTTTGACTGTAATCATTTTGTTTTACTTGTGACTAGTACAAAATTGATCCCTCGTGAATTATTTTGTCAATGCCATCGAGGGTTTGGCTCGGTTTGACTATAATCATTTCTTTTTACATGTGGCTGGTACAAAATTGATCCCTCCTGAATTATTCTGTCAATACCATCGAGGGTTTGGCTGCATTCGACTGTAATCATTTCTTTTTACATGTGACTGGTACAAATTTGATCCCTCGTGAATTAATATTCTTTGTTAGACTACCAAGTTATGCAACTTTTACTGTTTATGTAGGTTAAGTGGAATATAATGGCACCTGCTAGAAGACTCTCTAAAAGGGTTGTAGGAAGAGGACCACATGCCATTAGAGTCACTCGTGGGGTCCACTTCATTGATGAAGAGCCTATAGAGGAAGTGCATGCAATTCCTACAGAAGAAGACGTTCCTCACTCTACGGGTGAAGCCACCAACACAACAGAAGCCGAACCACCTCTTGAGCCAGATGTTCAGCCAGATGCTTAGCCCAATGTACAACTTCCCTCACCTGTACCCATTAGGCAATGGACATATGTTGATATGGAAGGAGCAGTCAAAAGTGTCAAAGAACACAACATGTCAGTCAGGGCAACGGCAATCAAGTGGGGTATGCCACCTAGCAGTTTGAGGGCGTGGCTGTTGGGAGTTACCACCACCAAGAAGAGGGGTCCACGTACCATATTATCTGACAAGGAGGAGGGTGAAATTTTCCAATGGTACAAGGACATGGTAGATTTGGGCCACGGACTATAGGCCAATCAGCTACAATCCACAGTTGCCCAAATCACTACAACTCGGCCCAATCCATTCACAAATGGTGTCCCCGGGAGGTCATGGTGGGTAGGATTTCGAAGAAGGCGCCCAGATTTTACAATAAGAACTGCTGAAGGAGTGGACAGTGATAGAGCAATTATGGTTCGTCCTTTAGTCATGCAAGCTTTCTATGACAACCTCGAAGATATGATTAACCTTAACCATACTGGAGCAAGCCGAATTTGGAACTACGATGAGACGGGTATTCAAGCCAGTAGGAACTATGGAATGAGAGTTATTGCAAAATTGGGTGTAAAGAGTCTACCACATTTGGTTTCAAAGAGCAGAGAGTGGATCACAGTGCTAGCTTGTGTAAATGCAGTTGGGTTAAGTATTCCTGGGTTCTACCTATTTAAATCAAAAAGGCACATGCAGAATTATATAGTAAATTGTGAGATAGGTGCATTGATGGAAATCCAAGAACATGCTTGGATGACAAAGGAACTATTTGTCAAATGATTAGACCATTTTGCAGGTAATATCCCCAGTGGCATTTCACCAAAAAATAGGGCCCTTCTGATTTTTGATGGCCATGGCAACACGTGGCTTTCAAAACCATTGAAGAAGCAAGAAAATTAGGAATAGACCTATTAACACTTCCTGCTCATACCAGTCACAAGCTGCAGCCATTGGATGTTAGCATTTTTGCTCCATTCAAGGCATGTTTCAGAGAGGTGTGAACCATCTGGCAAGCTAACAACCCACAAATCGATATTGGGCGTGAAGAGTTGGCAACTCTAGCAAGCCAAGCTTTCAAAAAAGCTTTGACACCATCCAACATTATTAGTGGGTTCCGTAGAACAGGTATTTGGCCACTTGATCAGTCAACCCTTGACAAGGACATGGGGCCAAGTCAAGGCTATATTGTTGAAGACAATGTACCAAGTCCTAGAACAGAAGGTGATGCTTGCATGGTGGAAGATGAAGAGGATGTTATTGCAGTAGAGACATGCCTGCGTCTACTTGGTTACAACCAGGAACATATTGATCGTTTTGTGCAGCAATGCAATCAAGACACTGAAACTATAGCACACATTCAACTAGAAATTCAGCCAGTTGTTGCAGATTTCCAAGCAGAAGTCCAACCTCTTTTTGCACACTGCAATGAAGATATAGAAACTACATCAGACCACAATGAGGGCACTGAAAGAATAGCACACATTCAACCAGAAATTCAGCCAGTTGTTGCAGATTTCCAAGCAGAAGTCCAACCTCTTTTTGCACATTGCAATGAAGATACAGAAACTACATCAGACCACAATGAGGGCACTGAAACTATAGCACACATTCAACCAGAAATTCAGCTAGTTGTTACAAATTTCCAAGCAGAAGTCCAACCTCCTATTGCACCCTGTAATGAAGATACAGAGACTACATCAGCTGGTCTAAGTTTTCCAACTCAAGTCAGCCAACCGGATTGGATGCATGAAGCAGCCACAAACCTTGGATGGCAATTAAATCCGATTGAGGAAGAAGTCAGCCTTTCTATGCCTTCCCCACCACACATTGATTCGGTTGAAGTGATACATTACTTCACTACTGCAAGGAATTGGGAAGAGCATAGTGATGGTCGAAGTGAAGATGACAATGCATATAGTGATGAAGAAGCTAAGTTTGTGCCATGCACCCCACATGATGGACAACAATCAAGCAGACAAAATAGCAAATTCTTGAAACTTCTTGTGCAGAGTGTGCAAGGATCATCACGAGGAGGTCATTCTGGAGTGCTTCGCCTTAGTAAGCAGTCCCAAGTACTAACATCGGACACCTTCATCGAAATGTATACTCAACAAGAGGAAGAGAAGAAAAGGCAAGCAGAGCTACAGCAATGTAAGAAGGACCAAATGTTGAAAAGAAAGGCAGAACGTGAAGCAGAAGCAATTGAAAAGGAAGCAATGAGGGCTGAGAAGCAAGCAAGGAAAGTGATAGAAGATGAGGAGAAGATGATTAGAATGCGGGAGAAAGCAATCAGACAAGAGCAAGCCAAGGTTGAATGTCTACGAAAGGCAGCTGAAAAGAAAGCACAACAAGTAGAGAGGATAAAGCGTAAGTCTACAACGAGGAATCCTATACCCCCCCAACACCCTATACTGCTCGATATGATGAACATATTGGCACCAGCCTTTACAACTATCAACAATATGCAAGTTGGGAGTGGCTCACAACAAATGGGACTGACTGTAGATGCAAGCTAGACATCGCTTGCTCAAATAGCAACATGCCTTCAAACCTCAATTAACCAAGTGTCACCTCCTACAAGTGGAACAGACTCAGCTACTGGCGGATATCTCACGCCACCTTCTTTTCCTAGCAATATGGAAAACTAAATATGCTGGTATTGAGTTTTGTTTTTTGATCGATGTAGCGGTATATTCTGTTGATCTGCTTTGCATATCAGATCAAAATATCTGCTTCAAGTTATAACTATGATATGATTATAAGATGTGATAATACTATTGTTATTATGTTTGGAACCTCACATATGTTTAAGGTGAGAAGAAGTTTAATACAAGCCATGTTTTTCTATCGCACCACCCAATGAATTCTTGCAATTTGATAAATAATATAACTATGATATGATTATAAAATGTCCTAATGTTGATGTTGATATTTATTTGAACCTCATAGTTAGGTCTCTTATATGTTTTATGAGGGTTTGAGCCTTGTATTTTATGTGGTATCACTAAGTACACTATGTTTCAGTGTTTGTCAATAAAAACATCAGATTGTATGTATATATATTCTTATCAGATTGTATGTATGATATTCATATATACATACAATCTGTTAAGAATATATCATTGTCTGCAAATTGTAATCTGACAAGAAATCTGCAGGAGATGATGAGTTTAGGGCTTAAAGATGCCTAGCAAGCCGCGGTAAGGTAAACTCATACGCGTGGTTTGATGAAGGCATATGGGGCACGTGGTGAGTTTGAGATTAAAGTGACCACCTCCTAGTAGACAATGATATATTCTTTACAAATAATGAAATGTTCTTATCACATTGTATATCACTATTTGCAGACAATGATATATTCTTATCAGATTGTATGCATGTATATATATACATACAATCTGATAAGAATATATCATTGTCTGCAAATAGTGATCATTGTATTTGTAGACACTGATATGTTCTTATTAGATTGTATGCATGTATATATATACATACAATCTGATAAGAATATATCATTGTTTGCAAATAGTGATCATTGTATTTGCAGACAATGATATATTCTTATCAGATTGTATGTATATATATACAATCTGATAATAATATATCATTGTCTGCAAATTGAAATCATTCTATTTGCAGACAATGATATATTCTTATCAGTTTGTATATAGTTGTCGATCACTAGTTCTTTCTTAATGATTAATGTTTCACTAGCACTATAGCTTATACCATCAATTATCACAATCTAACCACATTGAACCACTCTTAGCTGCTCTATTAGCCTCTAAGAATACCCTTTATAGATTTCATATTATTTCAAACAAATCCAGTTACATATGACCCTAAAGTTTCCATAATAATATTGTTATTATTATTTCATTCAAACACAATAACTTTGCAATAAAACATAATACTAATATTATAATTAACCTAAGAGTCTATTCATCTAACTTTCAACCATATATATAAAATCACATAGTTTTTTGTATTACTAGGTCATTGCCAAAGTAAATTCAAAGACTTTACCTGTCATTAACGCTTAATACCTTATGTTGATTGCGGACAAATCCTTGCATGCCTGCCATTAAGAGGACCAATGTAGTTAAATATATTCCTCGAATCAAATAAGCATTTGTAAGAACAAATTATGTATAAAACAATACAACATAAAATATAAACATATCATAAAAGCATTTAGAGCAAAATGTCCCTATAGAGTTTATTGTGTTAACAAACACAACTTCCATGGTATGTTGATAATCGACATACTTGGTTCACCTCTTCACGCTCCCGCATGCCTGTAAAACAATTGTAATAAATGGGGATAGTACTCGGTACTCGTAACATTCCCACATCAAATCATCCTTACAATATTGCATGCACAACAATAAGAGTTTTGATTGGAGCATTAAAATCCACAATGTTCTGATCCAATGTATGAAGCTGAAAATAACAGTGTATATAAATTTGTATATACATATACATGTACATGTATATGTATATGTATATGCAACATGCATATACATGTACATGTGTATGTATGTACAACTACATATGCATCATGCATGTACATGTACATGTATATGTATATACATATATGTAATGTGACTATTGAAACACATATAGCAAGTGGAAGAAAACAAATTGTATCACATCATACAATGGTGTGATATGATTACATAATGGATAATGCTCATTTGAACAACTGACTGAAAACTAAATAATTTGTATGCCTCAAAATACTGCAAACACTCAGTACATAAATATAAAGAGTATATTGAATAATGAAATAGACAACATTAATGTAAATCCAGTAAGCTGATAAATAAAAACATGTATTTAGTTATTTTGGGTGTACCAACATGAATAAGCTTCCTTTTAAGAGAAATTTGCATAGGTAGCATTAGTAAGCTCTGAATTTTGCAGATGATATAGAGGGAATGACCGTGGAAATTCCCTATTATAAAAACATTGGAGTGTGCTTGATAAAATAGGTGGCTTGCATAAATTCAGTCTATTATAATACGTTTTTAGTTTTCAATTCATAGTATAAAAACATGGGAGTGTGCTTGATAAAATAGTTGGCTTGCATAAATTCAGTCTATTATAATACGTTTTTAGTTTTCAATTCAGTCTATCTCAATTTTCCTACCAAATAAAATGTTCGTGCGTAAAATTTCAATGGTGCGTAAAATTTTATAAAAAGCCAATTTACAATTATCAATTAACCTATTTAAAATTACATTTGTATGTGGGCCCGGTCCAAATATCATGTGGGTCCGCTAGTTGGTGGTCACTTTAATCTCAACCTCACCACATTACATTGTTAACCACGTGCCCCATATGCTTCATCAAGCCACGCGTATGACTCTACCTCACCACATTACATTGTTAACCACATGCCCCATTAGCCTTCATCAACCCATGAGAGACTTCTAACCTAACCCCCAGTTGTTGGGAAGACAATGATATATTCTTATCAGATTGTATGTTAGAGTTTGTTAGAGCATCTAAGAGTGCAGTTCAATGTGGTTAGATTGTGATAATTGATGGTATAAGCTATAGTGTTAGTAAAACATTAATCATTAAGAAAGAACTAGTGATCGACAATTATATACAATCTGATAAGAATATATCATTGTCTGCAAAGTGAATGATTTCAATTTGCAAAAAATGATATATTACTATCAAATTGTATATATGTACTTGCAGACAATGATATATTATTATCAAATTGTATGCATGTATATATATACATACAATCTGATAAGAATATATCATTGTTACAAATATATACATAAAATATGATAAGAACATATCACTGTCTGCAAATACAATGATCACTATTTGCAGACAATGATATATTCTTATCAAATTGTATGTATATATATACATGCATACAATCTGATAAGAATATATCATTGTCTACAAATAGTGATATACAATGTGATAAGAACATTTCATTGTCTATAAAGAATATATCATTGTCTACTAGGAGGTGGTCACTTTAATCTCAAACTCACCACATTACATTGTTAACCACGTGCCCCATTTTCCTTCATCAAACCGCGTGTATGAGTTTACCTTACTGCAGCTTGTTAGGCATCTTTAAGCCCTAAACTCATCATCTCCTGCGGATTTCTTGTCAGATTACAATTTGCAGACAATGATATATTCTTAACAAATTGTATGTATATATGAATATGCATACATACAATATGATAAGAACATATCATTGTCTGTAAATATATACATACAATCTGATGTTTTTATTGACAAACACTAAAACATAGTGTACTTAGTGATACCACACAATGTGGTTAGATTGTGGTAATTGATGGTATAAGCTATAGTGCTAGTAAAACATTAATCATTAAGAAAGAACTAGTGATCGACAATTATATACAAATTGATAAGAATATATTATTGTTTGCAAATAGAATTATTTCAATTTGCAGACAATGATATATTATTATCAGATTGTATATATATATATATATATACATACAATCTGGTAAGAATATATCATTGTCTACAAATATATACATACAATCTGATAAGAATATATCATTCTCTACAAATATATACATACAATCTAATAAGAATATATCATTGTCTACAAATATATACATACAATCTGATAAGAACATATCACTGTCTACAATACAATGATCACTATTTGTAGACAATGATATATTCTTATCAGATTGTATGTATATATTTGCATGCATACAATCTGATAAGAATATATCATTGTCTGCAAATACATATATACAATCTGATAAGAACATTTCATTGTCTATAAATAATATATCATTGTCTACTAGAAGGTGGTCACTTTAATCTCAACCTCACCATATTACATTGTTAACCACATGCCCCATATGCCTTCATCAAACCACGCGTATGAGTTTACCTTACCGCGGCTTGTTGGGCATCTTTCAGCCATAAATTCATCATCTCCCATGGATTTCTTGTTAGATTACAATTTCCAAACAATGATATATGATTTTTTTTATTGACAAACACTCATCCCAATAACCCAGATCTCTCATCCCAAAAACCTTGTGAACCTCAAAGCAGAACTGGATTTAGTTCACATGTGTGAAATCTAAAGACAGATTTAGTTCAAATTTGGTATGGCATGAATCGAGGGGCCCGGTTCTCAAGCAATCCTTATCGTTACAGGATTAAGACTATTAATAGTTGGATAGTATGATCTCCACCTCCATCTCTTCACAGAAGCCCCAACTTTGCCAAAAAAGCAGGATGGTATTCATGTTCGGAGTGGACTGCCATTGCACTAAGGAGTCAGGAATGGCCTAGTGCAGAAGGCTTTTTAGCATTCCACACCCAGCAATAAGGAATGCAGTTGTTGACCTAGTCTCTGAGGTTTTGTCTCTTGCGAGCACTGGTGCGATGACAGAATCTACGAGCTCATACTGTGCGCATTAGTGGACATAACCGAGGCCAAGGAAGTCGTGGTTGAGCAGCTGGATAGATTCATAGAAATCGGGCATGCCGAGGGTGTAGCCAATGCCATTCTAAACCTAAGTGATGAGTGTTGGGTTAGCTTCCTAAAGTATTATTTCAACCCAGCAATACTGAACCTGGTAGAAGATGAGGAGGATAATGATGGGGAGGAAGCGGAATCCGAAGAGGACGATGTGGACGAAGATGCAGCTAGTGCCTACCAGGTTGTAGCAGATAACTTTTGTCTTGACACATGGGAAGTATTTAGAGCAGGAGTCAAAAATGCCAACATGGATGTCATCTCCAACTTCATGTGATCCAACTTGGCTTGGCTCAATGGTGTCCGCTTGCAACGGTTGACTAGGATGGGAGACATCCTTGCACCAATTTTCTTGCTCATAGCATGAGCAGGGTTTGTAATTTTGTTCTTGACCTGTAAAATCCAAATCTGAATGTACATGGGAGTTATGCCCTTTGGTAACACTTATCTATAAAATCAAATATCACTATCTACGAAGGCAATTGTGATGAAAGTCAGCACGGCTTTATATAATGAAACCCTACATGGCATGACTGTATACACCACTATATATTGCTTGCCTGTAACTAGTAATCTTAAAACCGTAGTATTATTTTGGAAAAACATTGTATACCCATCAAGTGTCATCATGATAATGCAGGGATTCAAAGAGAATCAAAAAAATCTGTAAACCCATTAACCCGTATGCTGAAACCCCTCAATAATTTGGGGTTAAAACTGGAAAACCATAAAATTTCATTATTAGACTTGGTCAAAATTCTGTCAATGTTCTGTTTGAATCACATTACATGTGATTATTTCATAAAATAATGTCAAATAAAATCATAGCAGGGAAACCCTTGATTGCATAGACAAATTAATTCACGAGGGATCAAATTTGTACCAGTCACATGTAAAAAGAAATGACAAATGCAACCAAACCCTCGATGGCATTAACAGAATAATTCACGAGGGATCAATTTTGTAACAGTCACATGTAAAACAAAATGATTACAGTCAGTTATCACAACACCATACAGAGAAATTCACTCAAACACCATCGACACCAACGAAAACCCACTGTTCTACAAACAAACTTGCAGGTGAAGAGAGGTGGAGACGTTACCTACAGCGTTTGGGTGTCAGACGAAGTCGCCATGGCCGCACAAGCTTGCGTCAATGGCAGGAGAGAGGAGACGACAATGAAAAACCGTGGGAGATGATGAGTTTAGGGCTTAAAGTTTCCCAACAATTGGGGTTTAGGTTAGAAGTTTCTCATGGGTTGATGAAGGGATTCAAAGAGAATCAAAAAAAATTGTAAAACCATTAACCCATATGTTGAAACCCCTCAATAATTTGGGGTTAAAACTAGAAACCCATAAAATTTCATTATTAGACTTGGTCAAAATTTCGTCAATGTTCTGTTTGAATCACATTACATGCGATTATTTCATAAAATAATGTCAAATAAAATCATAGTAGGGAAACCCTCGATTGCATAGACAAATTAATTCACGAGGGATCAAATTTGTACCAGTCACATGTAAAAATAAATGATTACAGTCAAACCCAGCCAAACCCTCGATGGCATTGACAAAATAATTCATGAGGGATGAATGTTGTACCAGTCACATGTAAAAAGAAATGATTACAGTCAAACCTAGCCAAACCCTCGATGGCATTGATGGAATAATTCATGAGGGATGAAAGTTGTAATAGTCACATGTAAAAAGAAATGATTACAGTCAAACGCAGCCAAACCCTCGATGGCATTGACAGAATAATTCACAAGGGATCAATTTTGTAACAGTCACATGTAAAACGAAATGATTACAGTCAGTTATCACGGCACCATACAGAGAAATTCACTCAAACACCGTCGATGCCAACGAAAACCCACTGTTCTACAAACAAACTTGCAGATGAAGAGAGGTGGAGACGTTACCTGTAGCGTTCGGGTGTCGGATGAAGTCGCCATGGCTGCATGAGCTCGCGTTGACGGTGGGAGAGAGGAGACAACGATGAGAAAACCGTAGGAGAAGATGAGTTTAGGACTTACAGCTGCCCAACAACTGGGGGTTAGGTTAGAAGTTTCTCGTGGGTTGATGAAGGCTAATGGGGCGCGTGGTTAACAATGTAATGTGGTGAGGTAGAGTCATACGCGTGGCTTGATGAAGCATATGGGGCATGTGGTTAACAATGTAATGTGGTGAGGTTGAGATTAAAGTGACCACCTCCTAGCGGACCCACGTGATATTTGGACCGGGCCCACATACAAACGTAGTTTTAAATAGGTTAATTGATAATTGTAAATTGGCTTTTTTATAAATAACTATTGGATTTAGAATGAACGGGCATGGGCGAAGTCATGAAAATGTAGCGGGTGGAGGTTTAAAAACACCTATTTTTTGCACTTTTCGTTTGACGGGTTCTACAAAAGGTATTTTAAATACCCACAAGCCAAAATTTTCTTTTTAAGGTCCTAACTGGCTTATGAAGAGGACCAAAAAAAATAATTTAAAATTGGACCTATTTTGCACTCTGCACGAATGCACGAAGTTAGCCCTGGTGGCTACTGGTACGTTTCCCCTTAAGCATGCACAAAAACTTTGCCATACAAGCAAACTGCACAGCAGTAAAAAAGAATCCAAAATAACCAATTATACCAAGATTCAATAACAACAAAGGAGAATACCTCAATTTCGCCCCAAAACATAAATGGAAGAATTCTCAATATGGAAGGCACGTCCAGACTCCAAAACAAGACAACAAGGAAGAAATGGTGCACCGAATTCAGCAAACCAATACCCACAAATTTCTTCACAAAAAAACTTCTCCCAATCTCCCCAACTCTACTGCTCAAATCTTGGGGTTTTTCTCCTCTTTCCGCAAAGTAGAAAACTTCTTCTTCTTCCCAAAAGAATAATCCCCCCAAAATAAAATTTCCTTTCCTTTTATATTTTCTCCCCAAAACAATAAAATGAAATAAGGCATTTTAATAAACAAGCTATTAAATCTCCCTAGTTCAATTAATTAAAGTATCTAAATATACAATATTCTCCATTTCATATAAAACTAATAATTTAATTCCAACATTAAATACACACAAGCTCCCCAAGAAGATTTAAATAAAATTATGAGGGCTCACAAAATGGATTAATAAAATCCTTTAAAATTTCCAAATGAAATGTATCATTCTCTCGAATGATCAATAAAAATCATTTAAAATAATATGTTTAAAATCTCATGGATATAACCATTCAAATCTCTCATCAATAAAACACTATAAAATTCCATATATGGAATCACAAAGAGATGTCAAAGAAACCACATCAAGACACCGACAACCAATTAAATATAAATATAACCACATAAAGTATTAACAAAAAACCATGACAAAATACCCCAACAAGACATACTGGCAAACCACATACAACCGAAAGGTGCTCCGAACATACGACTGAAAGATGCTCTGGACATTACCATTAGGTAACTAGACGGTAAGACATCAACAAGGAAACACTACACTAACAGGGTATAGTGGGCTAAGGTAGGGGATGTTTTGGCCTATATGACTACCTCCAGTTACCACCATCGGGGAATAAGAGTATGCTCAGACATGTGAATCCAAGCGGAGTCGATACTCAGTACCTACATCACTCCAATTACGCGTCAAAGTATATGTGCATATAACATATATCATATAGTTAAAAGCAACATCAATCATCAGGAAGAGGGTTATTATATCGTAAGCCTCTCGGATACGAGTGTTACGACATCATCCCTTTCCTATCCCTAATCATACAAAAGCAATGATATCATTATATAAATATATGAGCATGTAATCGAACATAATAGCTAATCATGATAATCATCAATGTCTAATCTTATTATGATAACATTTAACATTTAGAATATCAAATCAAAATCAAAATACTATCTTACCCAGGCTAAGGTTGGAGAGGTGTTACATAAAGAAGATGTGCAACAAATTGATCAAGGGCCAAACACTAGGTAAGGTTGTTGAATCAAGCCCCATTTTATCTATTTTTCTATGGTCTTGTATTCCTTTTTTAGTGATCCCACAATAGCATGTCACACTTTTTGTCAAACTAGGACATTAAAATTCACATTTTTAACCAAATTTCCAACTTATAACAATTAAATTGTTAATAATTTAAAATTTATGTGAACTAGTGATTTTCAAGATTTCACTGTAGATAATAACTTTATTTATTTTTTATCGATTCATGAATATCTAGTGCACTATTATTTTTCATAATTTTTTATAAATTTTTGAAGTGAGTGTTACCAAAATTTTCACTACATCTCATTTTGACATAGCTAAGATTGATTGTTTCATTTAGAGGTGAAAGGTACACATATTTTATGTTGATAGTTCATTTGAGTGAATTTAGTTTATTATGCAGAAAATCATAACACAAAAAATTCATAAAATGTTGCATAGTAATGTTGTTTTTATTCATCATGAAGTGGAAAAGATACATCATAGCATAAACCATTTATGTTTGGTGTTTAAAAACTAAAAAAGTATTTAAGTGTCTGACACAAGCCATGAGAATAATTGAATTGATTTTATTCAGATTGAACTAATTACATCTAATAATGGAATGTAAACTATACATTTGAGGACTAAAACAAAGAGAAGAAAATGTTAAGAGATTCATATCCATCATTGCCTTCTAGGCTCGGGTTAACCCTCCTCTTGAGTTCCTTCAACTCCCCTCATTCTTCAAAGCCAAATGAACTTGCAAAAGATTAGAGAGAGTGGTGTTAGAGCTCCAAATATAAGCCTAATCACACTTTCCATTCACAAAAATATAGCCTATAGCCATTACTAGATACAACCAACACAATCAAATCAATTCAAACATTAGATATTCAAAACCAGATCATCAAGGAAAATGAGGTCATAACCACCAGAAACACTATTTCTATCTAACAGGTTTGTTCACTGTGCAGGAACAGGTTCATTTTGTTCATGATCAATTTTCATTCATCATATATGTGGAGCAAAATGGGCTCCCATAAGGGTTGAGCCCAGCATATTAGAAGGACACTCTCTCATCAATACATGAGAGTCATTAATATTCATAACAATCATCAAATAGGACTGTTGTAACAAGAGAATCTCATAAAGCAGTCTTTAATTCAACATGATGAAAACAGATTGAGCAAAGCATCTTATTGCTCATCATTTAGAAGAATAGAAAAGAAGGATGCTTTCTTAAATATATTTCATTCTGGAAAATGTGCTACAATTGAAGAGAGTTTCAACATATTCAAAATTCTTCATCCATGAGAGAACTTAAAACAGAAAATGATCATTCAAAAACTCATCAAGGGGAACATGCATGTCTTCTCAAAAATTAATTATCTAAAGGGGAGTATATTTCATTTTATGCAAATAATTTACATTGTTCACAGTTTAATAGTGGAGCAATCATATATCCTGTTAGGGTTTTATACCCTCTTATTTTTCATGCAAACTGAAGAGTCAAGGTGCCATGGCAGAACCTAATCAAAGTTCCAGTTTTCCTAAGGTTTTCTTAGAACAGACAAGCTAGGGTTTCATCCCTTTTGTTCTACACAGAAAATCAAAAGCTACAAGAGGTTGAAGCCTTAATATGTCACAGAGGAGCTATATAATGCATTGGTGGCCGAGCCATTTATCATCTATACACAGAATGGAGGGAAAAAAATATAAAGATATATGGAGATTCTAGTTTTCAAAACCCTTATTAAAATTTTGTTTCAAACAAATTTTCATGGTGGCCGAAGGTGAATGGAGGGCCGAGCTTCATATTTTCACACACAGAAAAGGAAAATCATAGAGAAACCATATGGAGAAAAGGGTTTCAATAACCTTATCAAAAAATTTGTTTTATCAAATGCACTCATGGCAGCTCGAAGGCTGAGTTATGGCTACAAAAGAAGCAAAAAATCACAGAGGCCAAGCCATTTTTCATCATTCTCCTCAAGGAAAATCAAGC
The DNA here is from genome assembly GCA_007115665.2 of Sequoiadendron giganteum. Lineage (NCBI taxonomy): Eukaryota > Viridiplantae > Streptophyta > Pinopsida > Cupressales > Cupressaceae > Sequoiadendron > Sequoiadendron giganteum. The sequence goes on along the minus strand of CM021104.1, from coordinate 521,956,083 downwards.
TAGAAGCAGCCAAGTGAAGAAATATATAGAGATAAAAGTATGTAATCTCACAAAGATAAAGAAACCATGGCGGCTTCATAATATGCACGGGAAACAACAAAGATGCCATCAAATGGAAGCTCAAAAATGCAAATAACCAAGGCCTACCTTAGTTCTTCACTTCCAAGCACAGAAAAATGATTAAGACAACACAAAGAATCCATTGGTTCAAGCTCTTCATAGTCTCCCATGGCGGCGCCTCTCTCCCAAGCTCTCCTTCAAGCCAAAGACAAAATGATGCAAAATGATTAGGGTTTGATGATTTTTCCCTTCTTCCATTCACGAGCCTAGGTATTTTAGTCGAATATTTTAAAAAACAAATGATTATGTCTTTTTCCCCATGGGTTTTCATGCTAGCAAATGGTGGTCAATGGGAATATCCCCACTTATTATCCCTTAGCTTGTGCTTCAAACATTATAACATATGCCTTATGAAATATATTTTATGTGTTGGGGTGGTCAATAATATTATATATTGAATCCATATAATATTTGATTAATATTGAATATCATATATGCCAAGTGTGGTGGCCAATAAACAATGCATGTTTTACATTATGATAGATGCCTTGAAAAGGTGGTGAGCAATGTTGTGCATGTACGATGCAAAATTCGTGGATGTGTGGAGGGGAGTCATAAGGGGAAATTTATTTTTTGCAAAAACATATTTTTTATTATTTTCCCCCTTATTCTTTATTGTAAAGTTGTGTTTGAAAGTTATTAAATGCAGTTTTATTAATTTATTTTCAATAATTTTTTAAATCAACTATTGTAAAAGGGGGAAAATACTAAAAAAAATATTTCACTCACATGCATGTGAAGTTGAGAGTGTATATTTTTCAAAGTCCCATGCATGAGGGGCAATTTTGACTTCGTTTTCAGTTGGAGGAGTATTTTTTGGAGTTATTTTTGGTCAACATGCATGGTTGACCATTTTGAGATGGTGAGAGTTTAGTTAGCTCCAAGTTTTGAGCCCTTTTTTCAGGGGTTTTAATCTTTGCTTGTGAGAGACATGCATTACCTATTTTACACTTGGAGTTGACTATTTGCTCCACCTTTAGGGAAATTTTGCATGCCCTCATTGTATATAGAGGAAAAATTCATTCTTTTTCCTCAGTTCTTGCCTTTTACTCTCTTGGATTTTGAGAGAGAAGAAAATTTTAACTCACTTTTATGACAATTTAATATACAATGGCAAGTTTTACAGGTTTTTTCTGTTATTTCATTGTAGTTTCTCCTTTTGTTGGCTTAAGGAAACAAATTTTACCTTCTTATAACTGATTTTATGTAGTAAATGATTGATTTGATGAAATTTTAATGTGTTTTATTAATCAAAACCTTTAAATTTTGTCTCTTTCATTTTTACAAATTCTCGAATGCAATCAAGTTTCAGGTCTTAGTTTGTGCATGCAATTATCAATTTCAGGTTGTGAAGCATTTGTTTCCTTCTATAAAAGGTTAATTAGCCTTCCTTTGAAGCATTTTTGTCTTAAGATTGTAATTAGTGAGTTGTGTGAAGTATTCCCTGAGTTTACAATTGTGAATTAATCTGCCCTTTAGATTATCATATTTGGTGCAATCACCTCCTAGAATCAGTTTAGTTTCCATTTTCAGTCAATCTTTCTCACCCTTTTCCTTCCAATTCAGTAGTTTCTAGGAGAATCAAAAGGGGAGCCAGCCCATAATTTGGAGGTCTAGTTTCACAATAGGGTACCCACAACCTGAAATTAGTCCAATATTACATGGGATTGCAGAGCTTTCTAGCCTTGCATGTGGGTGCAAATCCTATTGATAACAATGAGATTAATTAAGATTTATGCATAGGTTATATCTATAATACATTACTCTTTTTGTATACATTTGAATTGAATTCTATTTTTTTGTTGAAATAAGAACATCACTACCTAGTGCGCAAATATTCAAAAAAAAATTATGTATTTTATTATTTTTCCATGTTTGTGGAATAGAGACCTTGACAATTATCAAAAATTCCATAATCACTAAAAAAGAAGCTTATAAATAATATATTCAAAATTATACTCATTGGAGAGATTTTTTTGAGTGCGATCATCCTACAAGTTATATTTCCATACTCATTCTATTTTTTGGTCCAAACCAAGGTTAGAAATATAAAAAATCTGAGGAAAAAATTTGAGGCCTAAGATGGAAGGTCACTTTTAGGACCTTCGTTCAAAAAACCTCTGAGTGAAGGTACCTTTGTTAAAATTAATTCAAGGACATTTGAATAAAGGTATGATATTTCCATGAATTTATAAAAAACCTTTGAACAAAGGTAATTTCCATAAATGAAAAAAGGGATCTTCATTCAAAAGTCTATTTTTATTCTTTTAATGGAAATTTTCTTCATTCATAGGTTTCTTTACATTTTCAACCTTCAAACAAAGGTGTGTTTTACTCACCTTCAAATAAAGGTACCTTCATTTGAATAAATACCTCCAAATGAAGGTGTTTTCTACTTTTCACTTCAATTTAAATAGAAAATTATAATGTCTCAAGTTTGGGGCTCACTATTGTGAGTTTACCCTTTTATCTTCTACATTGATGATAGCCTTCTAGTGAAAACAATTATTATTTCTTTATTTAGTTGATAAATGCATTTTATACTACTTGTTTATTTATCTTTTAAGAGGGCCAACTACTTTTTTCATTTTTAAATTGAGTGCACCTTAAATAAAAGTAAATAGTATATACAAAAATATAAAATTTGTATAGGATTATATTAAACTAATTCCATTTTGAATTTATATTTCAATCATGAGCCTATTACTATAGTCATTTAGAGCAAGTTTTGGATAGTGGATTGATATTTCTTGCTCAAGATAGGGTCAATGAGAACACTTGTGAATGGGTAATTTTGACAACATTTGAAGCCTGATTGGAAACCTTTTCTTAATTCATATTCATTTTGAGTTGATTTTGGTTAAAAAACTTTTCAAAGTCTCATAATTTGTAAGATACGTAGATAAAGTGGTGCAAAATATCACAATATTTATACTTTCATATTAAATAATTCATTCAAAAGATTGATCATTGAAATTTCATTCAAAATTGAAACTATTCTCAATACTAATAATCATGTGAATAAGGAAAAAGTGCTTTGATACTTGCCTTTGGAACTATCACTAAGAAAACTCTATTTACAAATAGCCATTTTCCAACAAACTCCATCTTGGCATTCAAATTTGTCTTGGCGCTAATTATATTCAAACAAGGAAGTAGGATAAGTTAAGAGTACATAAATATTAAATAGTAAAAAAATAAAAGTATTTGTTAGTAAATGGTAAATAACATATAAAGAATTTGAGAAAATTGAACTATTCATGGTGCAACTAGCCTTACCATTGTAAACCAAAAATAGTCTTATTCACCAAGTTATGGTTTCTACCCAGTTTTATGCTAGGTAATATTACTAACCAAGTTTAAGATCTAAGCCATAATACTTAAAATCCACAAAAAATGAGCAAAAAAACCACTACTTTCTTACACAACCAACACAAGGGCCATGATTCGATGCCATAAGACTATTGTACTTGATTTTATGTTGTAGGCCAACCCATCAAATATGATGACTATAGAAACTACAAGAAATTATTATTTTCCTAGAAAACTTGGAGGCAATGATCCTTATGGAATGCAGTTTTAGTTGGCACAAGTGAGGGATGCTCATAGTTAAGGAAATCTCGCTTAGTAAATTTATTGGCCATGAAAACCTTCATTTAATTCACATTATCTTGAAATAATTTCCCTCAAAAATATTTATTGGTAATTTTGGTTGGTAAGTCCTAAATTTTTTTAGTAGAGATGAAAATACCAAATTCCATTTGACCATTTTGCACCAATAGGTTCCTAATTTATAGTAGATAAGTACCATAAGTTTAATAGGTTCAAGAAATCAAGATGATAAAATATTCATAAAGTTTAGAACTTCAATAATTTTAGAGGGTTTTGACACTATATAACATAGATAATAATACATAACTACAAAAATAAAATACAAAAATGATATAAAAGTGTAGCGTTGTAAATTATCACCCTTGAAAATTTGACACTATATTTTTCTCCCCCTAAATTATTGAGCCCAATTGGGTCCGTAATTTCCTAAAACTATGTATTCTATAGCCCATTTTACCACTTTTCAATAAATTGTGAGCATTGGACAAATGCAATTAATTAATGTTTTTGCCCCGATACATTATGTCCTAGAAAACAGGGCTAGGACCCATACACCCATGGATGTATGGGTCCCCCTATTTTTTGGGGACCAATTTTTAATATGTCAAAGTGGCACATTCAAATTTCAAATTTTAAATGTCGGCTATTGGGATTTAATTCTCAAGAAATTAGAGAAATACCTATATGCATCTAATCATTTCACTATTTGAAAAATAACAAGATATATCTAGCATTATCAAGAAAAAGGGTGAACATTGAGAATAATTCAAGAGTAGCATTTTCAGAGCATTATTGTAGTAACTCAAGATCCAACATCATGTCAAATTCTATGTTTGTTCATGTTATCATGATTTTTTGAAGGCTAACACTTTTGTAGGTCTCCAAAGCATTCACAAAAATCAAGCAAGAAAAATAAAGACCTTGAGGTGATGTGCATGACTTCATTCCTTCAAGGGAAACATTAAATGGTGGTGAATTGCAACACTTTGTTATTTCATCATTCCTTCCTTTCAATTATCCATTTATCATTGACATTTTCCATTGTGGAAGTGGAAACACTTACACGGGGTTTAACTGAGACAAGCCCATAAATGAACCAACACTTTCCCTCTCCTTGAATGTGCAAGTTATAGGTTTGAAGAGGATTGAAGAAATATTGAAGGAAAGTTGTCCATTGTTGCATTCAGACTCCTAAATTGTGTCAATCCATAAAAACTCACCTATAGAATTAATTGACAACATTCTAAAAATATTGTAGACAAACATTAGAAGCTAAAATCTATCATCGAAGGACCCTAAAAGTAGAGGACACCCTATCAAAAATGCATACACCCCTAGGAATCCTAGTCCTCCTATTCAGCTCAAAACCAATTTTTCAAGATAGATACACAGTCTCCTATACTTTTTAGATCTACCTACAAAAATTTTATTTTAGTTTTTTATTTGTCGAGATCTTGTATTTTATGTATTAGGTCACATGTTCTAATTAGGTTAATCGTAGAAAATCAATTCCAATCCATTTCTATTCCCTCAAAGAAGTAGATCTAGATCTAATTGGCTCACCTTCATGGTTGATATTCAATCTATTCACCTTGTTGATTTTCCTCTTTAATGAAACATACGAAAAGGTCCCTTGCAATCCTAGGTTCTTTAAATTTAGGACCTAAGAACCACCCACCTTTTTCTTCATTTTATTTTAGTGAACATGGTGTGTTAACATCATAAACGTTTTGAAATTTATTGTCTTTCAAACCCAAGATCTAGGTTTTTCTTTACATTGCCTTGCATTTCTCGTTTAGGTTTCATATTTGCATCATAAAAATTCATTAAAAATCCAAAAATATTGCATCATAGCTTTCATTAGGGTGTGTTTCAGTCATTTAGACCAAATTTTCATCCAAAATTACACTCATAATTGTAACTTTTTATTTACACATCATCACACATTTGCATCTCATTTTCATTGGAAAATTCTTGAAAATAGTCACTATCAAACTATTTTGCAGATAGAAACAACATTCTTAAACAAAAATATAAACATTTATTTTTTCAGCTTTCAAAACCCCTAGATCAAGGACTCAGATGCCCCTGGGCACCTATATCCTTGTACAGTTGAATCATCAAAAAAATTCAAAAAAAAAATTTCTTTGTTTGCTTAGTCTATTGGTGTTTGCAAATCTCTGGTTTGGAATTCATAATTGCATCTTTTAGGCGTCTTACATATAATTCATAAAGGTGAAAGAAAGTGCATTGCGTAGTTTCAATTTTGCATTTAAAAATCATCATTTTTAGGTCTTTGCATTTTAGAATTAAAGTTAATTGTTACATTTTAGATCTAAAAATTGCATTCAAAATTGTTCAAACATCTTCACATTATTATATACTTTCATTTTACATCAAATTGGCATAAGTTAAGAAAATTCTAGAAAATTATTTACTATTACAACTATTTACAAGTAGAATCGAAATCCTTAAGTTGTGTAACACATAGTCAAATTTTAAAATTTCAGAACCCCAAGTCTAGGAATTAGAAACCCCTAGGCACCTCTATCCTATTATATGTTCATAGTCCATCTCCCTATGCCAAAATTCTCTCAATAGCCTTTGTCCTGATCTGTTGTCTGATTCCTAGTCACCTATTGAATAACACTCTAAAAAATATTGCAAAATATCATACCATCATGGCTTGGTGTTTTGGTAAAGTGTGGATGTGCTTGAAATCCTTGGTTGATGTTTCAAGTTGTGTGTTTGGCAATGACCCTAATTTGTAAAATGGCATTCATGAGACTTTGTCTCCTAATACAAGTCTTATTGATATCCTTGATCAAGATGAAGAGATCATGTATGAATTCATACAAATTTCATTGTGTAACCTTGAGAATAATGCAACCTTTTATCCTTCAAGGCAATGGCCTATTTCCCCATACCAACAATCTCCTACCATAACACCACTTGAAACATTCACTTTAATACATCAAGAAACTGAACCATAAGGCATACCTTAACCAGCATTTATGGAAGAGCCTATTGATAATTACCATAATGAATACATACCACCTAATTCTCTTTCATCTTATGAGAATAAAGTTACAAACACACCCATTAACTTGGAATAGATTTAAGGTCAAGGCTTTAGAATCTTAAGTAAACAAGGATGTAACATAAAGAATGAACATGAGATCCACCCCCTTTTGGAAGAAGTGTCATCTAATGACACTAAAGGAGTAGGGTAACAAGAGCTTCCACCTTGAATTCAAATATGTGTTCCTATGATCAAGAAATAGTCCCTTATTAGTGTAGAAAGTACACTAAAATTTTAAGGTGGTGCATATATTCCCCCAATCATTGTTGGTATAGAAATAGTCCCTTCTTAGTGATGATAGCATACATTTGGAATAGGAAGTGTGACCTTTTTAATCAAATTGTGGCCCTCTTGATCTATGTGTCTCTTTGGTCCAGTGATATTGGGCTTGATATCCCTCATGAGTGTGACCTTTCTTCACATATGATGTCCCCCTTGGTGTTAATACTATGGCTAGTATTCCCTAAGGTGTGAATATTTGTTCCATGACTTGTCCTCTCTTGGTGGTGATGTCATGTGTGATATCCTCTAAGGTGGGACCTTTCATGTATTGAGCAAAGCCCCTTTCTTATTTTTGTAAGTCACCTTTTGTGGTTGTGTTGTTATAACACCCCTTAGATGTTTTGGCCTTATTTTTTATTGTCATTTGTGCACCCCATGAGGTGATTTTTGTTCATGCCCCGAGGCATTAAACTTTATGCATCCCTTGAGATGAGTTTAGAATTTTTTGTTCCACTTTGTTCATGGGAGTTGAACTTAGTGTGTTATTGGCATAACATTTTGACCATTTTTTAGCACCTTGTCAGGGTTATCAAGGAGTATAACTCTTGGCATGTTTGTCATGGGCACACACCTAGTGATAAATGGTCCTCACTAGACCTAGTGTGTTTCTCATTTTGCTACCTTGTCTTGGTGGCTCATCTAGTGAATATCAAACTTAACTAGCTTGTGTGCTTCCTATTTGTGATTCACCTAGAAAATATCAAACCATTTTATGGTGTGAATCATGAACTCCTTTGGTTTGGATCCTAGCATAACATAAATTGTTAGTCCATACCCTCCTTTTGCATTTCATGTTGACATTGTATGTTAGTGTATGTTGTCTTGTAGCATATCATACATGTGTACATGTTCCTTTGTGCTTATATTTTCTTTCCATATTATCTTGGATCCTAGGGGATTGATCACCTCCCTAGATACTTATTCATCCTATCTCTTCAATCCTTGGAAAATTGGACCCCTCTTAACATAGATTGTCTACTTTAGTGAGATTATGAGCGTAAGTTCATACTCTCACTAAAGTGGGGATTAAATGTAACGTCATAAATTTTCACCCTTGATAATTTCACATTATGTTTTCCTCCCCCTAAATTATTGAGCCCAATTGGGTCCGTAATTTCCTAAAATTATGCATTTTATAGCCCATTTGTACCACTTTGTTATAAATTGCAAGCATTGTACAACTGCAAGTAATTAATGTTTTTCCCCCGACACGTTGTGTCCTAGAAAATAGGGCCAAGACCCATACTCCCATGGGAATATGTGTCCCCTTATTCTGTCTAGGAACAACTTTAATATGTTAGAGTGACCATTTTAACATTAAAATTCAAATTTTAAATGTTAGCTGTTGCGATTCAATTATCGGTAAATTAGAGAAATTGCTATAAATACCTAGTCATTTCACCATTTGAAAACTAACAAGAGATATCTAGCATTATCAAGAAAAAATGTGAACATTGATAAAAATTCAAGAGCGTCATTTTAAGAGCATTATTACAGCAATTCAAGATCCAACATCATGTCAAATTTTGTGTGAGTTCATGTTATCATTGTTTTGTGAAGGCTAACACTTTTGTAGGTCTCCAAAGTATTAAAGAAAATAAATAAATCAATATCAAGACCTTGAGTTGATGTGCATGACCTCAATCATTCAAGGGAACCATTAAAGGGTGGTGAGTTTCAACACTGTGTGATTTCATCATTCCTTCCTTCCAATTATCCATTTATCATTGATATTTGTCATTTTGTAAGTGGAAACAACTACATGAGGTTTGAATGAGGCAAGCCCCTAAATGGCCCAACACTTTCCATCTCCTTGAATGTGTAGGTTATAGGTTTGGAGAGGATTGAAAAAATATTGAAGACAAGTCATTCATTGTTACATTCAAATCCCTAAGTCTTGTCAAGCCACGTAAACTCGCCTACAAAATTATCCAAGAACTTTGCAAATAGAAATCAAAAGCTTGAATATGTCATCAGAGGACCCCAAAAGTAGAGTAGGAAACCCTATAGGATAGATGCATAATCTCCTACACTTTCTAGATCTACCTGCAAACTATTGTTTCAGTCTATTATTTCTCAGGATCTTGCATTTCATGTATTAGGTCACATAGTCTAATTAGGTTAATCATAGAAAATTAATTCCAATCCATTTCTAGTCCCTCAAAGAAGGAGAACTAGGTCTCATTGGCTCACCTTCATGGTTGATAGTCAATTTATTCACCTTGTTGATCTCCCTCTTTAATGAAACATAGGAAAAGGCCCCTTGCAATCCTAGGTTCTTTGCATTTAGGACCTAGGACCTCCCCCATTTTTCTTCATTTCAAAAGAAATATTTTAATGCTCAATATTAATAATGTGTAAAATATTGATATAGAACATCCATCATACAATATTTCTAGAGTGGCACTTACTCCCATGTCTATATGGTTTATGCCTTATAGCATCTAGGCTCTAAAATGACAATCAAAATACCTCCAATAAAAAATATTTTTTGTAAGATACTAACAATTTTATATTGTATACTATTTATCAGCAAAATCAACAATACTTAAGAACTCTATTACAAAATAGAGCTTAATGAACCTTAAAAAATTAAGAACTATGAGTAAAAGGAAGAAAAATCAATAAAACAAAATTAACATGTAGTGTCCCTTCCATTGCAGTACTTTATTTCAGTTACGACACTGATACTATGTTAGTTTTATACTTTTTTGATGATACATTGACGACATTGTTGATCATCTGATTATGTTCGTGTGGCGACATTATGATAGACATTATGTGTGTTATAGTTTCATATTGTTTCTAAGCTTTAGTATGTTTATGATGTATTGCTGCATGTCAGTCTTGGTGAAGGAGACAGTGTAGCATTACTCACTCGTGAGTACCCTGCTACGCTGCGACTCTCTTTCACAATGTGATTTTCGTTTTATATAGATATGTTTGACAGTGTTGTTTTATGCAGTTTGTAAGTACTAGGCATCGACTCCACCTGCTTTGTAAGGTTTGAGTGTTCCATCACCCAACGGAAACATGTTTTTTCAGAGATAATGCCAGGTCCTCTTTCTTTAGCCATCGTTCTTTTATAGGATGAGTACCTGTTTTTAACCCATTGTTGTTCGTCGTTCATTTCGTCATGTCATTCATTTTTTCGTCATGTTTGGAAATTGATTTGTTTAATTGTTAAATGGTTTATTTATAAGATATTTGATTTAATGTAATGTTACTTAAATGTTAAATTAAATTACTTATGTTTAGATAATTTTATGATTAAAGTTTGATTATTGTTTTAAAAGGGTTTGATGAGTTCAATTAATTAAATAGGATATTTAATTAAATGTAATTGTTGATTTATTGTGCAAACATAAATGTTGAAAAGAAGGTATTTTAAATAGTTGTTTTCTACAGTTTATGATAAATACCTAAAATCATGATTTGAAATGAGAAAGTGTTATCTTGAGTAATTGATTAGTTTGAACTATTTGATCAATTTTGTTTGCATGCTAACAATGAGTTAAGCTCTATAATTGTGACTTAATTGAGAATTCATTAAAAATCTTTATTTATGCAAATTGTGGATGACAATTGGGTTTTTCTAGAAAAGTTGTTTTCACGACAGTTTTTGGGGAAAAAGTTTTTCGCTTCTTCTCTGTGTTTTTGGTGGAAGGTTTGGTGATAGTGAATTTCAAAGGATTGGTGTGTTTCGGAAAAGCATAGCGTTGTGGAATTTCTAGTGCTTATGTCAATTTACGCTAAAATTCAAGATTAATATCTAGGTTTTCTTCTTTGTTTTGTATCTTCTTGAATTCAATCGTTTGAATTTTGTGTATGGTTTTGGATTTTCCTCATGATTGAAATTGCTTGATTATTAACATGTGTGATCCCTAAAATGTTAAGTCCTATTATGAGATGCTAAACAAAATATTAATGCAATAAAAGAAATAACATAAAGAGTACACCTCAAGATTAGCCTAAAGGAAGAAATTGCAAATAAGTAAGATAACAAATGGATAAGTGATTATACCTCTTTGTGTTGCTTCTTCCTTGGTTGGCCCTTGATCTTTGGATGTTTTGTGTGCTCTTTGGATGGAAAGTCAAATCAAATATGCAAAGTGATATGCAAGATGAGTGAATACATGGTAATGGTGGACTCAAAATACTATGGTAAAGGCAAGATAAGCTCAAATGGAGAATTTGCAAGAGTTTTGATAGCAAAAGATTGATTCCCAAATGAGAGAAAGGGAGGGGTATTTATAGAACAATTTGAATTCTCTAGAGAATTCAACAATTGAGATTAAACCAACAAGGTCAAGATGGATGGCTATGGTGAGTTGAAGACTCACAAGCCCTCACATCTTGACATGTGGAATGTGAGATGATCAAGGATGAGATGATGTGTAAGTGAGGTGGAAGGAAGGTACATGATGTGGATGAAGGACAAGTACCTTGGAAAAAGGATGATGTGACCTCTCAATGATCACATGGGGTAGAGGAGAATATTGGGTGAATAAAATGAATTAAAAATTCACATGATTGGAGAATCTTGTGGATAAGACAAGGTTCCAAAAGGAGAGGTGGAAAGTACCCTGGATAAAACAAGGTCCTTAATAAGGTAGGATTCACCCACATGTGACTTGATGTGACAAGTCAAAGGTTCTAGAACTTGCATGGGGAAGAGAAGATTCCTTGGAGGAATAAAAGTGAATAAAAAATTCACATGGGGAAGAGAGGAGCCTTGGGTGAATAAATGTGAATTAAAAATTCACATGGGAAAGGGAGTCAAGGCCAAGAAAGGCAAGTGGAAAGGTTGACCAAAAAAGGTGTGCTAAATGTGGCTAATGACCTTGATTAAGGTTGTGCAAACACAAGATTATGATAATTAATGAGAGATTAGAAGCAAGTGGGAGATTATGGAGGATGTGACACTAATCTTGATTAAGTGGTGCACCTCCTAATCATAGATTAATTTATTTAATCCAGATTAGATGAGGACTATGGAGAATGTGACAAGGAGAGAGAAAATGAGGAATTAAAAATTGACTTTTAATCAAAAGGTTAAGTGACTAAATTAAATAAATTGTCTTATTTATTTAATTTAGAGAAGAAAAGGTGTAAGGTAAAGTATTTAATTATTCAATTACATACTTTAGGAACCTTAGGCATAAAATAAAATAATGATTAAATAAATTATTTAATCATTATTAATGAAATAGATGAATAGAGTAGACGATTTTGGTCATGTGGAAGTGGTCAAATTTAGATGTCTACATTTTGCTCCTCTTCGAAGTACTGTTAGAATAGCAATGTTTCAAAGAAAAGAAAATGCAAATGACTCTATAGAGGAAGTAACCAGAAAATGATGCCCCAGCATGGGGAGAGAGACTTAAGCTGCCCAAATAGTAGGGAATGGATGAAGATGCCCCAATCTTGTGAGGGAATGACTATGATAGGGAAAATAAGTAAATGGGAAGGGTATGCCCCCTTGAGAGGGCGAGTGGGGAAAAGAGAGGGGTCTCGAGTGACCTCTCGATAGGAAGAAATGGAGGGTATGGTTGGAAAGAGTATGAAAAATTAAGCAAGTTTTCCTTTTGAACGAAGTCAATTCGACGGACGGTTTACAAATGGCGGCCCCTAGAAGAAAAGGGAAGAAATGGGTTAGAGGCCTGTAGGGCAGATTTTCCCCACTGCAAAAGGGAAAATCCACCCCACGGCCGGGCAGGTCCACCTCGAGTTGGGTGGATCTACCCTGGCATAGGGCAGATCTGCCCTGGCATAGGGTGGGTCTACCCCACCACGGAGTGAGGCCGCCGCGCATTCGGGGGTGGAGCCACCCCACCATAAGGTGGCGCCACCTCACGGCTAAGGGCGGATCCACCCCACCATGGGGCGGGTCCGCCCCATGGCCAAAGGCAAGTCCGTCCCAACAGAGGGCGAGAGATTGATGAAGGAGGAAGGGATGGGGGAAATGATGAGAGATGAGATGATGAAAGGGGATATGAAGATGAAAATGTAAAGTGATGGATAAGAAATGATGATAAGCAATAGGAGGTAAAGGTGAGCACAAATGGATTTGAGGACAAATATGATGTTGCCCCATTCAAGCTACAAGCCAGGTTGGGCGAATAGTTGATGGAGTGTTTTTGATAAGGACATGAGACATCCCAAAATAACACAAGGATGGGGAAGGATACATCCCGATGAGAGCATTATTGATGAGGGAAGGATACATCCCAGAACAACACAAAGATAGGGAATGATACATCCTGCTGATGATGATGATTGGATCAAGGCTTGTAGCAATGTTGGGAATAAGACCAAGAGTGGGATGAGATGGTGTGAATGGATGAGGATGGGGGAGACATGCAAGATGATGGAATGGAAAATGAAATGCAATCCTAATGCAATTTTCCATCTTTGGAGCACTGATTTTTGCTATGGCATAAGACAACGGGCGTCAGAGTATGTAAACCAAGACGGATTAGTGTCTAATGCATAAAACAAACACAACAAAAAAGAAGGCTATCCCAACACCCAAAAATTGTGATGACTTTGGTTGGGCCAATTATTGGAATAACCACAAGCACAAAAGGATGCCCCGGCATAACACAAGACCTCAGGGATCTTGGTGGGTACTACATGGGACAACCAAGAAGACAGAAACAGATAAAAGAGCAAGATACGCCCCTATGGTTATGATTCAAAGCACACCATGATATGATGGATCAAGGTGACCATGACAAGTGATGATAGGGAGCTCAAATGATAAACAAACTGTTAAAAACATCAAAATATCACAATCAAGTTTCAAACGTCCTTTGCCATAGGATCAAAGGGATGGATGGGGTTGATGTGGTCTGTTAGGAAGGATACATCCTGTTGAGACCAAAGATGGAGGATAGATTGGTTGATCGACATGACATAAGATATCTGAAACCGATTGAACCTCATGAGACTAATGACCTTTGTTTGTAAGAACCAGCTAGGATAGGGATATTATTGATGACACGAAAAGATGACAGGATGACAAGATGATAAGACAAAAGGCAATAAAAACCCTAAAGACCTAGGGGCTCGAGGGTTGATCAAAGATCAACCTTGCCTATGTGAAAGTGAAGAGCCCTCGTAGATCAATAAAAGACCATAGATAAAAGAAAAAAGAGGCCAAGGGTGACCAATGATGGATGGAGAAAGACATGAAAGACACCCTAGGGGTAGACAAAATGAGTTAGCCTTGCCTACGTGAAAGCGTAGGGACAACATAGTTCAATACAAGGCCAAAGACAGAGGATGGAGGATGATAAGATAGACAAAAGACAGAGCCCCGCGGGCGGATCGAATGATCGACCTTGCCTACATGAAAGCGCGGGGGCAACGTAGTTCGACAAGACCAATGATAGACAACGGATAAGGTATGATGAGATGACCATGATAAATGGATGGAGCTGATATGCTAAGACAAGATAGACTTGTAGGATTGGATAGGATGATGTTTGATATAGGTAAGATATGTATGATGTGAATCTCAGGGATGGGATAGGTATTCAGATCATTAGAATATGAATTGGGAAAGTGAGACGATGGATAGATGAGTGATGAAGATATGAGAAAGATGTGGGAAATAGATAGGAGGGATGAATTAGGATGTGAATGGCATTGGAGTGCATGGAGGTAGCCTATAGCTAGATACCAATGACAAGGGATGATGAGATAGGAGGAAAATAGAGGGAAAGGGATGGATGGATAAGAAGATGCGAGGATAGGTGGATAGATGATGGATAGATGAGTGATGAAGATTGAGAGGATATTAGAAAGATGTGAGGCTAGGATAAGAGGATAGAGGAATGGGGTAGATAAGGATGAAAGCATAAAAAGGACTAGTGGATGAGAGTATAGGAAGATAAGTATTTGGTAGATGGAAGGGATGACTAGATGGATAAATGGATGGGGAGGTA
This sequence comes from Sequoiadendron giganteum, assembly GCA_007115665.2. Taxonomy (NCBI): domain Eukaryota; kingdom Viridiplantae; phylum Streptophyta; class Pinopsida; order Cupressales; family Cupressaceae; genus Sequoiadendron; species Sequoiadendron giganteum. The sequence goes on along the minus strand of CM021104.1, from coordinate 521,941,035 downwards.
AGGATGGGCAGGATGGGGATATGGAGAGGATTAATTGGAGGAATGGATGGATGATGTCTCCAAGGACCCAATTGCAAATAAGGAGATGCCCCCACTCTAGATGTTTCATGCATGATGAGGCAAGAGGGATAGCAAGATGGGTGGATAAGGGAGTGAGATGGGCAATGGAAGATAGATAGAGGTGGATAGGATGCATGGACAATGGAAGATAGAGAGAGGTGGATAAGGAATATGATAGTGTATGCATGAGGGGAATATATGCCAAAAGGTGTACAAAGCATGTATATAGGTTTGCCCCTATCTTTATCAAGATCACAAGGAAGATGGAGGGACTAGGATAAATGGGATAGGATGAATAGGATGCAAAAGATAGGTAGATGGAGGAAAGGAATGTGTAAGTGGATGTTGCCCCCAATCGTGGAAGGAGACTAAATGAGGGATTTATGCATGATGCCTGTTTGCCAGGTTTTCATCATGGTACTTATCCAAGGCACTTTTTTGCCAAGTTTTCACCATTGGATGAATGATTTTCTCTTTACTGTCTTTTTTCTTTTCTTTTTTTTTTTCTTTTTCTTTTTCTTTTGGACTAGGATGTGGATGAAGATGGATAAAGATAGGGAGGATATGGGATTTGGAGGATATTTGATAAATTAGATGGATGAAGGACTCAAGCATCAAGTTCCATATGAGGTAATAAGATCCCATGTGTAAAGTGACCATTGGATGTTGGTACAACCTTATTAGGAGAAATGGATTATGCAAGAGGATGAATCAAAGGGATTGGATGGAGGAGATAGGGGGGATAATGGATGGTTTTTTTAAAAGTGTATCGATGGAAGGATGAAGTGGATGTGTGATAGGGGAAGGTGTTCAGGACCAACCTTGGCACATGTGGTGGATGCGAAATGAGAGGAGGGTTGATGGATGGAGAATGTGGCAAGACTGGAGGTGTTGGGAGAGTGAATTTTGGGACATAAGGACCCAAAACAGATTTAGGAGATGGAGGATGTGAATTATGAGCTTTGGGAATAGCAAATTTTGATGTCTTCATGGATTTTTCATTTGAAGGCATTGTCTCTTTTTTCTTTGCGATCCACATGGTTTTGATTTTTGCTTTGATGGGCCTTTGTGGCCATTTGGATTGATTTGGATTGTGGATTCAATTTTTCTTTTCATCAACATGTCTTTTGAAGGGGACATGGGGAGCTTTAGATTCATGTGTATGATTGGATTTATACATTTTGGCTTTGGCATCCAAAGTGCTTTTAGTAGCAATGGGATGGGTCCGAGGAGATGGATGATGTGGAGTGATGGAGGTAGGGTTATAGGGATTATGGGTAGATGGAGAATGTGTAGGTATGTGCCTTTGTTGATCCTGATTAGGGGACATCAAAGTGGAATGTTTATGATGGGAGACATGGATAGGACGAGATGGAGGAGGTGATTTTGGGATATAACGACCTAAAATAGATTGTGTATATGGAGTATGTGTGGTGTTTGATGGAGGGATATAAGGACCCAAAGTAGATGGAGGATGAGCAATGATGGATGGAGGGACATAAGGAGCCAAAATGGACTTAGAGGATGAGGGAGGAATATGGGCAGTTGTTTTGAGGTAATATGATGGAGGAGGGGGGATGGCGGCAAATGACTTGGTAGAACGATGGAAAGTACCTATTATGGCTTTAGAAGAGGATCGTTTAGGATGTACGGAGGTTGTACCAACATCTTTGGAGTGTGAGTTTTGGGATATATATCCAAGACCATATGTGTCTAGATGTTCTTTGACTTGGATGGGCTCTAAAGTACCTTGCTAATGAAGGCCTAAACCTTTTCCTTAATAGTTCATATTTTGTAGCATGTGATCTATGGTAGGATGCTTATTCTATTGGAAGCATGATGTGAGTGCATTAGTAAGTGGAAGAGGTAGGGTGGTGCATACGCGTTGTCTTTCATCTACAAGAAGGCCACCATGGATAAGTGTAATGTGACCAAGCTGATACAAAAGTGGTGTTGGGATGGTAGGACTAGATGGTGATGAAGGATCATACGATGGAGATGATGGGATAGCAACATCATCAGGAGTAATGAGTTATAAGGGATCAGCAGAGGGATTAGATGGTATGGCAGGATCCATATTTATGGCAGTGGGTGATAAGGGCTCATGAGAAGGAGTTATTGGATCCTAAGTGCAAAGGGGATCATGGGATGGGTTGGGAGAGTTAGTGTGATCTTGAGATGGGGTGGATGGGAGCATAGGATCATGACTTGGTTGAGGATAGGAATCATGAGATGGGATGGATGGGGGATTATGATCGTTTCATGTAGTGGATGGGATGGTAGGATCTTGATTTGGAGGAGGGGATATGCTTGTATGCTTTGGATCAAGATCTTGGCATGACTCATCTTGTGTGGGATTTATGATGATGGAAGAGTGTTGGAGGGACTCCTCAATTGGGGGAGATAGGAGGATGGAGGATTCATGAAGGTCATGGGATTGAAGTTTTTGAATATTAGGACTGGGAGGAGGAGATTGGATGTCTTCAATGGACTAGGTGGATCTAGTAGTAGAAGATGGGGATTTAATGGATTTGATGGGTTTGACCAGCTCAATCGTTTGGATAGTGTCAGGAATGGTGATGGGAGGGATAGGTGTAGGATGGAGGAGGGCCTCATCACTAGTGAAAATACATGATAGAGTGGGAGGGCATGGTGTCTCTTCTGTCAGGAGTCCTTAGGCGACATTTGGAAGGGATGTAGGATTAGGTAGAGTGATGGGAATGGATGGAGGATCAGGGATGGATGGAGTATTAGGATTAGGGATTGGTGGATTAGGATTAGATGTGGGGATGGGATTGGATGGAGGACTAGGAGGAGATGGAGGATTAGTATTAGGAATTGGTGGATTAGGGTTAGATGAGGGGATGGGAATGGATGGAGGACTAGGAGGAGATGAAGGATTAGGGTTAGGGATTGGAGGATTAGATGAGTGGATGGGTGGATGAGGATTAGATGTAGAACTAAGAGGAGATGGAGGATTATGATTAGATGAGTGGATGGGACTAGATGGAGGACTAGGACTGGTTGCATGTGGGTTATGTTTAGATGGAGGATTAAGATATAATGCGGTGAAAGGGTGAGTGATGTAGGAGGATGTGGATGTTGGATTAGATTGGAAAGATTGGGATGGTGAGTGATAGAAGGAAGATGTAGATGAAGGATTAGAATGGGGGATTGTGATAGGAAGGTGTGGATGTTGGATTAGAACAAGAAGATTGATGTGGTGAACCACCATAGGAAGAAATGTATGGTGAGTTGGCATAGAAGGATAGGGATGATGGATTAGGATAAGTGGATTGATATGGTGGATTAGGATAGGAGGAATATTGGGATGGGGGATTATGGTAGGAAGGTTTGGGTGTTGGATTAGGATGGAAAGATTGGGATGCGGGATTAAGGTAGAGATATTGGGATTGTTGATGATGATAAGGAGAGGAGGATATGGATGTTGGGTAGGATAGAGGTTGAAAGGGAGGACATGATAAATATGTCGATGGTGAGCATGTTGGATATCCCTTGTCAAGGGTAGCATAAGGACCATTATTAGATGCGGATGAAGGCATGGTGGGATAGTTCAAAGAAGTAGTGGGATTTTGGGAGGCGATTGGAGAGAGCTTGATAGCAATGATAGCGTCAAGGGGATCTATATAACAATCTTCATGATCAACAAGATTTTTGTTATCATCATCAACGTAATTAGGATTCCCCTTGACTACTATTATTGGTCATGTGAGAGGGGGATAAAGATTCATGATGGATACAAATTAGCAGGAAAGAATAGATGATGGATAGAGAAATTGGATGGATTGGAAGCTCATATGGGGATTGGATGAAAGCTCAGATTGGGATTGAATAAAAGCTCAGATTAGGATGATGGGATTAACACTTAGATTAGAACTGGATTGGAGCTTAGATTGGGATCGGATCAGAGGATATGATAGGATAAGTTTGTTTGGGATTGGATGATGAATTAGGATTGGTTGATGGAAAGGGTCTTAAACCCAATTCATAAATCACCCTAGGTTACTTAATACATTGCTTGATCGGATTAAACTGGCTAAATCAATGATCACGGCATTGAATCCGTCTTGAGATAGAAGGGGATTGATTCAGGCCAATGATGTTGACTTACAACACAAATCTGCCTCAAGATAGAAGCGGATTGATTAGGTTGAAGACAATGATTGATATGTAAGATAATGATCAAACTTAATGCTTGGGTCAATTCGAGAGATAACTCCTAAAACAAGGTTTAAGGGAATTTGTGATGAAAGATGATGAATGATGAAAATTAAAGATGTGTTGATGGTTTTTATATGATGGGGGTGTTGTTGAAGTGTTCCTTTTGGAAGAAAAGCAACTCTTTAAGTCACACGGTAAGATGGTAGAACGGGTATCCTAAATTGTGAAATGATCAATGGGAACATGATAAATGGATGTTTAGAAAGGTTAAATGGAAGCTTGGAATGGTCAAATGGATGTTTGGAATGGTTAAATGAATGTTTAGGATGATCAAACGGTCAAAAAGAGACTCGGGGTGGTTAAATAGAGGCTTAGAATGGTCAAACAAGGTGAAATTGTCCGTTCAGGAGGGCATATCCGCCCTTTTGCAGTCAAAGCAGTGAATCAGGGGGGAAAATCCGCCCCTCTGCAAGAAAATAGTGGATCAAGGGGGAAAATTTGTCCCTCTACAGGAAAATAGTGGATCAGGGGGGCAAATCCACCCCTCTGTAGGAAAACAGTGGACCAGGGGGGAAAATCCGCCCCTCTATAGATAAACAGTGACTTGGTTTATGACAAGAACTTGAAATGACTCAATGAGGTTGACTTATCAAGATTTATTGGTTTTTCACATAAAGACACTTTAAGAAAGCACAATCCTATGATTAGTGTTAAGGGGTATGGCCAACAAAGGTCTTAATCTAGGATGCACAAGGTTTCTAGAGAGTCCTCGATATACTCTTGGTACGTGAGGCACAATCGTGAACATCAGCCCATCACAAACGTGATTCGGGAACCCCAGCAAGATACTGAAGGGTTCAGACCAACTTTTCACGTCTATCTAGGTATCACCCTAGCTTGGACACTTCACCAGACACAACGTGACTGGATTGGGGTACAACTTTGGCTCTCCCCCCTTTTTATACCCTATCGGCATGTGTGGTTGGGATCGCCCCTTGGGGTGATGAAATCCCCAAGCAGGTCCCTCTAAAAAGAAGGCACTAATCATTTCCAACTACCCCCCTATCCACACAAAGTGCAAGGGGAAGGTGAAAATAAATTAATGCCCCCTTTGGGTAACACAAAAATAGACACACCACACAGCAAGTATTACTTCCTCCTAATTAAACTATGTGTCTAGATAAAAACAGCAAGAAAAAAGGCTTTAAAATCTGAATAAATGGATGGCCCTACAAACAGATGTTAGTTGTTTTATCCTTCATCTTTTGTGAATAACCACAGAATGCTAAAACATATTTGTAATAAATCCAACTACACCCACAAACAAGCAAGGTTATGGGGTTAGAACTTCAAAACAGCAAAAAACTGAGCCAAAAACGAAGTTGAAATGCATGTTTTTAGCTTCAAAAACGTGTTGTTTAGGGAAAATCCACCCGTCTGTAGTAAAATGTTAGAAAATAGTGTGAAGAATAGGGCAAATATTAGCAATAAATCCAGTTATATCCTCAAACAAACAAGGTTAGGGGGTTAGAACTTCAAAACAACTAAAAGTTGGGCCAAAAATGAAGCTAAAATGCCTTTTTTACCTTCCAAAACGTGTTGTTTAGGGATAATCCGCCCCTCTATAGTGAAAAATGTTGGAACAATAGGGCAGGTCCACCCCTCTATAGTGAAAAATGTTGGAACAGCAGGGCGGGTCCGCCCCTCTGCAGAAAAGTTGTCAGAAACAATGAAATAGTAGGGCAGGTCCACCCCTCTGCAGAAAAACTGTCAAAAATGTTGAAACGGGAGGGAAAATTCACCCCTCTGCAGAAAAACAATCAAAAACATTGAAACAGGAGGGAAAATCAGCCCCTCTGTAGAAAAAAGTCAGAAATGTTGAAACAGGAGGGCAAATCCGCCCCTTTGCAGAAAAACAGTCAGAAACGTTGAATTAGAAGGGCAAGTCCGCCCCTCTACAACCTGGACCTGCAAATAACTTAAACAACAGCAAACGTGAAACAAAGAGACCCGTTTGTGGGTCCCACCTGGCGTGCCAGAAATGTAATCCCTAAAATGTTAATTCCTATTATGAGATGCTAAACAAACTATTAATGCAATAAAAGAAATAACATAAAGAGTATACCTCAATATTATCCTAAAGGAAGAAATTGCAAATAAGTAAGATAACAAATGGATAAGTGATTATACCTCTTTTTGCTGCTTCTTCCTTGGTTGGCCCTTGATCTTTGGATGTTTTGTGTGCTCTTTGGATGGCAAGTCAAATTAAATATGCAAAGTGATATGCAAGATGAGTGAATACATGGTAATGGTGGACTCAAAATACTATGGTAAAGGCAAGATAAGCTCAAATGGAGAATTTGCAAGAGTTTTGATAGCAAAAGATTGATTCCCAAATGAGAGAAAGGAGGGGGTATTTATAGAACAATTTGAATTCTCTAGAGAATTCAACTGTTGAGATTAAACCAACAAGGTCAAGATGGAGGGCTATGGTGAGTTGAGGACTCACAAGCCCTCACATCTTGACATGCGGAATGTTAGATGGCCAAGGATGAGATGATGTGTAAGTGAGGTGGAAGGAAGGTACATGATGTGGATGAAGGACAAGTACCTTGGAAAAAGGATGATGTGACCTCTCAATGATCACATGGGGAAGAGGGGAATATTGGGTGAATAAAAGTGAAATGAAAATTCACATGATTGGAGAATCTTGTGGATAAGACAAGGTTCCAAAAGGAGAGGTGGAAAGTACCTTGGATAAAACAAGGTCCTTAATAAGGTAGGATTCACCCACATGTGACTTGATGTGACAAGTCAAAGGTTCTAGAACTTGCATGGGGAAGAGAAGATTCCTTGGAGGAATAAAAGTGAATAAAAAATTCACATGGGGGAGAGAGGAGTCTTGGGTGAATAAATGTGAATTAAAAATTCACATGGGAAAAGGAGTCAAGGCCAAGAAAGGCAAGTGGAAAGGTTGACCAAAAAAGGTATGCTAAATGTGGCTAATGACCTTGATTAAGGTTGTGCAAACACAAGATTATGATAGTTAATGAGAGATTAGAAGCAAGTGGGAGATTATGGAGGATGTGACACTAATCTTGATTAAGTGGTGCACCTCCTAATCATAGATTAATTTATTTAATCCAGATTAGATGAGGATTATGGAAAATGTGACAAGGAGAGAGAAAATGAGGAATTAAAAATTGACTTTTAATCAAAAGGTTAAGTGCCTAAATTAAATAAATTGTCTTATTTATTTAATTTAGAGAAGAAAAGGTGTAAGATAAAGTATTTAATTATTCAATTACATACTTTAGGAGCCTTAGGCAGAAAATAAATAATGATTAAATAAATTATTTAATCATTATTAATGAAATAGATGAATAGAGTAGACAATTCTCGTCATGTGGAAGTGGTCAAATTTAGATGTCTACAACCTGCACAAACATCAAAAAATGAAATCGTTATTTTTTAGTTTTGATTAAATTGAAGAGAAATTCTAGTGAAATGAAAACTTATGAAAACCTAGCTTTGTATCCCTAAATCTATAGAAAATTGCTTTAAACTCCATTATCGGTTTGTGCATTGAATAAATATTTCATTATCGTAGATTGTTTGTAGGATTTAATCATTTGTATTGTTTGGTTGATATGCTTGAATCTCTAGATCTAAAGGAAACTTCCTTACATTCTATCGTCGTCTTGTTCTTGGCAACCTCTCATTGATTTGCATAGAGTTCTCTCTTTCACCATATTGCGTTGATTATATGCCTCTATATGTATTTGATAGGAACTGTTCAAGTTTCTATGTTCATTTATTTTTATTCGTATATACCTTTATGCATCTGTATATGCCTTTATCTTTGTTGTTTCCTTTGTTTTTGTAGCTTTACATATTTGCACGGCCATACTATTACAATTTCTCAATTTTTGTGTCATGGAAGTTAGTTTATGCTGTCGACACAGCTCTTCTTTATGCCATAAGCAATTGGCTTGTATTTATTATGCTATCAATCGGTTGTTTGTAAACTGTCATTGGTATTCTTTCTTAGCCATTTGTGACATTCAATAATGGCGACCTATTGTATTTGCATATGAAAATGCATAGAATGCCAGTATATGTCGTTGGTTTTGAATCAAGTCTTGTTTGTATATTTTTCATATTAAAATCTTGTTAACATCTAGATAAGCTCGCATATTCAATGCAAGTTCTATTTGCTGGATAACATCATTTAATTGCATGATATCTGCCTCATCTCCAAACCGTCGATTGAAATATTGATTTGGTACGACTATATATAACTATCTTGATTTGTTGTATGATAATGGTCATTGTATACCATAAATTTCAATATTATTTAGTGTTATATTTGTAACCATTCATTCCTATTTGGTTTTGTTGGTGCTTACTATTTGTAAAGTTGATAGGAGGAAAGGTCTATACTTGTTGTCACTGTTAATTGGCGAAATAACCCTTAAAGGATTTATAAGTCTTAATGTGCATGCACTATCTCTTGTAACTTGTCTTGCTTGATATTAATCTTTGGATGAATCAAATTTATCCCTCTACATAGAATACAATTTTGACATGGTGATAAATCGAATCTACCTATTGAAATTTATGTTAGATTTAACACATGCATTATCTTTGTCTCTTACTTTAAAATGCATGAAGTATTGGTCATTTACACGCATGTTGAATGCATGCATTGTTTGTGAAGCCATCGATATAATTGATGCCTAGTTTCGGTTGTGTAATGATGTTCTTTCGGTTTTTTATTATATATATATATATGTATAAATGGGGATATGCTCCATTGGTTATCGATGTAAAATTTATATATATTATGTATTATATATTTAGAAAACTAAATACTGATTTAAAAGTATGCTAATTTATATATATATATATTAGATTTTATTTGAATGGCTTTTAAATATAATGAATTTGTATCTTTCCTAATCAAGGATGATTATTGAATTATTATTTTAATTTGAAAACAATATATAGGACATTTTATTTTGTCAATTATTATCTTTTTTAACTTTAAATTCACGATGAGTTGAAAGATAATTATGTTGGAAAACTATATATATTTGTCATTGATTTAAAAGTGCACTATTGGAGTTATTGTGTTTTTATATCTTCTAGGGGCTAGGGAATGTTATTTGCAATGTAAAGCGTTTAATGCTTGTATATCGTTGTTCATTTTCGGTGACTTGATTTGGGACTTAGCCATGCATGATATGTTATCACATTGAAGGTATTCGAAAGTTTTATGGTCTCGTCATGTTTATGATGTGTATGTTCATGGTTTTTCTTCATGTACATGATGGCTACCCTATGTATTTTCCAATAAGTTATGTTATTTTATGTAGTAAGAGTGGCTTGTGATAGGGATCGGAACCCTAAGAGGTAACCAGGGTAACCTATCGAGAGTTTTTAATTAAGTAAAAACCTAATTTAATGTACTAAGGGTTGGGTAGTGTTCACTATATAACACAGATAATTGTTTTGCCTCGCCTTATACCTTAGTGCTTATATAGATTAAGGGTAGGTTGAGATGGATTGAAATGGCATGATTGTCTACTTTGTCTTCTCAAGGAGTAGTTTGATTCCACATGAGTTTGTTTAGGGGCTAGGAATCGGTAGAGATTGGTAGGGTAACTTGGTATGAGGGTCGGTAATCTAGGAAGATTCACCAGGGTAACCTAAAGTAAACTGTGTGATGACACTCTTATCCTTATACATGTTATGTGGTCTCTTGTGTAGAGTTACCATTTGTTATGTTGTTGCCTCTGGGAGATTTTTTTGTGTTTATGTGGCTTTGATATCGTTATGTCATTATGTGTTCGTCAAGCCATGTGATGTAATGTTTTGTCTTCATGTGTGTTTGTCTTTATGGACCTGATATTATATCCTAGCACATGGGGTGGACTTTCGAGTACCACATGGTTGGGAGGAATGTGCTCTATCCTCCAATGGGTCTCCTCACAAGTGATACAGTACGTGATGATATTGTTCTAATGACAGGTTCCTGATTTTATATTGTTTATGGAGTTGGATGTTGAGCATGCACATGAACAAAATTGATAGATGTGTCATGACCGTCATCTATATTGTATACATTCTTGATGGTTATGAGAGACCTTATTGTATTATTACTATGTTGTAACAAGATTTGTCACAATCTCGCTTAATATAACTTGAACCTGTAAGTTAACTTTGTTATAATTATGTAATTGGATTGTTCATCATTGATATGATGTATCTTTATTTTATGTCTATGGTTTCATAATGTGATGTTCTTATTATGTATATTTACGTAGAATTTTCATGAAACCCTAAGAACGTATGTGTAGTTGTTTACTTTGTACACATGTTGTAATCGAATGACTTAAAAAAAAAAATCGGTTATTTAGATACTTTGTGTGTTCTCTTTGGGCTCCATAGAGGGGAGTTGCAGCTTGGTATCAGAGCACAAGGTTCTAGCACTGGGTACTCTGGTTCTTGTGAGCCCATTTGGTTGTCCTAGATGTTTGACTTTGTAGTGTGTGTTTTCCTGTTGTCTTTTGTGTCTTGCAACTAAGACTTGTCTTTGGTTTTATTAAGGACCATGCCTAGACATCGTGGTAGGGGTCATGGTTGATTCTGAGGTGGTGTTTGTATGGCTAATCACCAGGATAATCCTCCTCAAAGTTCTCATGAGAGTGAGCATGTAGGACAGTAGGATCCTCAAATTAATCAGGTAGATAACCCATAGTTGGTTAGGGAAAGGAAAATCTAGATTACCTATCAAAGGAGGAACAAAATCAACCCAGGGAATTATGTGAGTATTAAGAGCGAACCGGTAGCTCCTAAGAAAATTTGTGTGTCGGCTCCTAGTTATAGGCTCATTCCCTCTAACTTTAGTGATCAGGAGGAACCTATCACAGGTAGTGATAGTGATTTTGAATCACTCTTAGGCTGAACTTGTCATTGGAAATTATGGTTGTCTTGTAAAGAAGGTTGTTTGTTACTGTATTGCTTTCTTTGGACCAATGCTCACTATGATATGTTAAGTAGTTTGATACTTTGTTGGTGGATGTTTCACCATTTTGTTTTGGTATGGATGACAATCTATTTGACTGGTATGATCGTGACTTTCTTTACTGGTGCTCGGGTTATGATGATTTATGGAGTTAGATTGTTGTGTAATTTGAATTGAAATTGGTTATGTTTATTATGTGGACCCATGCTTGTTTGCAGGCTTCTAGGAGTAAGACTTATCCTAGGGGGGAGGATGTAGTTGTTGGAAGAATGAAGAAGATCATATCCCTTGTTAATAGTTTTGTTCTCATTGATGTCACCATCATATATGGATTGCAACTAAGTCACATCAATCTGGTATTATAAATCAGTAATATAGAACTAGCCTCCGGTATTTTTCTCTAGAATTCTCTCTGGTAAATAGCTGCTACTTCAATTTTTGTGAAACGGTCTGTGACTAATAAATGCATACATGAATAGGAAATCATAACAATAGTTGTTTGTGGTCATCTCCAGTATCATTTTTGTTGTACAAAATTTTTCTATTAGGTCTACGGTTGGCTGACCTATCATACAATAGAAGATGTAATGGATTAAATCTTGGTTGTATAATCCATTCCGATAAGCTATAGAGTGCTACACATTTGAATTATTGATTGAGAATAATTTTCAAGCCGACCTTATTGTAATCCTTGACAATCAGATATATATACAAGATGCTTTTATAGAGTTGGATATAGTGAGGCGTAGATGGTGTTGAGCGAATATTAGCAGACTACAGTTGGAAGCAAAAAAGGTGAAGTATGATCTGTTGACATGCGAATTTTCTTGAATTGCAAAGGAATTGAATCTTCACTTGAGGTGTATTTCCATCAGTTTATTCTAGTAGTTAACCATTTTGTTACTTCATTTTTGTAGGTAGTGAGCCTCCCATTTTTGGACAGTTATTCTTGGCAATGAGCCACCTTTTGTAATATCTTATAACAGGTTATACTATATTGTGAGTTAATCCTCATCGTGGTTTTTCCCACTCTAGGTTTTCCACGTAAAAACTTAGGTGTCTCTTGTGCATTGTGTTCATGTTTTGTTGATGATTCTACTTATCTTAATTATCATATGTTTTGGATTGATTGGATGGTATCTATTCAATAAGTTTAAGAATATAATGATTTGCCTCCCCTCTCAGTATATTGGATATTTAACAATTGGTATCAAAGCAAGGTTCCTCTAGAGAAGTCTAACAGCTTGAGGGAGATCTTGGAGATTGAATAGATGGAGGATAATGCAAAACTCTGGACTGCTCTTGATGATCTAGACAAAGCTGAAAATGAGAATAAAGATCTGAAAGAAAATCTTGATGAAGCAAATGAATGTGTCCAAAAATTAAAGGAACAATTAAGGAAGTTCAAAGAGATCCATAAAGAAGTTAGTGACCAATTGAAACAAGCAAATGAAGACATTACCAGACTGAAGATGCATGTGGAAGAAAACAAAAGAATTGAAGAATGCTTGAATACAGAGATAAAGAACAATTCTGATAAATGTTCCAGACTTGAGCAAGAAGTAGTAAATCTAAGAGCAGAATTGAAAAAGGAAAAATTATGTGAGGATAATTTCAAGACAAGCTCCACTCGGCTTGATGAATTGATTGATGGACAAAAACCTTCTAAAGACAAAGGAGGATTGGGATTAGAAACGGGTGAAAGCTCAAAAGCAGTAAAAGATCAAAAGACCCAAGATAAAGGAAAGTAGAAAAGGAATCCAGGAAGAAAACCAATTGTCAAATAGCCAAATGCACAAAGAGCTAGTGAATGCAGAACTCAGATGATGAACTAGTTCAATCGACGAAGGATGAATCAATCCTTTGTTGGTTATTGCTATACATGCAATAAATATGGGCATAAGGCAAATATGTGCAGAACAAGGTTTAATGGAATTCAATCAAGACAAAGAAATGTTGTTTGTTATAATTGCAACAAACCAAGACATATTTCAAAGGTATGTAGAAGAAAAAAGGGAAAATAATCTGCTCTGGAAAAGAAGGTTGATAAGGAAGAAATCAAGTAGGAAATGAGTAAATTATGAAAGAGAAAGAAGAGTCAGAGACTACTTATTCGTTTGTACCCTCATCTGGTGCTGAAGATTCCTCTGATAACTAGACCTAGCATGGTATTAGTGGGAGCTTTAGCATAAAATCCTTAAAACCCCCGATTGCAAGCGTGTCAGATCCAAGACACGAAGCAAAGTCATAAGAAATCAGTATGCATAGGTTTTGAAAAAGAAACCAAAAGAAAAGATGTGTGTATGCTCGCTTGTGAAGCACTTTAGGGTTTACAGCACAGCTAAAAAAAATTAGTAGCTTTTCAAATTCCAAGTGCATTAAATGTGAATTAGGGCATTGCATTAATCTATAAAGCAAGATTGTGAAGGAATTTCAATCATTTGTGCATTCGAAAGAAGCGGAGAATGGTTTGAAGCGATTTAGAGAGAATTGAGGAGTGACTAGTGCAAACCCTAGTTTCGGGTATCTCTGAAGAAAAAGGTATTTTTGATTTTGTGCTACTGTGAGTTTGTGGAAATTCCTTCTTGAATATTTTTAAGTGTTTGGAATATAGAAAACAGAAACTCCTATAGTTGTACAAACAACAGAAAGACCTAGGCCCTCCTACAAAAAATATTCAATGAAGGTCTTTGAGGATGACCCTGTGGGTGCTTTCTCTTCAGTTCCTCATGGCATCATGCCAACAGAGGATACTAGAATGTACATTAGGGTTAAGTCGAAAGAATTCAATCACATCAAACTGATTGAAATATGGATGAATGAACTCACTGATAATAAATTCTGGTTAAAACCTAAATACTCAAATCTTATGACGATGAAGCTAGACTGTTGGAAAATAGTTCCAAACTTCAGTTCTACAATGGGTAACCTGTATGTAAAGTCGGTTCTTAGCAGAATGCATGATCAGTTCTTATGGACTAATGAACCGCACTTGATAAACAATGAAGCAATTAAATTCGTCATCAGACTCTACGACACTCAATCAGTACCTGTGTTGAAGGCAGTGAAAAATGAAACAGTATCAAATCTCACTGGTGCTACCTATGAAAAAAGGGCTCTAGCAACAAAACCTATTAAAAACCTAGTTGTGAAGTATGCATCTATAATGATTGGCCAGAAAATCTACTTCACCAACAAAGAGAACTTTGTGTCTGCCACAACTATCTGTACTAGTTATGATATGTTTTTAAATGGCACAAGTTATGATCTATGTGAGCTTCTCAGGAAACAACTGCATGAGAACCTGAGGATGTCAAAAGAGAAGAAGTACCCATTTAATTTTGGTTCTCTAATTATATGTTTGTTATTCTACTTTCTGAGAATGCTTCTGGGAACATCTGGAACTATGTGTTGGGATCCATCCCAACCTATTGCCCATCATATTTTTGAGCACGTGAGGAATTTGGGAGATGTGAACGATGTAGAAAATTCCATGACGACATTATTTCCAATGTTATGGAAGAATATGAATGAGCGAGATAGAATTCCAAGGAAGATTGTGGAGAAATACAAAAATGAGATTATATTTCATGTATCTTCTGATGAGTGTATGATAGAAGCAGTTGAACCCCGGACCATCTGGATTCAGCCTCTAGGTTATGAAGTCTCAGAAGATGATGTTGAAGGATATGTGCAACTCTTATTGAAGATTCCTTAAGATCCGAATGAACCCTGGATTGGGACTTATGCAGAAAAATCTAGGGAAGTTCGCTTGGAGCAACACAAAGGTCAAAGTAAGAAAAATGTGAAGAAAATGCTTAATCAGTGTTTCACACCTGAACAATTAGCCTGAGCAAGAGCTATTCAGGGACAGAAGTCTGTAGAACTACCCAATGTAAGGATATTTGGTAGGACCTCTCCTTCCATACCAACTTATGGACTAGCTACAATGAAGTTGGTGCCCAACACTATTGATAAAGGCAAAGGCATGACTCCTTCTGGACCTACTACCATATTTGGAAAAAGGAAAGGTATTCCTCCAGTAGCCCCTGTTAAATGAAGAAAAGAAAAGGCTACTAGAGAAAATAATATGAGTATTACAGATGATCAAGAGGAAGAGGAAGAAGACTCTACTACAAGATTGACAAGAAAAACAAGGGTGAGTGTCTCCTCCGGTGAAGGTGCATCAGAGGAAACCAACAAAGTTCAATATGTGTCATTTTTAGATGAACAAGATGATCATGAAGCAAATAAGGCCAAAATTATAGAAGAAGTTTTGTTGGATCAAGAAGAGTAAAACACCTCTCTGGTAAGGCCTGGTTCCCCTCTTAAATTAGATGTTTTGGTAAATAATTTGGTGAATCAAGATGATATGGTGAAGTCCACTGTGGAAGTGTATAATTTAGTAGGAGAAGAGGATAAAGAAACAATAATTCTGGCCATCATCAAATATGTTATCATTTTGGAAGCCAAATGGGACAACAGCATGTGTGATGTTCCTAAAAATTTATGGGAAAGACTGAGGAAAAGAAGAGTAGAGGTAGTCGAGTTAGAGGAGAAGATAAGAAACAAATCATATAAAGATATTGCACCCTCTCTAACTCTAGATAACTTAGAATATTTGTGCTAAAATGTTCAGGGAGAAAAGAAGAGTCAATACCCTGATGACAAAAGATAAGAAAGAAATCAGAGAAATAAGGAAGGAAACAATAAGCATTATCAAGGACACTGCAGAGAAGTATGGCATGATTGGTGCATCTGGTTCGGCCTCTAAACCTATAAAATAAACTTCTATAGAAGTCCTAGAAGAATCTCCTTCCGATGTTTTTAATGATAATGAACCTCTGGAAGTGAATGAAAATAATGTCCCTCCAGAAATAGGTAGTATAGATGTTCTACTAAAAATCAATGTTGACAATGAAAATCCAGAAAATGAAAAACTTGTTGAAAATGTTGATGCAAAAGTTCATGTTGCTTCCCCTCTAGTAGACGTTGACGAGGAAAAAGTAGAGGAGGAAGTGGAAAACAGAAATATGGAATCTGTTGATATTGCTGGAAAGAATGATGAAGTATCCCTACGAGTGGTAGAATCACAGAAGTCCACTAGAGAATCCTCCTCTTGTGATGATGTCTTGAAGGGACTATTTTCAAAGAAGATTAGATTCTAACCAGTAATTCCTCTGGAACTCTTGCAACTTCCAATGAATTAAGGTTATGCAGACCTGAACAAGATTTCTTTAGTACATAAATTAGTGTTAGGTGATGTATTTCATGCATCTAATAGGAGAGAAATCTTAGAAATGCATCAGAAAGGGACTGAGATTATTGAAGATGCCATCAAGGCCCTACAAGATGTTACTCTGGATACATCTGTCGATACATCTCTTTCTCTGGTTGAGAACTTGAAGCTTCTATTGGACTCTTTTAAGGAGCATGCTATAGGACTTACTGAGAATACAAAATAGGATATAGAGGAGGAGCTAAATGAGAAAATATTGTTGATCCTTCATGACAAATGTGCCTCAACACACACCAATGTAGAGAAGAGCCTTGAAGCTATAAAAGCTTGTGAAGCTAAAGCTAATTTTTTGTTTACATACTGCATAAGGTGGCCTGATGCCACTCAAAGCATAAAAGATCTCATGGACTCCATTGAGTCCCAGTTGACCACTATCTCTAGCACCTATAATACATCAATGGACAGAGATAGATCAACTTGGAATGTTATGTTTTCCCATAGAGAAAAGTTATTTATGTTACAGAACCAGAAAGAAGAGATAACCAGAAAATTTGGCTTGCTTGGTGATAATGTGAGAATGGAGTATGCTCTGGTAGCCAATGCTTTGGCTAAAGCTGAGAATTTGGACAAGATAAATCTATCTCTGGATACTCTAGATGAAGCTGAAGAAAATTTTATTGCTTTAGAATCTTTGAACAAGTTGTTGATATCTACTAAGAAGAGTTGGGAGGATGGAAAAATGGCTTAGCAAGGCATTCTACAGGAAGTGCAAAAATGCTCCCTCCTTCGGGTAAAATATTTTTTTTGTTTTAATTTGTATGAGATAACTCCTTAGGGGGAGTTCAAAAGTTTGATTTCATGTGTTTGAACATTCCGGACCATGAGTAAATATCTTTCATATTTTTCTGTTATTTGACCTTTGTCCTTGATGTCAAAGGGGGAGAAGAGGAATGAGAAGTAGAGCATAGTCTATATAGTTTTGTATATTCTTTTTGGCACATGTTTCCATCAATGACAAAGGGGGAGATTGTTGGACGAATGAAGAAGATCATATCCCTTGTTAATAGTTTTGTTGGCAATGATGTCACCATAATATATGGATTGCAACTAAGTCACATCAATTTGGTATTCTGAACTAGTAGTACAGGACTAGCCTCCAGTATTTTTCTCCAGAATCATCTCCGGTAAATAGCTGCTACTTCAATTTTTGGAAAACGGTCTATGACTAAGAAATGCATACATGAGCAGGAACTTGAAAGAATAGTTGTTTGTGCTCATCTCCAGTATTATTTTTGTTGTACACAATTTTTCTATTAGGTTTACTGTTGGTCAACCTATCATACAGTAGAAGATGTAATGGATTGAATTAATGATTGAGAAGATTTGTCAAGCTGACCTGATTGTAATCCTTGGCAATCAGATATATATACAAGATGCCTTTGTAGAGTTGGATATAGAGAGGCGTAGATGGTGTTGAGAAAATATTAGCAAACTATAGATGGAAGCGAAAAAGGAAAAGTATGATCTGCTCGCATGTGAATTTTCTTGAATTACAAAGGAATTGAATCTGCACTTGGGGTGTATTTCCATTAGTTCATTCTGGTAGTTAGCCATTTTTTTACTTCATTTTTGTAGGCAGTGAGCCTCCCATTTTTTGACAGTGAGTCATGGCAGTGAGGCACCTTTTATAATATCTTATAACCGGTTATACTATATTGTGAGTTAATCCTCACTATGGTTTTTTCCACTCTAGTTTTTCCACGTAAAAACTTTGGTGTCTCTTATGCATTGTGTTCATGTTTTGTTGATGATTCTGCTTATCATAATTATCATATGTTTTGGATTGATTGGATGGTATATGTTCAATAAGTTTAAGAATATACTGATTCAGCCCCCCCCCCCCTCTCAATATATTGGATATTTAACAGTAGTGTCCCTCCAGTTGCAGTACTTTATTTTAGTTACGACACTCACACTATGTTAGTTTTATACTTTGTTGATGATACATTGATGACATTGTTGATCATCTGATTATGTTTGTGTGGTGACATTATGATAGACATTATGTGTGTTATGGTTTCATGTTGTTTATGAGCTTTAGTGTGTTTATGATGATGTATTTGATGTTATTTATGATTTATTGTTGCATGTCAGTCTTGGTGAAGGAGACAATGCAACATTACTCACTTGTGAGTGTTAGAGTAATAAGTTATTACACTTAATTAATTATATCATATTGTTTAATTAATTAAGTCACTTATTCCTTTAGTTACTTAAGCTAAACTTAGGCACATTAATAATTGATTAATTATTAAGTGTGCATACTAGAGTTTCCCTTTTAGGTTTCCTTTAGGGTTTCTTGATCTCCTTCATAAGGATTGATCTCTTTGTAATAATTGATTCTCAATAATGCATTTTTACTTTGAGGTTTATAGAACATCTTCTTTGGTTCTGAATGTCTTTTGTATGTGATAGGATTTGCATGCAGGTGATTCTTGGAGATTGTGAGGTTGGATTCTCAACTTCTACATGGTATCAGAGCTCCAGACCTTTAGTTGCTTGTTCGTCTTCTCAAGATATGGCATTTCAATAATTTTCAAGTGTAAGGGTTTCCACGGGCATCCTTTTTTGCAAGATCTGGGGGTAGCCATTTTTTTGGGGCACTTTGGGCACAAACGAAGGTCACCATCACGTTCGTAGTGGCAAAAAACCCTAGGAAAACCTATCAAATCATCGATTTCTGAGAAGTTGGTTTCTGAGGCAAAAAAAATTGCCAAGGAAGTCATACGGCCTCCCTGGCACACTTCCTGATGCACGAAAATAAAAAAAGTGTGTTTTTTGGGATATATGTTGATGCTTCCAGTTCAATAGGGTTTTGCCACCGGGTAGCCACCAAGCGGCCATCGGTGGCTCCCCCATGCAGCACCGTTAGCCCACCCAACTCTCACGGGCTCCTTCCGGCTTCGCCCCAGTCACATGGAGGACCAGGGGCCCTCTGCCAGCCCCTGAGGGATTCATCACCTATAGTCATGGTCCTATGGAGGACTGGGAGCTCTGTGCCCAGCCCCCAGCCGACACAAGCACCTGTCGAGGTCACATGGGTGACCAAGGGCTCCACCCTAGCCCCCTGCTTTGCGCCGCCGGTCACATGGGTGACCAAGTGCCAATTTTTTTTTGTAGGGGGGCCAATTTTTTGCGGTGATGGCCAGATGGCCGTCAATTTTTTTCTTGTGAAGTGTTGACGTCAACGGCTGTATGGCCCCCTTTGCCCCCTCCTAACCCCAGTTTGCCCTAAAGGAATAGTTTTTTTCTTTTTGGCATTACTTTGGCATACGGTATCGAAATCGGGCAAATGAGATATCGTCGGAAAGTTGGTTCTAAGAACTATCTTGTGGTGTGGCTTGTTTTTTATTATTCTTCTATTTAGCTGCATTTATTTTTGTTTGAAGTTAGATGTTCATTTATCGCTTCCAAGCTCATAACTTTTTGCCACGATCTCCGATTTTTGCTATCTTTATGGCGTTGGAAAGGTATTGAGGAGCTATATGTTGCTATCCATACACTTTTTTGTATCTATCCTAGGTTGATTGCTTATTCTAGATTTGGCCTGATGGGTTGTTTGGAGATTACTTGGATGTTTTGGTAGTTGGAAAGGTGAAACTTGAATCTTTGCACTTCATTTTTAGTAATACATCATTCAATAATCGACTGTTGCTTCATAGATTCCAGGGTTGTGCCAATTTGGAGTTTTTCGAGTGTTATGTGGCATCGGGTATGTTGTTGCTTTATCATGATTCCTTGAGTCAATCAGTGACTCTCATCTGGTTTTACTAGTAAACATAATTATCTTTCCTTGCCTGCCAAATTTTGGTTCCAGTGTTACTCCACAGTGTTCTTCCAGTGCTTCTTTGCAGCATGTCATCTCATTGTAGGGGGGTTTAGTCCCACTGAGTTTTTCTTCTCTACCTCATTCTTGCATTTGTAAATGGGTACCTAATCAAGCCTAGCTATCGAGACCCATATCTTTGCTTTCATGCATCTTTTCTAGTGTTTTAGCTACTTCCTAAGTTATTCTTAAGGGGGGTTGTTAGAGTAATAAGTTATTACACTTAATTAATTATATCATATTGGTTAATTAATTCACTTATTCCTTTAGTTACGTAAGCTAAACTTAGGCACATTAATAATTGATTAATTATTAAGTGTGCACACTAGGGTTTCCCTTTTAGGTTTCCTTTAGGGTTTCTTGATCTCCTTCATAAGGATTGATCTCTTTGTAATAATTGATTCTCAATAATGCATTTTTACTTTGAAGCTTACAGAAAATATTCTTTGGTTCTGAATGTCTTTTGTATGTGATAGGTATTTGCATACAGGTGATTCTTGGGGACTGTGAGGTTGGATTCTCAACTTCTACAGTGAGTACCTTGCTACGCTGCAACTCTCTTTCACGATATGATTGTCATTTTATACAGATATGTTTGACAGTATTGTTTTATGCAGTTTGTAGGTACTGGGCATTGACTCCACCTACTTTGTCAGGTTTGAGTGTGCCATGACCCAATGGAAACATGTTGTTTCATAGATAATGTCAGGTCCTCTTTCTTTAGCCATTGTCCTTTTATAGGATGAGTACCCATTTTTTACTTATTGTTCTTTGTTGTTTGTTCTGTCATGTCGTTCATGTTTTCGTCATGTTTGGAAATTGATTTTTTAAATTGTTAAATGGTTTATTTATAAGATATTTGATTTAATGTAATGTTATTTAAATGTTAAATTAAATTACTTATGTTTAGATAATTTTATAATTAAAGTTTGATTATTGTTTTAAAAGGGTTTGATGAGTTCAATTAATTAAATATGATATTTAATTAAATGTAATTGTTGATTTATTGTGCAAACATAAATTTTGAAAAGTAGATATTTTAAATAGTTGTTTTCTACAGTTTATGTTAAATATCTGAAATCGTGATTTGAAATGAGAAAGTGTTATCTTGAGCAATTGATTAGTTTGAACTGTTTGATCAATTTTGTTTGCATGCTAACAATGAGTTAAGCTCTATAATTGTGACTTAATTGAGAATTAATTAAAAATCTTTGTTTATGCAAATTGTGGACGACAATTGGTTTTTTCTAGAAAAGTTGTTTTCACGGTAGTTTTTGGGGAAAAAGATTTTTGCTTCTTCTCTGTGTTATTGGTGGAAGGTTTGGTGACAGTGAATTTCAAAGGATTTGTGTGTTTCTAAAAATCATAGCGTTGTTGAATTTTTGGTGCTTACGTCAATTTACGATGAAATTTGAGATTAATATCTAGGTTTTCTCTTTTGTTTTGTATCTTCTTGAACTGAATCGTCTGAATGTCGTGTATGGTTTTGGATTTTCCTCATGATTGAAATTGCTTGATTAGTAACCTGCACAAACATCAAAAAATGAAATCGTTATTATTTAGTTTTGATTAAATTGAAGAGAAATTATAGTGATATGAAAACCTAGCTTTGTATCCCTAAATCTACAGAAAATTGTCGTAAACTCCATTATCGGTCTGTGAATTGAATAAATCTTTCATTGTCATAGATCGTCTATAGGATTTGATCATTTGTACTTTTTGGTTGATATGCTTGAATCTCTAGATCTAAAGGAAACTTCCTTACATCTTGTTCTTGGCAACCTCTCATTGATTTGCATATAGTTCTTTCTTTCACCATATTGCGCTAATTATATGCCTCTATGTGTATTTGATAGGAACCGTTTGAGTTTCTATATTCATGTATTTTTATCTGTATATGCCTTTATGCATTTGTATATGCCTTTATCTTTGTCATTTCCTTTGTTTCTGTAGCTTTGCATATTCGTTCGACCATATTGTTGCAATTTCTCATTCTTTGTGTCATGCAAGTTAGTTTATGCTATCGACGCAGCTCTTCTTTATGCCATAAGCGTCTAGATTATATTCTTATGCTATCAATCGGTTGTTTGTAAACTACCGTCAATATTCTTTCTTAGCAATTTGTAGCATTTGATAATGATGAATTTTTTGTATTTTCTTATGAAAATGCATGGAATGCCAATATATGACATTGGTTTCAAATCAAGTCTTGTTTGTATATTTTGCATATTAGAAGCTCATTAAATCTGGATAATCTCGCATATTCAATGCATGTTCTATTTGTTGCATAGCATCATTTAATTGCATGATATTTGTCTCATCTCTACGACGTCGATTAAAATATTGATTTGGTACGACTATATGTCACTATCTTGATTCACTGTATGATAATGGTCATCATTTTCTATAAATTCTGATATTATTTAGTGTTATATTTGTAACCATTCATTCCTATTTGGTTATGTTAACGCTTACTATTTGTAAAATTGATAGGAGGAAAGATCTATACTTGTTTTCATTGTTAATTAGCGCAATAACTCTTAAAGGATTTATAAGTCTTAATGTGCATGCACTATCTCTTGTAACTTATCTTGCTTAATATTAATCTTCGGATGAATCAAATCTATCCCTCTACATAGAATACAATTTTGACATGGTGATAAATCGAATCTACCTGTTGAAATTTATGTTAGATTTAATGCATGCATTATCTATGTCTCTTACTTTAAAATGCATGAAGTATTGGTTATTTACATGCATGTTGAATGCATGCATTGTTTGTGAAGCCGTCGATATAAATAATGCCTAGTTTCGGTTGTGTAATGATGTTCTTTTGATTTTTTATTATATATGTATAAATGGGGATATGCTTCATTGGTTATCGATGTGAAATTTATATATATTCTATATTATGTATTTAGAAAACTAAATACTAATTTAAAATTATGCTAATTTATATATAAAAATATTAGATTTATTTGAATGGCTTTTAAATATAATGAATTTGTATCATTCTTATTGAAAGATTATTATTGAATTATTATGTTAATTTGAAAACAATAAATAGGACATTTTATTTTGTCAAGTATTATCTTTTTTAACTTTAAATTCACGATGATTTGAAAGATAATTATGTTGCAAAACTATATATATTTTCCATTGATTTAAAAGTGCAATATTGGAGTTATTGTGTTTTTATATCTTCTAGAGGCTAGGGAATGTTATTTGCAATGGAAAGCATTTAATGCTTGTTTATTGTTGTTCATTTGTGATGACTTGATTTGGGGCTTAGCCATGCACGATATGTTATCACATTGAAGGTATTCAAAAGTTTTATGGCCCCGCAAGTTTATGATGTGTATGTTCATGGTTTTGTTTCATGTGCATGATGGCTACCCTATGTATTTGCTAATAAGTTATGTTATTGTATGTACGAAGAGTGGCTTGTGATAGGGGTCGAAACCCTAAGAGGTAACCAAGGTAACCTATCGAGAGTTTGTAATTAATTCAAAACCTAATTTAATGTACTAGGGGTTGGGTAGTGTTTACTAAATAACA
Source organism: Sequoiadendron giganteum (assembly GCA_007115665.2). Taxonomy (NCBI): domain Eukaryota; kingdom Viridiplantae; phylum Streptophyta; class Pinopsida; order Cupressales; family Cupressaceae; genus Sequoiadendron; species Sequoiadendron giganteum. Next base: position 521,917,080 of record CM021104.1, on the reverse strand, counting down.
TAAATAATTGTTTTTCCTCACCTTATACCTTAGTGCTTGTATAGATTAAGGGTAGGTTGAGATGGACTGGAATGGCATGATTGTCTACTTTTCCTTCTGGAGGAGTAGTTTGATTCCACATGAGTTTGTTTAGGGGCTGGGAATCGATAGAGATTGCCAGGGTAACTCGATATGAGGGTCGGTAATCTAGGAAGATTCACCAGGGTAACCTAAAGTAAACTATGTGATGAAACTCTTATCCTTATACATGTTATGTGGTCTCTTGTGTAGATTTATCATTTTTTATGTTGTTTCCTCTGGGAGCTTTCTTTGTGTTTATTTGGTTTTTATATCGTTATGTGTTCGTCAAGCCATGTGATGTTATGTTTTGTCTTCATGTTTTTTTGTCTTTGTGGACCTGATATTATCTCCTAGCATGGTGGGTGGAATTTCGAGTACCACATGGTTTGGAGGAATGTGCTCTATCCTCCATTGGGTCCCCTCGCAGCTGATATAGTATGTGATGATATTGTTCTTATGACAAGTTCTTGATTTTATATTGTTCATGGAGTTGGGCATTGAGCATACACATGAACAAAATTGATAGATGTTTCATGACCATCATCTATATTATATACATTCTTGATTGTCATGAGAGACCTTATTGTATTATTACTATGTTGTAACGAGATTTTTCACAATCTCGCTGAATGTTTATAACGAGATTTTTCACAATCTTGCTGAATGTAAATTAAACATGTAACTTAACTTTGTTATAATTATGTAATTGGATTATTCATCATTGATATGATCTATCTCTATTTTATGTCTATGGTTTTATAATGTGATGTTATTCTTTTTTATGTTTACGTAGTATTGTCACGGAACCCTGAGAACATATGTGTAGTTGTTTACTTTGTACACATGTTGTAATCGAATGACTTTATAAAAAGAAATTGTTTATTTATTTAGATACTTTGCATTTTGTTATTTGGGTTCCATGTCGGGGTGTTTCATAACACATGATAAAATTGAACACACTCACTAGCCATCTAAATATGATAAATTTTGAAAAAATAAACTAGGGGAAATTGAATGTTGCAACTAATATTATAAAGACACTAACTTTAAGCCTCTAAGAGAACAACGTCTTTAGATCATTCATGCTTTATAAAAATTAAGTCCTAGGTCTCCATCTATATATAAACTAAGTTCTACCCCTTTTGAAAGAGGAAGAGGAGCTTATGACTCATGTCATCATTTAATTTAGATAATATTCACAATTAGAATTAAAAAACTAATTAAAATTTCCCAATAAATGGATCTAAAAACTCAAAAATGTCTATGCAACATAGAGCATGGACAAATAAAATGGTTTTAATCTTAAGACCAAAAAAATAGAAAAAATGAATACACCCACTAATCCTCTAAATCTACTAACTTTAGATATGACACAATAGACAAAGTTGAATGCACCCACTATTCATCTTATAATTTTTTTTTAAAACAACAAAATATATGTAAGGAAACTAAGGTAGAAAAATTTTACACTAATCTTGACATGAGGGTTATACAAAAAAAGTATATCTTTACAATAGTTATTGAATCTAAACAAAAATAAGTATAAATATCATTCATACCACAACACATTGGTTTAAGTGGGGAAAAACCTTTCGAGAGAAAAAACCCACACTCCAAAAGTTGTTCAATATATTATTCACAAATCAACAAGATTACAATATGCTTGCAGAGAAAGATTTTATAAGAGTATCATCAACCAAATATCCGAAGGAAACTCAAGATCTATAAGACTCGCACAAAACCTTCATCCCAAGTACCTAATATGTAGGAGATAAAATACATGAAACCATCAAAAATTATTTACAAAACAATGAGTTAAAACCACCCAAAAAGTGGTGCCCAACATATCTCTAAGAAAAGGTTCTCTATGATTTGTCAAAATACACACCAAAATGTGTAATTCCCTCTTACAACTCTTTTCTATGCCCAACAAATTTTCATATTTCCAAATTCGAGAGACCCAACTTTTGGAGGTCATAACTATTGATCTAGGAGTCTAATTGACACACTATTAGAAATCTCACAAAGTTCTCTATCAATATATAACCATATTTTCTAGTTACAACCACTCTCAAGCCCAAAAAGGCCTCTAAATGCCTCAAAATTAACTTTGAAACTTTTAAAAATAAAAACTTAATATCCTGAAATCCAAGCATGATCTTGGGTCAAAAATTTACCAACATTTTATTTGGCTATTTTGTAGCTTTGGGTAAATTTTTTAATCCATCCATGCTTAAATTTAAACTAACTATAAATAGTAACTTTTTTAGTCACAAGGTTGAGACATATTTTTCCTAACATTCTCCCACTTTTTGAACACCTTGCAAGAGTAAAGGGAGTATCAACACCATCATTTAATTTATAGGGATTGAGATGCCAATAGACTCTGAACACCATTTGAACTTCTCTATTCTTGCAATATTAGTTAAATAATATACAAGATTCATTAAAGTATCTACCTTAACTAGCTTTTCCCTATCATATTCAACCATGTCTCTAACAATATGATATTGTACATCAATGTGCTTGGTCAGGTAGCACAAAATTTAAGGTTCCTAGCTAGGTAGATTACACTTTGACTATCATAATAATTATCATTACACCTTGTGTTATTGAAATACCTAAACACAATATCTTAAACTAAACAAATTATTTATAAGCTTGAGTAGCTTCAATATACTCAGCTTCAATAGTGGAAAAATCAACCACAACCTATTGCTTATCCAATTGATTATACCACCAAATGAAGTAAACATGTAAGCACTAGTGGATCATCTGCTATCAACATCACCTACCCAATCTAAATCCATATAACCATGAGTATAAATGGAATGCTCACCTCTCATCAAATTACCATGATAAAATAATGAATACTCTGAGGTAGCCCAAAAATATCTGAAGACACTTTTAATTTCATCTTGTTGATGAGTGTTTTTACACATCACAACACAAAAGAACATGAAGTATTTTGTCTCTCTTGAAAATAAATCTAACCTCTAAGATTTTAGAAAGATTACCCCAACGATTTCATAGTCAGGTCTTGACCTTGAAAAAATAACTAATTGGTTTAATTATTTGATGTTTAACAAGGGTTCATACAATTTCTTAGCTGGAAATTGATAATGAGGGTTTTTAATTAAACTTGATATGAAAACCCTAACTATATTTCAAGATCTAAGATCTAAAAGTAATCATCAACATCTGATTTTACAATTTGTATGATGATTTACTCTTTAACTAACTCAATTATTTAAATAAAATTAAAAATATAAGGTGGGAAGAGATTAAGTTAAGAAGGACCTAACTATAATGACAACAATGACTCAGTGTTGTATATAGATGCATCCCTCATAAAAATTATTCATGTTTACTTAGAGACTAACTCGCAATGCCACAGGAATAGTGCAATCTTCAAAGGTAATGAAATATTTTTAGATTATAAAAATTCATGTAAATACCCATTCTAGTATAAATTAAACAAATCTTCATAATCAAACTAAAACTTAATAAGGTTTAGGATAACCATGCAAACTAACTTACACTCGAAAAATAACATATGGTATGAATGAGAAATCTATCAAATATTTTCACACTTCATCATCATCATCATAATTGAATTCTATCTAACATTGAAAAAAAAGAACCATGCAAACATAATAAATCATAAGTGAGACACCAAAATTCAATGGTGTACTTGTATTGATTTCAAAATGTTTGATTACAACAATTCCTATTCAACAACCTTTTACAATAGAGAACATTGTCTTTTATAGGAAAGGACAGTAAAAACTAGGGCATGATCAATGGTGAAGATTACCTCAACACCAAGGGTCCAAATTACATTAGCATTTAATATTTGGAGTGCATTAAATATTATTCTTTCATCTCTAACTAAATTGGTTACAATCTCTCTTGGGGAAAAAAATTATATCCTAAAGGCACCTTTGCAAAACCACAACTGGCACACAATGGGCATAAACCTAGCATTAAATTCTTGAGATTGAATTCAATTTTGCATCCACTTATATTTGTATCTTATGTTACCACTACCTTATTTTGAGAAAATAAAACATCCCCCTAGCTCCTTGGGAATATAATATATCTTGATCATATCTGTAGCAATATTTGACTATTGTCTAGGCACAAATTTATATGTAAGCACTTTATCCAAAACATTCTCCCCTAGCAAACCTAGAACAAATTACTAAACCGCTAAAAATTTAAGCATAACTTCTTATGTGAACTCATTTGGGAATTTTGATCTTCATCTTATCCATCTAAAGGGTGTCCAATATGTTGCAATAGGAACGTTAAAGTGTTTACTACAAAAACCCTCCAAGATTTCCTCCCACTGCTCGTAAGTCATAAAATATCATAGTTTAGGTCTTTAGACATATATTTAATGCTTGAAAATTTCCCCAACTTTATCCTATTTAAAATATTGAAATTTATCAATTTTAGATCCATAGTCTTCCATGCAATTATTCCTTTGAGACACATTAATTCATCATTCTTTGACTCATGTGGGGTCTCAAGAAATATGAATATATTTAAAATCATATTATTTCATTTTTAAAATAACTCTTCTAAAGTTGCAAGTATTTGATGGGGTATTGTATGGTGTGTATGGTGGTGTAAGATATTGTGAAGGTGATGGTGGTGGAGGCTTATATGTTCCCAATGTGTTTTTATTGACGATGTTTTATTGAGGGTTATAGTATAAACCTTGTTGTTGTTATCATTGTTGTGTGAGCTCTTGTTGTTGTTGGGCATATTGTTGGGATTCTTCTTGTTGTTGGGCCACTATGGTTGCTTATTTTTCTGCAAAGTTTGCTTGTTGTTCTTCTTGTTGTTGTTGTGTTGCTAGGGTTGCTTGTTTTGCTTGATGTTTTTGTTATGCTGCTAGGGTTGCTTGTTGTGCTTGCTATTGTTGTTGTGTTGCTAAGGCTACTTGATGGGCTTTCTATTGTTTTTGTGCTATTAGGGCTACTTGTTGGGCTTGTTTTTGCTGGATGGCTTGTTGATAAACTTGTTGTGCTTGTTGTAAAGCTAAGGCATGTGCTTGCAATGTAGGATCGATTGGTTGTTGGGAAATTTGTGATGGGTTATGGCTATTGATATTTTAAGTGGGTTGCAGATTGTTGATGAGAGGTTGGGGGTTACCTTGGTTTATCATTCCTTGAAAGATGGTGGATTGGGATGGAGGAATGTAAGTTTGAGCTCCCGTTTGATTTTGCATGATGTGGGGGACCAAGGGGAAATATGATGAGGGTTCCATTTGGTATTGTGATGGCAATGACACATTCAAACCTTGTATTGGATTAAAAGGGTTCCCTTGTTGTATTTGAGGTATGACCAAGGTATTACCTTGGTTGTTGATGGGATTTGTGACCAAGGTATTATTTTGATTTGGTTTGGTGATGGATGGGATGGATGTGTTTTGTGAAACCAATGGTACAGATGAACCAATGCGGTGGTTGGATAAATATATCCCTATTTGCATTAAGGGTTGATTTTGCACGAGGGTGTTGACATACCCTAGTTGGTTTATTTGAGACATTTGGCCCATACTACCTTGTGTGATGTTGGGAACACTTTTGGTACTTGTGGGGATGGATGAGGATGGTTTCCCTCGATATGTTGAGGTTGTCATGGATTCATCAAGTGTAAGGGGTTTATGAAGATGTAGAGGGTGTTCAAGAACATGAGGAGCACCAAATGTAGGTTTCGAAGTGGTGTTTTAGGGTGGATTGTTGTTGAGGTTACCCACAAGTTTATTGCTTTCCAAAGGAAGAGTATTACCAAAGTCCTTAGCAAGGCTAGTTGCAAGACTAGGAGTTGGTGTCTAATTTGGCCCTAATGATGGAGTTGATGGAAGCATGGATGAATTCAAGCCTTGTATTAAGCCTTGTGCTGAAAATGATGGGGGGATTGAGGTTATCTTTTTTGTGGCTTGACATTCTTTCTTATACTCAAGGATTTATTCTTTGGTAAGTTTGAATGGATTGTTTGTAACTTCTTCTACCTCATATGGTCCCGCTAGATTTTGAGGTTGTTGTGAGGGGGTAGAATGACTTCTTGGATTGAATTCTTGAGTGTTGGTATCACTTGTGGTAGATGGGACTTTTTTTTTCTCGATAATTTTCTTATGTTGTCATATTGTTCTTACCATAAATTTTGGGTCACCTATGGGAGATTTGTGTTGGGATCTATAATATTTAAACTCTCTAGTTGACTCAAATTTAGGTAAGAGGGCCCCTCTAAGTCATTTTGGAGCAATGATGTGAGTGGGAGATGAAAAGATGAATGATATGGAGAGTGATCTTTGCAAATTTTTTGAAATAACACTTTTGGATATAAGTTTGGTGTTTGATGTTTGGATAAAAGATGTTTGATGAACTTGTGAATCTTTAAGGTAGACTTGTGACCTTCAAGATAAACTAGTTCAAAAATGATAACTAACTTAACTAAATGCATGGAAAAGGATTCGTTTCACATAGAAAGTAGCTAAGGGATTGGTTTGATGATGTCTAAGCCCAAAAGTGTTGGTGTGTTCAAAATTTTGCAAATTTTGGTGAAGTGAAGTGTAAAATTTGATAAGGGGTGGATGAAATGTTTTACCCAAAATGTTAACCTAGAGTGAACCTTTGTTTTGCAAGACCAAGTTAGTGAAAAACATGTTATACCTCTAAAGTGATCAAGCCCTAATAACTCAATGAATTAAATGAGGAGCGCTTGTGAAATGTGTAGATTTGGTTTGTCTATGAAAGAGCGTAGAAGATGTCTCCTTATTGATTTGTCTTGGTTATTGTGATTCCTTAAGATATGTCTCCAGATATACTTTGCACTATGATGTCTAAGTTTGAAATGGAGGAATGTGGACCTTCTCTTGGGGATTTTGATTTTGTGGGAGATCATTTAAGACAAACACAAGATCATGAAAAAGAGGATATTTATTGCCACGTAGGAGCTGGTAATATGGGCCTTTCGACCACAATATCAGCATTTTCCTCTTGTTCATCTAAGATGTTTGTTGTGTTTCTCCACTAGCTTGGTGTTTCCTTTGTTTCAAAAGTGAAGCTCCTCAAACTACTGATTATATTTGTTTGTTATTCTTCAATTAGTTCAAATTTTGGTTGTATGATAGCTGGTGTAAGGTTTGGTTGTTCAACCAGAGTAATTGAATACCAAATGGTCATGTGTGGGGTTCAATTTGTCAGTTTATCTTGATTAATGAGTTTCTTTTTACCACAAACACTTGTATTACTTAAGTTTCAAAACTAAATGTTTGTTAAAAACATCATTTATATCACAAGGTCCATTATGTGAAAGTCATGAAGTTAGAGCCATAGTTACCTATGTTAACTTTTGGAAATATGGATTGAGATATAATTCAAGATATTTAGAAGTCTTTAAGGATAAAAATCCTTAGGAAACACATCAATATCAAGGATTTTCAAAGGGTATCCATGTTTAGACCAAAGGGTTTGAAATTTAGAGAATGATCATTGATGTTTGTTTGCAATTGTTTTGGAACCAAGCAAGTGTTTAACTAACTCACAAGCATTTACAATTCTAGTTCGAGCGATTACATATTTCTTAGTAGACTTACCATCATCCCCTAAGAGATGATTAATATGTGAATATGAAATGGACTAATAGGCTATGTCAAGGAAATGTAAACTCTTGACACGCCAAGAAAAAGAGTCCCTTTCCTATTTGCTTTATTTCCTTAATCAAAAACTGAACATGGTAAGTAACTTCTTGGAATGGTGCTATTCCAATGCACTACCTTAAAATAAATTTTGGAATTGGACTTGGTTAGCCACTACAAACAAGGTTTTTAATGACCATATTCAGGATAAATTGGTGCTATACATGCAGCGATTCACTCAATTAAGAGGCCTCCCAACCCTTAGAAACATCTAAGGGTTTTAACATATCACAAGGATACTAGGGGAGACATTCTTCTGTATAGGACACCAACACTAGTTGGTTAATGACTTTAGTCACAACCAATTTATTTATATAGCAGAACAAAATGAAAGCACTACTTGGGTCATTCCCTCTCACAAGTTGGGAGGCACACCCTCTAAAGGTAACACAATTTGTGAAGCTTAAAATTCTTTTTCATCACCCAAGATTTTCCAAAAAGGCACAAGGGGAGAGGATATGTTCTTCCAAGAATAAAATTATACTTGTGTGTTTCTCTTCACCCAAGATCGCACGAAGTGCAAGGGGAGAGGATACACACAACAAGCATACATAAGCAAATCAAACACATGTTCATTTTAACTTTGACAAGCATAATGAGTTTATTTTAAGCACCAAATGAAGTGTTTTAGATTGTTTAGTTTTAAACCAACATTACAAAATGAGGATATGTGGGGTTCAATTTTAACCAATTTGAGCATTTATTTTAAACCCAAAGGAAATCTAGTTGGTCTTGAAACGTGAAATAAAGCATCATAAAATGGGTTATAATTTCTCCATAAGTGTAAACACACTTGTTATAATTATATAATAAATGATGATATGCTCCTTCACTTCAAATTTTACTACCCAAACCTGCAAAACTAATTAGCCTCAAAAACAAAAATGAGAAGTTAGTGACGTGTTAGCAATCAAATGAAATTAAAAAAATTAAAGCACATGTCAAAATTCAAGTTTTTTTCTATTTGCCAATAAAAAGAGAAACTAAATCAATTGTGTCATTGAATATCCATTAGATACGTCGCAATATCGCAAGTGTGATGCTATACTAAAAAATCAACTATGTCGCTTTGTAGTAAACATTGACATCAATAGCGTTGTCATATCAAATGTGTCGCTAAAACAAAATTCATAAGGCGAATGGAAATCAGTTTAGCATCGCTATTTAATTAACGTGACGTTGAATTAATTATGCGCCATTAAATTTGAGCCGAAGTGTGTCGTTGTATAGCGATGTGTCCCAGATGCGTCGATGAATCTTCAATAGCATTGTTGAATCTGAAAACACAAGGAAAACATAAATCTAAAGAGAAATTTATCAGATTGATTAGTTCGGTCCCTCCTTCTAGCACCAAAATGTGACCAATGACATAGTATAGGTTAACTACACTTAATCCATGAGGATTCAAAGCATACTTAAGCCACTAAGCATCAATCCCAATAAGATCATTCAATGTAAACAGAGTGAAGAAGCCATTAAAACTAACATATTAAACATGAAAGCTTAACAAACATATATTCTAAGACATTGAAACTTATCCTATTGAGGGAGTGGTATCACATTGATGTGGAATGGCGACCCTTTCCCAATCCCTTGGATAATGAGCTTGTTTCAATCAGTTTTATTGAAGAAAACAGATGAGAGATATATGTGAAACCATGGTGAAAAGCTAACTTAACATGATAAAAGCTAATATGATCAATGTGAGTGTATGTAAAGATATCCTAAATGTATGCAAGATTCAAAAAATTGAATCCCTAGTTTCAAAATATAATAATGGATGCAACTAAGTTACCATTGAAGCCATTAATGTATGCTCTAAGCTAATAATGCATGCAAATTAATCTAAAATTCTTTTAAAACATAAGACATGGATGCAAGATAAGAGTGATTTTCAATAGCATAAGCTTGATTTGAAAAGGTAGATCCATATTAAATAGATGCAAGGTCTTGTGTGAGGGGGGAGGCCATTAGATGAAAACAAGAAAAATGCAATGAACTAAGAATTTATCTAATTCAAAACACTTAATCTAGGATCTTATTCCATCACTCATGAAATGAACAATCTAAGCTATTGAAATTACGTAATGAAATCTTAATATTAACACAATGAATTCAAAGCAAAGGAGAGATTACCATCCCATGTCGAAGTGTGTTTGCATGATGTTGGATTCTTCATATCACTGTGAAGCCTCCATAGTTCATGTGCAAAAGCTTGAAGAACGATGCCTTGGTTGGTTGACCAAAGAAATGGTTGAAGCTCTAACAATGGTGGTTGTGAATGTCAGTAGTACTTCATTGTGCAAATGATGTTGATTCTTCGATCCTTATTTGTGAGGAAAGAGGTTTGTTATATAGAAAATGAGATTTGAAATGGATGATCAAGATCGTGTTGGAGAATATCCAGATCAACAATCGAAATGTGTTGAGAGGATTTATACATGAGAAGATTGTGTAAAGAAGATTGCACGATTTGTGTGATTGGGGAATAGATTGGCTATTCAAGATTTAGATTGATCGGTCAAGATTTAGATTGATCAATCAAGATTTAGATGGCTTAGTTAGGAAATTAGGTTGATTAGTTAGGAAATTAGATTGATTAGTTAGGAAATTGATGGCTTAGCTAGCAAATTAGATTGATTAGTCAACAATCATAATTTTCTCAATCAGAAAGTTGGTGAGGAATATGAATTAGTTGATTTAATTAATTAATTCCTTTTTGGAGTTGAACGTGCAAATCAAGTGTGACTTTCGCAAACAAAGTTGCATTAGTTTGATTTGATTTTTGATAAATGATTTGAATAGTTTGATTTAATTATTCAAATTTTGGAGGGAAAGTGTTGTAATTAAATTATTATGATTTAATAGTTCAATTAATTTAAAGGAATAAGGTGATTTAGCGACATAATTAAATAATTGGTATTATTAAATCAATCAAGATGAAATAAAGTGGGATTAAGACTTCATTAAATGAATGTAATTTATTTAATTGGTCGAAATGATAGAAAACATAAATTAATTAAATAATGTTATTTTATTTAATTAATAGTAGAATTAGGGTTTTTAGGACTTTATTAAATAAATGAAATTTATTTAATTTATCAAAAATGATGAAAAAGTGAATTAATTAAATAATGTTGTATTATTTAATTAATAGAAAAATTATGGTTTTTAGGACTTTATTGAATAAATGCAATTTATTTAATTCGTCAGAAATGATGAAAAAGTGAATTAATTAAATAATGTTGTATTATTCAATAAATAGAGGAATTTAAGGTTTCAGATGCTATTTGATATTGTGTGATGTTTCTGAGATGTTTTGGGATGATTCTGAGACGTTCTAGGACATTACGGGATGATTCTAAGTTGTTGCGGGATGTTACGAGATGATTCTGCGATGTTACAGGATGATTTCAAGATGTTTTGGGATGATTTTGAGATGTTGTAGGATGATTTTGAGATGTTGCGAGATGTTTTTGAGATGTTTCAGGATGATTCTAAGATGTTGCAGGATGTTGTTTAGGGTGTTTTATAGGTGCTAGGTCAATTTTACATGTCTACATTTTTCCCCTCTTTGATACAAAGTACTGGTAGCTTTGTTTCAAAGATTATGTTTTTCTTAAGATCAAGTTTTTTTTTTTTTAAATTATGCCCCATTATGCTTGGGTGGTCAGTAGAATGATGGTAGGACTCTGTGTTTCCCCCTCAAGAGGTTGGCCAAAAATTTCGTGTTTGATGTCAAGCTCATGACCCTGTTCTATTTCAATTCCGATATGTTTAGGATGAAGAATTAGGTCCATAGGTCCTTCGTTTCTCATTTTGATGTTTTTGAGAGCTTATAATTTGAAAGTAGGAAGGTTCCCTAAGTAAAATTAGAGTTTCCTAGGTGAAATTATGCTTTCTTGAGGTTTAATATAGGCAGTTAGTCATCTAGTGAGCTCATTTGTGCTTTGATCTTTATTTTAATTCTTGTCTCTAGATTTCCCATTTTGTCATTGTCAAGGAGCAATGTCAAGATTTGAGGGATCCCCACATCGTTCAAACATTATGCAGGAGTTCGGGTAGCCCTTAGGCATCGATGGCCCAATATGTACCTTGTTATTTCATGTTTTCATTTCATTGCATTCTCGTTATGTGTGTGCAAAGTTTCTTGAGTCAATAGCGAAGTTCTGGCGATTTCTAAGAATTTGCATCATTTTCCTTGCATTTTCTAAGTAAGAACCTTGCACTTGACCTTAAAACCCTCGCCCTTGACCTAAAACCTCGCTCTTGACTTAGAACCTCACTTTTGATTCATGCACTCGACTTAAAACTTCACCCTTGCTTGAAAAGCTCGCTTTTGATTGTTGTTTTGTTTGAAACCTTGCCCTTAACCAAGAATCTCGCCCTTGACTAAAAACCTCTCGCTTGTTTCCTTTCCCTTGACCTAAAACCTCACCCTTGCTTGAAAAGCTCGCTTTTTCTTGCTATTTTTTGAGCATCTACTCAAAACCCTTGCATTTGATTTTTCCTCTTGCATCTGCTTTTAGCATTTGTTCTAAACCTTGGTATGTGTTTGTTTGTCATCTTAAATATTGTTTTTCATTGTGCTTTGTTCCATTTTGTGTTGCTTTACATGTTTAGAGTGAAATCCTAACATCTTGGTTTATAATGATTGCAGGTGGGTCTCAAACCACTACAGTCGAGGGAGAGATGTCCCTGACACTTGTTTGATCCAATTGCCCATTTTGGTGTGTTGGAGCGAGAATTTCTTGATGTCATTGGACTACGTTATATTTGTTACATGCCTCCAATCAGTACTCACATAGCTATGATGATCGCACTCATGGAGCGGTGGCATTCTAAGACATCCTCGTTTCATTTTCCTATAGGAGAGGCGATTGTTACCCTTGAGGATGTGTGGACGATACTCTACCTTCCCATACATAGTGAGCTTGTTACATATGTTCAATGAAGTACCTACACCATGTAGCATGTGCTAGGTGTTAGACACTTGGAGGTGCGTTATTTAGAGATTGATATGTCTAGTTTTTCTAGTGAAGATCTTGTTTCACTTGTCCTATGTGGTCTAATTTCAGCACTAGTTGTTCTTAATAGGAGAGGTCAGAAAATTCATGTGGGTTGGGGTGTATGTATTAAGAGTATGCTTGAGCATGGGATGAGGTATGTATGGGGTATGTGTCTCCTTGCTCATCTTTACAGAGATATGCACGAGGTTGTGTATCAAGGCGGTAAATCTATTTTTGTAGGTGTTTTGCTTTTGTATGTTTGGGCGTGGGAGCACATTGCAGTTGCTCGACCGGATAGGATACAAGATCATTCTCCTAATGATCCATACTCTTATTGTTATGGGGATTTCATGCACTACACCTTGCCCAGGGATCTTCCTTATTAGCATCATGTTTTCGATGAGATGCCAGGTTTTGTGTGGAGACCTTATATGGGCTGTGAGGCTTGGCCGGAGGATTCAAATCATCTTGTTTACTGTCAATAGACCTATTGGTTGATTGGTTGTTCTTATTATGTGATAGAGGGTTACTTACCAGACCAAGTATGTCATCAATTTAGAGAGAGACAGGAGTGTGTTCCTAATGCTTATAAGGCTCGGTTCGGTTGGACCACTTGAGAGGTCTATGTATGGGGTCTCCAAGCAGATATAGATATTGTTTTTGTTGAGTTTAGAGCACTTGCCCCAGTTGGTTTGGGTTGGTTGGTTGGTTTAGTAGATCCAGGTACTACTCTTGATTATGATGAGTGGTGGGCACAGTGTGATACATTGAGGTTCACTGATCCTGGGGGTGATCCCGCTTTGGCTAGAGCAAGTATTACAGGTCATCGCGAGGAGTGAGAACATGTTGAGATTCTTTCAGAGAAGTTGGATAGGGCTTATTGTGATGGGGCACAGGGTGGTCAGGATGAGCATATGCCTCAAGCATAGGTTCATAGATAGGTTTTGGGTCTTCCTCCATCATCTAGGGATGGATATATACTATTAGCTCATATGACTACTACTAGAGACACAGAGATAGTGTGGTGACAGGCTACGAAATCTCAAGTAGAAATTTTGAGGGAGGAGCAAGATAGCGAGAGTGGTTGACGACATGCTGCAAAGGCTCAAATATAGTTGCTTATGGCAGAGAGAGATACCCTTAGGGTAGAGTGTGATAGTATGTGAGTTGAGTGAGATCAGTTTCTATAGATGTCCACCTATTATCAGACCTTATATGATGTTATTGTTCGTAGGACTGCTCGACATCCACGGTTCGGGGAGCCTAGTACTATAAGCGATGGTGGTTGTGGCAGTGGTGCAGGGGCAGGTGATCAATCTGTGAGACAACTAAATCCTTTTGGTGGTCCATAGGGTTCTATCCTTCCTGTCGCGGACTTAATTTTTGTACTTGATCTTTATGTTGTTCATTGTTCAGAGGCGTATTTTAAACATGTGTTTTGTATATATATTCATCGATCTAGTCGAAACCTTGTATAAATATTATGATTTTGAATTACCCTATCACACTTGTTTCACTAAGGATGATGTACTTATGAATTTCACTCTTTTAATGGTGATATATATGTGAGATATACCTTCTTTGATTTAGCCACATTTTATGCTTATGTGATGACGATATATGATGATGTATGTTTAAATATGTTTTGTACTTTTTTTATGTATGTGTATGATATGGATGGATGAATCATACGTTGTTTCATATGATTTTGTTTATGTGGTGTTGATATATGATGAATGAATGCCTCATACATGATACATGATGTTTTTAATTATTTATTATCATCATGATGTGTATTGACAACATTTGCGGATGCAATGTAGATATGGTATTAATGATGTTTCTATGTAGAATGGATGTTAGAATAAATATCATTGATGGATAGAAATATGATGTTAATTAGAATAAATATTGATGATGGATAGAAATATGATGTTGTTAGTAGTTGATGAGTTGCTTTTGCTTTGCTTTAGAGACTTCATAGTTTGAACAATCTTGTTTGATGTAGCAAACAGATACGATGCACCAGGGTATTAATGACCATGGTGACTTTGTATTCATTGCATGGACTTTTACTCTATGAACAAAGAGTATTCTTGCTCATACCAGACATACAAAAACTTTGTTTAAATTATATAGTTGGGTTGTATTAAAAACTTTTCAGACCAGTCACACAGAGAGGTATAGAACACCTAACATGTAACTGCTTCACGAATTTGTTTCAACACAACTTTCATTTTCTCAATAAAGAAAGTATTCACCATGATAGTATTACAAAAATATCTTACAAACAAAAAATTGAAATAATGCTCAATTGTCCCCATTCCTTCTTCTCTAAATCCTTATGGACATCCTTGAGAGATCCTAGGAATGAGTCAATAAAATAAATCAAAAATATAAGACTATAAAAAGATAAAGCAATGTTGCAATATCACTTGCCATATCTGTTTTGGGGTGGGGCTATTATCCAGTGTTGATCATGTCTATCGTAGGAATGGATCCGTTAAGGCATATCTCAGGATGTTGTTGGGACTTGTCAAAAAGATAGGTAGTTGATACTTTGGAACTGTTTATGTTTGTTTATAGTCAGATTTTGTGATTGTTTACTTGAAATTTCTAGCTTTTGATGCTTTTTTGTTTGTTTTTTTGTTTTGTTAAAGGGTGAGTGCAACGATCGGTTTATTATGGGTGATTAGTTTATTGCGGATTTTGATGACGGGATGGGTCTTTTTGATTTTCTAAGTTTTATGATGTTGTTTTTGTTATTTTTCAAGGGACTAACCTAGGGCCTCGAGGGATCATCAAAGATAAGCCTTGCCTATGTTGTACATGCAAAGGCTCGTAATTCACTTGGTTTGAGTGTTTTTGACCTTTTCTATATCTTTTTGTGAATGTTTTTGGATATTGTATGTTGTATATGTTTTTGGATTTTGGATTTTGGATTTTGGATTATTTTTAGATTTTGGATTTTGGATTGTTTTGAAATAAAGCATGTTGGAAACCTAATGGGACTGATCTAGGGTTTTGGGGGCTAATAAGCCTTGCCTACATTGTACATGCAGACACCACATAGTTCGACTGTTTGACTCAAAAAAAAGTATAAATTATTTTTGGATAAACAACATTGATAATCTGGATTGATATTCCACTTTTGTGTCTAGAGGATATGTTATGGGAAATCTACTTGAACTAGCTATGAGGTTCAAGCAAATTTTGATATCTTAGACTGTTTGAGTGAAGGAATAACCCAATGATTTTGTTTTGTTTTTGATGTTTTCGCATGTTTTTTTAATTTTGTTGATTTTTTATGTTTTTGAATTTTGTTGTTTTCTAATGTTTTTGACTTTTTTTTTGTTTTATGACCATGATTGGATGTTGCAAGATCTAATCCATGACCAGCTTCAAGAATTTTCCCCTTATAAAGTGACTTCCCTTAATCAGTGGCAAGCCATGGTTGGATACATGTTTTATTACGAAATGGATGGGTGGATGTTGTGGATAGTATTGATAGATAATGATGCAAGTTTTATTCAAACATAGCACCTATTTACAAAGTTTTCACTATGGTACCTGTTCTAGGAGTGCCACAAAGTGGTTTTCACTCAAAGAATGTTTTATTTCTCTTTACTATTTTTTTCTAGCTTTTTGATTACTTTTTATCTTTTTTCTATTTTTTTGGATTTTTACCCTTTTTCCTGGGGTATTTTGACATGCTTCATGTTTAGAACTTCTTGAGGTGGTTATTGTTTAGCGGTTCAACCAGAGGCTCTCCTTCAGGAATAACCAACTGATAAGTCCCAGAGCTGTAGCTTGTTGTGATGACGAATGGGCCTAACTAGTTGGGTTCAAATTTGCCTTTGTCATCTTGATTCAATTATATTTTTTTATTCTCCTTGAGGACCAAGTCACCAATTTGAAAGTTCCTATCTTTGATCTTCTTGTCATAATTTTTTTTCAGCCGACTCTGATAAAACTGCAGATGGTTTAATGCATTCAAATGCCTTTCATCTAGGAGCTCTAATTTATTTAGTCTAGATACCCTATATTCTTTATTGTTGACCATACCTTTTAATGAGACTCGCAATGAGGGGATTTCAACCTCAATAAGTAAGATAGCCTCTGATCTGTAGAACAATGAAAATGGTGTGGCACCAGTAGATGTGCGAATGTTGGTTTGATAAGCTCATAAGGTTGGGTTCAGCTGTGAATGCCAATCACAGCTGACATCATTGACAGTATTTTTCAGTATTTTTAGGATTGTTTTGTTGGATACCTTAGTGTGACCATTTCTTGAGGATAGTAGGGCATGGAAATTCTGTGTTGGATAGAAAATTTGGAACAGAGTTCCTAGACATCTTGATTGTTGAATGGGGTGCCATTGTACATTATGATTGTCTCTGGAATCCCATACCTACAAATGAGATAATTCAAAATGAATTTTGATTTTTGTTTGCTGATGATATAGGTCAAGGGAATTGCCTCTATCCATTTAGTGAAGTACTATGTTGTTGTGATAATGAACTTGTTTCCATCAATTGAAGTAGGTGAAATCTTACCTACTAGGTCTAATCCCCATTGCTAGAAAGGCCATGGTGTCGTGATGGGTCTCAACTCTTGTGCTGGTGCATGGAATAGGTCACTATACTACTACAATTGGTGACACTTTCGAGAATGTTGAATGCAATCTTTCTCCATGGAGGACCAACAGTATCCCATTCTGAGCAACTTTTGGACTAGGTTAGGTCCATTAGAGTGGGATCCGCAAATACCTTCATGAACCTCTTGTAAGGCTATTTGTGCTTCTTTTGTGTTAAGACACCAGAGTAACATACCATCTAGACTATGACGGTATAGGGTTTCTCCTAGGATTATAAAGCAGGAAGTTATATGGGTGAAAGTTTTCTTTTGAGTGGGTGTTAGGTTAAGTGGAATGATACCATGTTAGATGTAGTCAAAGGTATCTTAGTACCATTGGGAGTTAGGACCAACAACAACACATACTGGTTCTGATTTCAAGATGTAAAATGTAGGTGCAAACAGTTATTTGATGAGGAACTCATACTTAGGAACATTTTGTGGAATATCAAGCAATGAGCCTATTATTGCCATTGTGTCGACAGCTCTGTTATTGATCTGAGGAACTTGCTTAAAGGTTATTTTGACAAATTATTCCTTGAAGTTGTCCACCATCCTTTTATATGATAGCAATTTGTCATCTTTTGTTTGGTACTCATCGTTCACCTATTTGATTACTAGTTGAGATTCTCCAAAGACATGCAGCTCTTTTATTCTCCATTCAATAGCCATTTTGAGCCCTGTGATGAGAGCTTCATTCGTGCATGGGAATGTGATCCTATACATCTTGGGTATGCTATCTCCCTATGGTGTGATAAATAGAATACCTGCTCTAGAGCCATGTTGAGTATGGGACCCGTCAAAGTATAGATTCCATTAACCTGTCTATTTTGTCATCAACATACTCTCATCTGGAAAGTCCACTGTGAGAGGCTTGTGATCATCTATAGGTGCTTCGACTAGTTGGTTTGCTATGGTTTTCCCATTTATGGCTCTTTTATCCACATATTCTATATCAAATTCACTCAGGATCATCACCCATTTGGCAACTTGACCTGTTAGAGTTGCCTTTACTAGTAAGTACTTTAGTCGGTCTACTTTTGCAATCAACTTCACCTTATTGTTTAAGATATAATGCCTCAAATTTCGTGTTGAAAACACTACTGAGAGACACTCTTTCTATGGGCAAGTAGTTTAGTTCATAGCCCACTCGTGTTCTACTGATATAGTAGACTACCCTTTCTTTGTTGTTATCATCTAGCTAGGCCAAGAGAGCTCCCAATGCTGCTTGTGTGGTAGACACGTAGAGTATCATCTCCTTCTCTAGAATAGGCGGCATGAGTACAAGAGGAGTAAGTAGGTACTCCTTGACTTTTTGGAATGCTTGGTCACATTTCCCATCCCACTTGAAGGTGATATCCTTTTGTAGGAGATGAGTGAAGGGGTGGCATTTGTTTGCCAATTGTGTGATAAATCACCTGATGGATTGTAGCTTCCCTTGTAGGCTTCTTAACTATTTCAGTTTCTTTGGCAGAGGCATCTCTAGAATAGCTTTTACCTTTGCAAGATCCACTTTGATCCCCCTTCTTAACACTATGTACCCTAATAGTTTTATGGATGTTACTCCGAACACACATTTCTTGGGGTTGAGTCTTAGATTGTACTATTCAAGCCGATCAAACACCTTTTGTCAAGTTTGTCAAGTGATCTACCCTTTTGACTGACTTTGCTAGAATTTCATCCACATAGTCCTCCATGATTGTGTGAAGCATATCATGGAATATGGTTATCATTTCTCTTTGATATTTCACTCCTACATTCTTTAGACCAAAGGGCATTACATTCCAACAAAATGTCCCCCAAGCACAAGTAAATGTTGTTTTGTGTCGGTCAACTGGAGAGATCTTTATCTGGTTGTATCTAGAGAAACCATCCATTAAGGATGGAATCTCATGCCCTACTATTAGATCCACAATCATGTCGATGCTTGGCAATGGAAAGTCATCCTTTGGATAGGCCTTATTCAAGTCTCTGAGGTCTGTAAAGATTATTATGCCCTCAGTAGGTTTGTACACTTGTACTAGATTTGATATCCATTGTGGATAGTCGATGGGTCTAATGAAACCCACATCCAGTAGTTTCTTTAGCTCTACCTTTACCAGTAATTCTATATGAGGATGCATTTTTCTAATTTTTTGCTTGATAAGCTTTGCTGCAGGGACTACAACTAGATGATGTACCAATAATGTTGGATCTAGTCTAGGCATATCAGCATAGGTCCAAGAAAAATTTACCTTTCTCTTGTTGATGAATGTTGTGAATCTTTCTTTATCTTCGGAATCAAGCGATGTCATGTGGTAAGTAACTTTTGGATTCTCTATTGCATCCTCCATGATTGTGTGAAGCATATCATGGAATGTGGTTGTCATTTCTCTTTGATATGTCACTCCTGCATTCTTTAGACCAAAGGGCATTACATTCCAGAAAAATGTCCCCCAAGCACAAGTAAATGTTGTTTTTTGTTGTTCAACTAGAGAGATCTTTATCTGGTTGTATCTAGAGAAACCATCCATTAAGGATAGCATCTCATGCCCTACTATTAGATCCACAATCATGTCGATGATTTGCAATGGAAAGTCATCCTTTGGATAGGCCTCATTCAAGTCTCTAAAGTCTGTACAAATTTTTATGCCCTTAGTAGGTTTGTACATTGGTAGTAGATTTGATATCCATTGTGGATAGTCGATGGGTCTGATGAAACCCACATCTAGTAGTTTCTTTAGCTCTACCTTTATCAATAATGCTATTTGAGGATGCATTTTTCTAAGTTTTTGCTTGATAGGCTTTCCTCCAAGGACTACAACTAGATGATTTACCACTAATGTTGGATCTAGTCTAGGCATATCAACAATGGTCCAAGCAAAATTTACCTTTCTCTTGTTGATGAATGCTGTGAATCTTGCTTTCTCTTCGTGATCAAGTGATGTCGTGTGGTAAGTGACTTTTGGATTCTCTGTTGCGCTGATATTTATGGCCTCTGCTTCTTCTACCAAGAGTGTTGATCTTTATTGGTACTCAGATATGGGGATATTGAACCCTCCATCCTTAGGTGCCTCTTGGAGTTTTTCACCTTCGATTGTGTCCTTTATCTTCTTCTTTTTTGGATTCGATAGAGCCACAATGTGGTTTTCTCTAGGGGATCATATTTTTATGTTTTTTCTTTCATTTTTGTGACTAGAAGATTCAATCTCTCCACCAAAGTATGCCTCCCATTCGAGCTCCATGACGAACCCTGCTTTGTGATCTCCAGTTGGTATCTCTATTTAAAGTCCCATGAACTCTATGATTACCTTATCGTTCTAGAATTGATCTAGAATAGGTGTATGTTGTTGTTGATCCCAATCTATGATTTGCAGGTAGCAGAGTAGGAGGCTATCATCTTGGTCTATAAAGATTATAGAAGTGGGTGAAAGGGTCGATATGGATCTAGTGTCTTTTTTCCACTGGGTATCTAGATCATCATTACTAGATGTGGTGGAATCATATTTGGTGACAAAGGAAGGAGAATCCCATTCGTATTCATTAGAGTTTGTTCTAGAAGGGTAATAGATGTTGGGAATGGTTTCTATATACTGGAGAGGGAACCTATTAATGCTAAAGTTGTCGAATAAGTATTTGATAGGTAAATCATTTTCCATGATATGATAGATATATAGTGCCTTAATGCTAGCAGAAGTTTCTCTTTTCTTCCAAGAGGTTCGTCCAATTTTTGGAATAACCATGCCTTTTGGTTTATAACCTAGCCCTATATTTTTCTTCCTTTGTTCCACTATGATAGGCTCTAATTGGACTTGTTTGTGTAGACCAAGGCCACCTTTTCCATTGTATCCCATTTGTTTAACTAATTGATAACCTCTAGTGTTAGGATCAATTGAAATGGGTTGTGGTGTTTCTACTTCTTCTCGATCCTCCTTGTAGATCATGGATGAGAATTCCTCAAATATTTCTGTCTTTCATGTCTCCCCACCTAGTGAATATTGTGGGCTTGGCTATCATCTGCACTATATTGATCTCTTTTGGACCTCCATAGACTCTAGGTGTTGGTGGAAGCATGGCGATGCAGAATTCTTCATTACAATGGTAATTCCCATTACCCTTGTCAAGTACTTGAATCTTGGTTTCCATTTGTGGTTGCTCACTTAATGTGTTCTTGGTTGAGGTTGACATAAGCATGGAAGGGTTGACATAAGAAAATGAGTGGAAGGCTATGTCGTTGCTAGGAACACATTGGATTTTATCGTACTTCTCCAACTTTGCACAAAAATGAAAAGGCTCGGGATTGACATATAGTGTTACTTTGTTTCCTTTATGGGGAAAATTTAGGCACTAATGAAAAGTTGAAGGTACTACTTATAATGCATGGATCCAAGGGCATCCTAGAAGGAGGTTGTATGGAAACTCAAGGTCTAGTACTTGACAAGTAGTTTTTGTGATGGCCAGTCCTATATGCACTGGCAACCTGATTGTTCCTTCAAAATTTATTTCCAATTCATCGTAGCCCCTGATGGTGATACTCTTGCCTTTATCAATCACGCCATCAAAACACCCCAATTGTTTGATGAATTTTAAGGTACAAATGTTTAAACCTACACCATTATCTATCAATTATCATTTGACCATGGTTTTGTGAACACCAACCTCTATGTATAGAGCTTGATTGTGGAATGTTCTTTGTGGTAGATATTTCTCTAAAATGACTAAATGATTAGTTGTTGTGATCTTGCCAACCATGGCTTAGAGCTGACTAGGATCGAGGTTATTAGGGACTGACATTTCCAATGCCTTTTCCAATATTTCCCTATGTGCGAGTGACAGTTTTAACAACTCTAGGATTGAGATTAGGGCAGGTGTTTTCTTCAACTGTTCCACAATGTTGTAGTCACTGGGTGATGTGATTGTGGGTTTGGGAGGGGCTCCCTGTATTGTAACTCTTCCTCAATGGGTATTTATGTTATAGTTTTTGTCTCCTCCTCATATTGTCACTACGTTTTCCCTATTGTCATCAACTTGTGAGAGGGTTCCTAAAACCATGTCACCATACGTGTAATTAGAATTGTGGTACTCTTGTTCCTTTCCTTTGTCATTCCTTTTACCGTGGTTTGGGATCGGGTTTGAATATATTTGAAGGTCCTTGTTTTCAGGACGATGCTCAATGTCTACCTCCCCTTTATCTATCAAGTATGAGATGATATGTTTGAGGCACATGTAATTGTTGGTCATGTGTCCTTTGATCTTGTATAATTCACATGTCTTTCTCATTATACCATGGTGTCTTGAAGCTAGGTTCCTCATAGTTCGGGTGATCATTCACTTTGATGAGGTTTTTTTGTACTAGTTTGTGCATAACTATTTCAAGTGACTCGCCTAGTACTGTGAATTGTCTCCTAGGTTGATTGTATTTCCTTTGTTTCCCTCCCTGATTTGTCTATTGGTTTACAGCCTGATTTTTCTTGGGATAGGTAGTTTGGTTTCTTTGTGTGTTGTTGGGACCATAACTTATTTATGCCACTTGTGGTTTATTTTGAGGTGTGTTATGTGCATTCCATAATGCTCTAGCATCTACCACTCCATCATTTGTGGCATTCTTGTTTTTGGCCCAGACTTTAGGCTTCTCATTTGAGCTAGAGGGACTGTCTTTTGAGTTGTTTGTTCTAAGGACTCCTCTTATGATGAGGGATATCTCAATATTTAATCCCTTTTAGATTTTTTCTTCAAATTCTATAGGACATAGCATAGTGAGTTGGTAGTTTATTTTAGGTAGGACATTCAGGATGAAAATATCCACCAACTCCTTGTTTGGAATGGGCCATTTGCATTGACTCGCTTTGTGTCTCCATCTCTATAGGTAGGAGGTAAAGGACTCTCCTTGATTGTGTTTTATTGTGGACAAACTTGTGATGGTGATTTCTTGCTCTATGTTAAACGAGAAGTGGCTTATGAACTCACTAGATAGCTCATCAAAAGTTCTAATTCCTAGTTGTAGATGAGTGAACCACTCCATAACATGACCTATAAGGTTGCATGGAAAGAGCCGCATGTGATAGCCATCATTATTTTGTACCTCCATACATGATACTAAGAAGTCTCGTACATGCTCTACTGGATCTCATTTTCCCCTATATATTTATCGTCAAACTTGGGTATTTCAAGTTTTTTGGAAAAGGTAATGTTGTGATGGAACGACCGAATGGGAATGGACGAATTTCCTAAAGAGTGTAGGTCTTCTTTTCTTTTCCTACCTACATTTTTGCTATTTTTTGGGTGACAACGTATAGTTTTAGTTCTATCTCTATTTTTGGTATATTTGTTTGCAAGCCTTGTGTGTAATAACCTTGTTGTCCCATAATATTTGTTTGGTCATATATCGGGTATTGTGAAGGTATAGGACCTTGGTAACAATATGGGATGTAAGGAGGGTTAACTCCTTGTTGTGTGTAAGGAGGGTTAGCTCCTTGTTGTTGGGATGGAATATACTGAAGCCTTCCCTAATAATGCGTTGACGGGTTACCTTGTTGATGGGATGACTAAAGAAGGGTGCCTTGAGGCACACCTTGTTGGGCAGGACTATAATGAAGTTTCCCCTAATGGTGTGTTTGTGGGACACCTTATTGATGGGATGACTCAAGAAGGGTGCTTTGTGGCGCACCATGCTGCTAGGAAGAACTAAACTGAAGGTTAACCTGTTGATGTGTTTGCGGGACACCTTGTTGATGGGATGACTGAAGAAGGGTGCTCTATGACACACCTTGTTTTTGGGAAGGAATAAACTAAAGGTTACCTTGTTGATGCATTTGTGGGACACCTTGTTGATGGGATGACTGAAGAAGGGTGCTTTGTGGCACACCTTGTTGTTGGAAAGGACTAAACTGAAGGTTACCCTATTGATGCGTTAGCAAGACACCATGTTAATGGGACGACTGAAGAAGGGTGAACTATGGCACACCTTACTATTGGTATTGTTGGTTTGGAAGGGGACCCTGTGGTCCACCTTGTTGATGGTACTAATTTAGAAGGGGACCCTATGGTCCACCTTGTTGACAGTATTGTTGGTCTGGAAGAGGACCCTGTGGCCCACTTTGTTGGTGGTATTGATGTGGAAGGGAACCCTATGGTCCACCTTGTTGATGGTACTGATTATTTTTTGAAAGGTCGAAACTAGAAGTGTTTTGAGGTACATATTGTTTGGGAGGTGGATTTTTTATTTTTGGTTCATACTAGGATGGCCCTCCTTGATATAGTTGTGCCACTACTTCTTTTTCAATCTGAGTTGGTTTTCTGAACAAGGGGTTCTCTTTGGGTTGACCACTATTTTGTGAGAACATGGGTGGCATGTTTGGCATCTCTAGGGGTTCAATTATTTGTCTCACAACTGAGTTATACCCTAAGGGAATAAGATTGGGATCTTTTAGAGCCTCTACATTGAATTCCACTAGTAATTTAGCACCACTTTGTGCTAACTTCAAGAAATATGAGTTTGGTCTTTTCTCAACAACTTGTCCATTAGTTTGAGAACCTTGCAGTGGTTGCAATGTTCAAATAGTTATTCATCATTTATTTCCTCCTCTGTTTCCACCTCTATAACCACTTTGTTTAGGTCCTGGTTGTTTTGTTCTATCACCTCCTTTTGTTTGTGGTTTAGTTCTTCCTTAGTGAAGGTGTTTTTGTACATAGGTCTCTTTTGGGGTGTTTTAAGGTCGCTTGGTCTATAGGCCCATGGGCTACTTTCATCATTCATGGTATTTGTTGGTGGGATGTTGATGTTGTTCTTGCTTGCTTCCATTTTCTTCTTGTGATGTGATCTTGTAGCTGTCATAAAAAACTATCGAGCTTTTTGTGACTGTTTCCGTAACTCCTAGTATTTGGAAAATATTTTTGGCCTACTAGTGCGAAGCGATAATAGAAAAAGTCTAGCTGATTTTGACGGGTGTGATATCTTCTCTGGATGAACCCTTTGGTGAACATTTTTTTAGGGTGGTTCTTTGAAAGGTGGAGTATGGATTTCCACTTAAGGATCTTGGTTTTGCTAGTCCTAAGGATCTTTCTCTTTCCAAAAAGCATGAGGGATGTATGTCTATTGCCACACAAGTGGTGGTAACATGGGTCTTTCAGTTGCTATGTCTAGTTTCTCTTCCTCTTTGCCTAAGATGATTGATGCGATGAGAAACTGGTGGGGTGTTTCATTCTTCTCAAATATGGAGGTTCTCAAACTGCTTATGATATCAATTTGTTCACCTTCAATGTATGTGAGACTAGGTCAAAGGATCGGTGCTACAAGGTCACATTGTTGAACTAGACCAGTTGATCGCCAGATGGTTATAAAGTATAATGGTGTTTTGAGATGGTTGCTATGAAGCTCAAGACCCTAGGGTTTGAGTGCTCTTTTGGAATGGTAATACTTTTTGGAAATCAAAATATTGAAGAACTAGGGTAGATATTTCACTTCCTTGTCTAAAGGATATGTTGCGAGAAAGCTTACTTGAACTATCTGCGAGTTCCAAGTAATTGTTGATATCATAGACATCTAAGTGAAGGAATGATCCCAATAGTTTGTTTGATTTTGATTTATAATAAGTAGGATGGAAATAATGGATGAGGGACTATGTGACTTATCTGGTTTTCTAATTATTTTGTTTGAACAATGATCTTATAAATAATTTTGGTTTTTTTTCCCCAAGTTTTAGCAGGATGAAGCAATAGTGCTAGTTTTCGAGTAGAATGCACAAGACTGTGAGCAAAAGTGGCTATATTTATCAATTTCTCTCATCTTTCTCTATGTTTGGAATATGGCAAGTGATAAAACAACACTTGGACTAACTCAGCAAGCATGGACTTATGTGACCTTCATGTCTATAGCTTAAGTTGTGAAATCACAATACCCAAGCCATAGTTCCCAAATGTTTACTTTGATTAATGTAACTTAAAATAAAATCCAAAATATTCAAAAACCTTTAAGGAAAAATCCTTTCAAGGAGTGCAAACATAGGGCTTCTTTTACAAGTATACGCTAAGTCAAAAGGTTTGTGATTCAAACATCATGTTCAGTGTTTGTTTGGATGTGTTCTTTTTCTTTTAATCAAACACATAATTTGATGTCAAGATTGTTTTGAATGTAATTGGAAATTTTAACATAAACAAGCATTTACAACCCTAGTGGATAGAAGACATTCTTTTAGGTAGTCCTGCCTCATGCTCGAAGGGATGATTTTACATGCAACTTATGGCATGGGCCTGTAGTCGGACTTGGAAAGTAACTTCTCGGAAGTAAATTCAAATGAACCACTTTCAAAGAATGTTTTTGGATAATAGGGTGGCTTCTAAAACAATTTGGCTCTTAGTCATAATTGTGAACACGGAAATTTGGCACTCATCTGCTCGCCACTTAAGGCTCTTTAATCGTTCTTGTTCCACTTAAGGTGTGGGATTAGGTGTAGTTTGTTGTTAGCACTGCTTGAAGCTAATTTCTTACAATTTTGAAACCTTTGATATAGCCTGCCAGTAAACATGCTTCGAGACCTTGCAATGAGTTCTCTAGCATGGGATGTGTCTCAAAGCAAGCCCCCTCTTTAAGGTAATTTGAAAATAAAATGCGAAGCTCAAAAAATGTTTTTTTTTTTATTTCACTCACCGAAGATCACCAAAAGGTGTGAGGGGAGAAGATAAAACACTTTAGCTTTCCAAACACTGAATGCACAACAAAAACTTCATAGAAAATTGATTCTTTTTAAACACCTCGAGCGGTGTTTTCCCAAAAAATATGTGAATAACATAAATGACTTGTTTTTTTTAATTACACCAATACGACCTATTCAGGATATCAGTCATTTAAGATAGCAATGGTGCAAGACAAAAGAAATAACTTGTTCATTTTTAAGCCCAAACTTGATTGTTTCTAAGAAATTAGTCCTGGTCTTTAATTTGGTCAACAAAAGTACAAGTGTGTGTCAACAAAAGAAATTGTTTAGCATTTGTTGTTTTTATGCACTAAAATCAAAGTTCCTACTTATGAAAAACTTGGAAAAAGTTCATTTTTAGATTACCTTAATTGAAATGTGTTGTTTGTAAGGTTCTTTTTAAGCTTTGAAATGAAAAATCCTAACCTAGAAAGCTTTAAAATGGCTTATTTTAGAGCACCAAAACTGAAGTGATCATTTGTGTTGTTCTTTTTAATCACCAAATAAAGATTCCTATTTTAAGAAAGCCTTGAAATAGTTCATTTTAGAGCCTTTAAACAAAGTGTGTTCTTTTTAAAGCACCCAAAATAAATATTCCTAACTTAAAAAAGATGTTTTGTAGATCCATAATGCTTCAACCGTCTATCTTCCCTTCAGAAAAAAAGCTAATGTCTTTCAAATCCTGCATCCAAACATGTTAGTACCTATTACACATTCAAAATTAGGCACATGTTAGCAAAAACATCAATTGCAAAAGTACAGATTCTATGAACTGGTCTGTCAGAGCAAGTGCTCAAGAATTTTTGCAAAAGTGCCCCTTGTCAGAATCAAATGCTCAATTCTCAGAGCAAGTGTGCCCCCTATCAGAATCAAATGCAAGCTTTTCAAAGAATATGCTCAAATATTTTTGCAAAATCATAGTTCTCTTGTCAGATGCACAGTTTTCTTGACAGGCGAGTATGAAATTCTTCTGGGCAGTGTGTGAAACATTTTTCAAAAGCACTTTCGGGACCTACAACTTCAATTTAAACTCATAAAAACATTAGTAGGGACGACGATGGTCCCACCGGGCGTGCTAGAATGTGTGAGGGGGAAGGCCATTAGATGCAAACAAGAAAAATGCAATGAACTAAGAATCTATCTAATTCAAAACACTTAATCTAAGATCTTATTCCATCACTCATGAAATGAATAATCTAAGCTATTGAAATTACGTAATGAAATATTAAGATTAACACAATGAATTCAAAGTAAATGAGAGATTACCATCCCATGTTGAAGTGTGTTCACATGATGTTGGATTGTTCGTATCAGTGTGAAGCCATCATAGTCCGTGCGCAAAAGCTTGAAGAACAATGCCTTGGTTGGTTGATCAAATAAATGGTTGAAGCTCTAACAATGGTAGTTGTGAATGTCAGCAGTACTTTGTTGTGCAAATGATGTTGATTCTCTTCTCCTTATTTGTGAGGAAAGATGTTTGTTATATAGAAAATGAAATTCAAAATGGATGATCAGGATTTTGTTGGAGAATATCCAAATCAATGATTGAAATGTGTTGAGAGGATTTAGACATGAGAAGATTGTGTAAAGTAGATTGCACAATTTGTGTGATTGAGGAATAGATTGGCTAGTCAGGATTTAGATTGATCAGTCAGGATTTAGATGGCTTAGTTAGGAAATTAGATTGATTAGTTAGGAAATTAGATTGATTAGTTAGGAAATTGATGGCTTAGTGGGTGAGGAATATGAATTAATTAATTTAATTAATTAATTCTTTTTTGGAGTTGAACGTGCAAATCAAGTTTGACTTTTGCAAATAAAGTTGCATTAGTTTGATTTTATTTTTGATAAATGATTTGAATAGTTTGATTTAATTATCCAGATTTTGGAGGGAAAGTGTTGTAATTAAATTATTATGATTTAATAATTCAATTAATTTAGAGAAATAAGGTGATTTAGCAATGTAATTAAATAATTGGTATTATTTAATCAATCAAGATGAAATAAAGTGGGATTAGGACTTAATTAAATAAATGTAATTTATTTAATTGGTTGAAATGATAAAAAAAAGTTAATTAATTAAATAATGTTGTTTTATTTAATTAATAATAGAATTAGGGTTTTTAAGACTTTATTAAATAAATGAATTTGTTAGAAATGATGAAAAAGTGAATTAATTAAATAATATTATTTTATTTAACTAATAGCAAAATTAGGGTTTTTAGGACTTTATTAAATAAATGCAATTTATTTAATTCGTTAGAAATGATGAAAAAGTGAATTAATTAAATAATGTTGTATTATTCAATTAATAGAGGAATTTGGGGTTTCGGATGTTATTTGATATTGTGTGATGTTTCCAAGATGTTTCGGGAGTATTCTGAGACATTTTGGGATATTACGAGATGATTGTGAGATATTACGGGATGATTTTGAGACGTTGCAGGATGATTTCAAGATGTTTCAGGATGATTCTAAGATATTGTGATATGTTACGGGATGATTCCAAGATGTTGTGGGATGTTTCTGAGATGTTTTGAGATGTTTCAGGATGATTCTAAGATATTGTGATATGTTATGGGATGATTCCAAGATGTTGTGGGATGTTTCTGAGATGTTTTGAGATGTTTCGAGATGTTGTTTAGGGTGTGTGATAGGTGTTAGGTCAATTTTACATGTCTACAGATCTATTTATAGAATAGGCAAAATGAAACTGATGGTCAAGATTGAAAGAATCAATCAATGGTGAGGATGGAAGGAAAATGGAGGCATGGATCATGGATTCCCATCAAGAGTTGAAAATATAAGATGATATTTAATCAAGGGCTCACAATCATGCAAAGAAGCACACTTTCAAAATTTGCACAAGAAGTTTGTTGAAAGTTTGTTACAGAAAAGAATATTCCTTTTTTCAAATGAGTGAAGAGGGAAAGAATATTCCCTTTTTAGAGGAAAATTATGATTTAATTAATTAAAACAAAAATTTAATGTGCAAAGGGGAAGGAATATCCCATGAGAATATTTCCTTTTGGAGGAATGTGCAAAGGAGGAATATTCCCTTCCAAGTGGGAAAAATAGATTTAATTAGTAATTTGATAGTTTTAATTATGCAAATTAAGGGAATTTAGGATATTCATTAAATAATTAACTTATTTAAAATGAAAGGGGTCAAAATGACATTTAATTAAATAATTAAGATTATTTAATTTAAATGAGAGGATTTAAGGTGTTAAATTATATCTTTTTATTTATCCAATTTAACAAGATGAAAGGTTAGTATGAAATGGGGAGGAATTAACCTAATTAGATTAATCAGATTAATAGATGAAAATGATACGATTAATTAAATAGCTAGGCTAATTTAATCAATTAAGTGAAAAGAGGATGGATTTTAGGATAAACGATGTTAGTATATCAGATTCGAGTGTATAATACCATTCAAGACATTTTTAAGTGTTTACAATTATATTTCAAGATGATGGTTGTAAGATCAGAAAAGGATCTAGAATTTTAATTGTTGCTAGAAGGACAAATGGAAATGTCTATTAGCTCAAACGTGTTGATGGTTACTATTTCATGACTTGGATCAATGAGAGTGGCTATGGCATAGAAGAATGTGTCACATCAATTTTGATAGCCTAGTGAAAATAAGTTCAGTTCAAGCTATGAGAGATCTGCCAAAGATTACAAAGCCTATCAATGTTGTATGTAAAGAGTGTCAAATTGGAAAGCAAGCAAGAAGTTTCAAAGTCAAATAACAATCTTCTACCAGACTGTTGGAATTGGTGCATACAGATCTTTGTGGTCCTACCAAAGTAAGAAGTCTTCAAGGTGATAGGTTTTTCATGCTATTAATTGATGATTATTCTAGAATTATATGGGTTACTTTTCTCAAAGAAAAATTAAAAGCCCTAGAAACTTTTAAAGAATTCAAAGTTATGGTTGAGAATGAAATGGATATAAAATCCAAATGTTTGAGGTCCGACAAAGGTGGATATTTCACCTCTAATGATTTCAATATCTTTTGTGAGAATCATGGAATAAAGAGGTATTTATCTGCCCCTAGGACTCCTCGGTAGAATGGAGTGGTTGAAAGGAATATTATGATTGTTCAAGAAGCTGCAAGAACAATGATGAAAGAAGCAAATCTACTAGAAGTCTACTAGAGAGAAGTAATTCATATTGCTATTTATATACTTAACATAGTGCAAGAAAGAACAAACAACACAAAGACTCCTTATGAGCTATGGTATGGAAGGATTCCTATTGTCAAATACTTCAGAGTTTTTGGAAGTAAATGCTATATTAGAAGGGATGAAGAAAACTTAAGAAAGTTTGATGCAAGATTTGATGAAGGTATTTTCCTTGGATATTCTATTAAAAGAAAAGCTTGCCGGTACTACAAAAAGAGGTTGAGAAAGATTGTTGAGAGTGCAAGTGTACAAGTTGATAAAGACATGTAAAATAATTTAGTGGTAATTGATGGATATGAATTAGATGAGTCTACATGCATAGAAGAAGAAAAAATTAAGGAAAAAGAAGTGTAGATTGAAGAGGAAGAAGATCCAGAAAAGATTCCTAAGAATCTTAAGTATGTGTAGAAGAATCATTTTGAAGAACAGATCATTGGTGATAAGAGAAAAGGTGTACTGACAAGAAGGAAAGTTGTTGAAGAACAAGTAAATCTATGTTTAATTTCTGAAGTTGAACCAAAAACAGTGATTGAAGCATGCAAGGTTGAATATTGCATCAAGGCTATGGAAGAAGAACTAATGTTGATTGAGAAGAATCAAACCTAGTAACTTATCCCAAGACCAACAAACAAGAATGTAATTTGAACTAAGTGGGTATTTAGAAAAAATTTGAATGAGAATGGAGAAGTGGTAAGAAACAAGGCTTGTGTGTAAAGGCTACTCACAAGTAGAAGGAATATAATTTGAGACATTTGCTCTGGTGGCAAGAATGGAAGCTATAAGGATATTTTTGGATTTTACAGCACATAAATATTTTAAAGTATATCAAATGGATGTGAAGCCTACTTTCTTGAATGGAGAATTAGAAAAAGTATACATAGAACAGCCGGGAGAATTTTAGTTATTAGATAAATTGAATATGGTCTACAGATTGAAGAAGGCATTATATGGATTGAAGAAAACTCCCAAAGCTTGGTATGCAAGGTTGGATAGGTACTTGTTACAACAAGGATTCAATAAAGGTACCATAGATAGTAATCTTTACTTCAAAGTTCAAAAAGATCAAATCTTGATTGTGGTTGTGTATGTTGATGACATAATTTTTGGAGGAAATGAAGTTATGTGTAAGAAGTTTGTAGAAGAAATGCAAAAGAAATTTAAATGTCTATGTTTGGAGAGATGAATTTCTTCCTTGGGCTACAAATCAATCAAACAAGTAAAGGTATTTTCATTTCATAATCAAAGTATGTCTAGGAAATACTAAAGAAGTTCGGAATGGAATATTTTAAACCGATATGTACCCCTATGGTTACCGGTTGCAAGTTGAGAAAGAATGATGAATCTCCTAAGGCTAATCAAATCAAGTATAGATCAATGACTGGAGGACTTCTATATCTAACTTTTACTAGACTAGATATCATGCATGTTTTTTTTCTTGTGGCTAGATTTCAAGAAGATCCTAGAGAGTCACATGTTTCAACAGTGAAGAGGATATTTAAATACTTGAAGGGCACTCTAGATTATGGCTTATGGTATCTAAAGGATATTGATTTTACTCAAAGTGCTTACACAGATGTAGATTGGGTTGGTTGTGTAGATGACAAGAGAAGTACAAGTGGTGGTGCATTCTCTCTTGGATGTAGATTGGTGTCATGGCTAAGCAAGAAATAAGATCTAGTGTCTTTATCTACTACAAATTCGGAATATATTATAGCAGCATCTTGTTGCACACAAGTTTTGTGGATGAGGAAAACATTAAAGGATATCAAAGTGGTATATGATGAACCAATTTCTATCTTCTGTGATAATACAAGTGCTATCAATATTGATGGGTTCCTTTATTAGCCTATTTTCTATTGCTTTTATGCATACTTTCAAACACTTTTAGATATACCTTTCAGAAAATACTCCTATATTATGCTATCTTTTCATACTTATTATACAAACTTGGACCTAAATCATAGTAATGAGAATATGGTTATGATATAATAGTATTGCATGATTTATATGTAAGTATGTATGAAATGTGGATGGAATTCTATGTTTTAATAATGGTAGTTAGCCTTGTGCACATGTTTTGTGAATTAACTTTTTGCAGCCAAGAAGGAATTGTAGCACGTTGCAACTGGAAGTTGTAACCCACAGCAAAAGGAAGACTTAGATAACAAAACAAGGGAAGTTCCAAATTAAGTTGAATACAATAACTACTGTTTGAAAACACCCGATGGAAATAAACATGCATCATTATAGCAAGTTAATAAAGTGTTGGAGAAGAACTCTTTTGTTGATAAGATTCTTAATAAATGTTTGTATGTTTTACATGCAATTCTTGTTTACAGAGTTTTAGTTCTATTAGGATTCTTCTTTATTTTTAGTTATAGTTTGAACAATTCAATCTTAACTATATGCTTCGATATCTAGGAGTGAAATTTAATGATTGCAGTTAGTTGTTACTTGGAATAAACTCTTTTGTGCTTGTATATAACCAATGGATGAGTCCTTAGACAAGTTAGTTGATTTCAGTATTTCATTATCAATTTTTTTCAGTTTCAGTTATCTACAAACATGATGTTTACTAAGAATAATTGTCATTGAATACAATCTATGAAGAATATTTTGTGTAATCTTTTGTGATATGTAATGAATGAAGTTTAATTTTACATGGGTGCGTAGAATTTGATAGTTAGATTTGGTTCCATTTAAGTGAGGACAACCACTTGAGCAGGCCACTCAAGGTAATTGTTCTTCACTGCATTTATAGCTATTTATTTTTATTTAGTAGATGTTTTATATTTATTATTACTCTGTGAACTACATGCGAGTTACATTAGAATCTCATACTTTGATTATTAGTAATGAATGTTCATGGGCATGCATGTATTTGGTTAACCAATAGCACTTTGGCTCGATTAGAATAAGTTTAGTTATTAGTTTTAATCAATTTTGAGTTGATACAGTAATTCTTTATTAGCAACAGTTCAGTTACAGGTTAAGTTGTAGGCACCTATAGCCATTAGCTCTGGTTTATTTCTTTCACTGTTATGCGATTCTATAAATTTCCAGCAAGTAGAACATCTTGAGTAGAATAACTTAGCTAGCCTTAAGTCTTTGAAGGAACATACAATGCATCACCATCACAATTTTACAAACCTTAGGTTGACATTTTAATGTAGTCTTTACAATATTGAGTGGACTGTTTAGCTAGACATACCTCTGAATTGTGTAGGTTCTACCAAGTTCACAATACATTAGTTTAGACTCTATAAATATTTCAAAGAATTTGGTAATGCATTTAAGAACAAAACATATCTCAATCCAATATCAATTTTTGAGAGAGAATGTTGTAGAGAATGAAGTGAAGCTTGAATATATGCCTACAAAGGATTAGGTTATTGATATATTTACCAAGGCTCTTTCTAAGGATAATTTTGAGTGTCTCTGAAAGAAGTTCAAAGTTATTGCCCCTCCTTTGATGCATTAGTCAAATGGATCTCAAAATTTATTCCTTGGTTTGGACTAACATTGGTGGCTACCTCTTAGGGGGACTAGGTAGTGGATTTATGGTTGTTGCAGTCAGGATGAGTGAGTGTTGTCATTATGCATTGGTTGCTAATTGATGCAGTTTGGTGTGTGCTCCTAAGGGGGAGTATGTAGAGCAGTAAAGGAAAGGAAATCGCAAAGCAATGGTGAATAGTATGATTAATTTCAAAGGGAGAATAAATGATGTAGTTAATTTGTTCTTTTTCATTGATGTCAAAGGGGGAGAGTGAGACATGTGAAAAAGATAAGTTGCTAGAGAGAAATTTATCAAAGGGGGAGAGAATGTAATGAGTTAATTTTACAAGGGGGAGAAAAGAGAAAAGGAAAAAGGTATGGAGTAGAGCTATTATGTTTTTTGTTGATGGATTTTCACATCATGTGTTGCCATCAATGACAAAGGGGGAGATTGTTGCAAGTATGAGAATATTGGTGTTGTCATTGATGTCAACAAGCTTTTGTTTTCATTGGTGTCAACTGTATGAGAAGGAGTTTGTTCAAGGACGTTCAACTGGTATTGAGTTGATGTTGATGCTTTGATTGGTTACATTATGTTTTCATTAGTAAGCTACTAGTATCAACCTATAATGTTGCTTTGGTAAGATTTTTTTTATGGATGTATGGTTGACTTGTTATATTGCAGTTGGCTTTGTGGTGATGAGGAAGTATTGAAGATGTTGATGATGTGTTTCTAGTGCTTGGTTTCCAAGTACTTTTAAGAAAATTCAATAAAAAGATGAAATTATGTGTTGTACTATGTTTAGTATTGCAGAGTAGTGTTCTGGTTTTGTTCTATAGTTCTTTTGGGTTGAAGATATGATTGTCAGGTTCAGATATGTTGATCAGAGGTGTTCAAATATGTTGCATACAAAATTTGGTATGTTGGATCATTGTGTAGAGGAAGTTGTGTTCACCAGTGTGTGAACTATATTTTGTAGAGGTGTCTAGGAGAAATGTTCTTGCTTTGCATTTCTCTGTAGAATGGTTTCAAGTCTTGTGGATTTGGGAGGGTGGTGATAATATGTGTATCTTTCTTCACATGAAGTTATTCATGGTTTGGTGCTTCAAAAGTCAATTTCTTGAGTTATAGTGTATGACAAAGTTGTTTGATTGTATTGGGTGTGTACACTTTTCAAGTGAAAGTTGTTGCAAAGGAACTTGTCAGATTTCAAGGTGTTTGAGGAATATTCTATATTGTGTTAAAGTATTATGTGGTGTTTACAATTTTTCTTTGGATTTGAGGAAGCATGTACTTAAGTGTTAATGACATTAACATAGGTTCGATCGAACTTGGGTGTTTACATTACTTACAAAATTTGTGGAAGCGTGGTGTGATATGTATGAGTGGATTTAGGTCCTAGCTAAGGTGTGTTGTGGTCCACCATTCCTTCCACTATGGGAATGTTTTGGTGCCGACCTAATTTAAATTTCCACAATTGAGGTACATAGCTGACCTTGGAGAATGTTTTCAAGGTTGAAGATGATATAAATATGAGTTGATTTGTTGAGGGATGATAAGATAGATGAGTACGACGTGATTGATGTGAATTGTATAGTTGTAGAGTGTGAATTTGAGAAGTGTAGTGTGAGCTTTCACGTGTTAGATTATTGAATACAGTGAGTAGAAGGTGTCTACAATTCTTTAGAAAGACTGTAAAGCTGTTGGTGATGTTGTGGTGGATTTTTCTATTGCTTTGAGATAAATTTCTCATTATAACACTCTTCTCTATCTTCTTTTCTATTCTGGCAATGAGCTTTTGGCAGTGAGCATTTCTTTCTTTTGGGAAGAGAGCCATTTGGCAGTGATCCTTATTGTATTCAATGTTGATATTACTTTATATTATGATTTAATCCTCACCGTGGTTTTTCCCATCTTGGGTTTTCCATGTAAATATGGTGTTCCTTTGTGCATGGTGTTGATGTGTTTTAGTTTATGAAATTTTCTTTCATGATAAATCTCTTTAATAGATTAAGGGTTAACTGGATTAATGTAGATTTGAATGTTTGTGAGGG
This sequence comes from Sequoiadendron giganteum, assembly GCA_007115665.2. Lineage (NCBI taxonomy): Eukaryota > Viridiplantae > Streptophyta > Pinopsida > Cupressales > Cupressaceae > Sequoiadendron > Sequoiadendron giganteum. The sequence goes on along the minus strand of CM021104.1, from coordinate 521,880,248 downwards.
TTTTGAAGTTTTAAGTTACAACTGATTCACCCCCCCTCTTAGTTGTCTTGTGCATTCAACACCTATTCCCCCTTTCAAGGCTCTTAAATAAGAGTCTTTGTGCTATATTGTTTGTGTTTTCAATTACATGTATATGTAACTATTTGTGATAAGTTTTTAGGTGAATGTGGTTGAAAAATATCTTATAGTTGTTGTCATATGTGTGACTATTATAAAATGTTATGTGTTGTAAAATATTGTCACCTATGTTTTGTGTGGTCTCACAACACGCCCCAAGAATGTAAGGCTTAGGGGCCCAAGTTAAAAATTATTGTTTAAGACAAATGTTAGTTGGCTAGCAGCACCAAGGAAAATACATGGGAAGTCAAAAATCTTGGAAAATAATTCATGATCAAGTGTACTAGGTGCAGGGAGTTCAGGTGAATGGGTTGTCAGGTAATTTGAGTCCAAGTGAATAATCAGGATGAGTTCATGGAGAAAGTTGGATAAGTTGTTACAACTGAGAGTCAAGTTTTGGGAAGTGTGGTACATTAGCTAGTTATATTTTAAAGGCAGTCGGATAATCAGGTGCCGAGTACCCGGGTAAATGATGTGTTGATGCAAAAATGTTCAAGCTTGTTACTCAGCTTTTCCCAAGTACACAAAATGTTCGAAAACCCACATAAAGTTAACAGTCACACAAGAATGTTAAAGCGTGCTACTTGCATATTAGTTTCAAGGGGATTAATGATAAGGATGGTTTTATTTTAATTTTAAGATGGAATTGAAATGTAGAATTTTATATGGAGGAGGAATAGGTTGTTGGACAATGTTCAGGTATGGACAGTCAGTCAAACATGGATTGCAAGCAAATTCAACAATATCACCTAGGTTATATGGTGTGCTTTAGGATTTCATGCAAAAATGAAGCGTATGACAAAGAAACACGGGTAAGTGGGGAACTGGAGATCTAGGTATTACGCATGCAACAAAGGAGATGTTAAGTTTCAGGATGCTACACTTATTGGCATTTTTCTTGAAGCTATAGCTTGGAGGCAGGAACACACAACTAATGGATTAAAATTTCTATATCCAGTTGATCACTCTGAACATCTAGTTAGTTCCTAAATTTTGTTTGAAGGTTAATTTGATGACCTACTCAATCTAGTTTGATATCTTGATTGTATCTTGAAGACATGAGTCCAAAAGTTTTTAAGTGTCGAAGAAAGTCAAAGTTTATGTTGACTTATTCAAGAAGTTTCTCTTGCAAACTATCATGTGCCACGTGTTGTGCTATGATATTTTCCCTAGATTTTCTTTTATGTGTTTTGATTGAACAACTTGAGTGCCTTGCTCTTATAAAAGGCCAGGAGTTGTTTCTTTTTAGTGAAGTTCAGAATTTATGGATTTCAAAGATCTAAATTTTTTTTAAGAGCTGGAGATTAGCTCGACACCCAAGAACGCCTACAAAAACAATGAAAAACCTTCTACAAGAGGATATGCAAGAATATGAGCTTGCTTGATATTAAGACCTCTCAAATGATGAGGTATGAAGTGTGATAAAAATGAGTACAAGCACCTTCCTTATATAGGAAAGGGTGAGATGCAGTAAGATATATGATGTTGCCATGTGTCATGATCTAACAACATGTGACAACATGAGAACCCTAACTAACTACCTAGGGAATGATGAAATGGTTGAGATAAGTTCTAGAAAAGACAAATAATCTTCTAGAAGGAATATTATCTCCTACAAACATGGAAAGGGTAATGACCCCATAATTAAATGATTTATCTAATATGCAACCTCTGAATTAATTAATTAAATAAAAGACCTAAGTAAACTTATGCTAGTGAAATAAATAAATAATTACCCTAACACTTTTTACAAGTTTTATTTCATTTTCCTATTTTCTATTCCATTCTAGATTAAAAACTTGTATGTTTCAGTTGAAAATAATTAATATCAAGATCAACTTAAAGCTATTTCCTAATACAAAATCATACGCAGTTGATTGTTTGTTCCTATCAGAAAAGCCTGTGTTGTGCCAAATATGGGTGCATACTAACACCTATCCGGTGGTAAATAATCCATGTTTCCTTAAACCCTTACATCATTCTATGCCTATATGTGAAGCAATCTAGTGAAGTATAGAGTGGTTTGCTTTGATTTAATTTATTTTATGGGGAATGCGTGGATAATACCTAGGAGAATCTTTAAATTTTAGGATTTTTAATGTTTTGTTTTAGAATAGATGTTTAATATTTTTAGAAAAATGTTTCAAAAATGATGAATGCATGGATAATTACTGTAAATCTTTCATTTCCATGAAATTACAAAGTGATTTATGCTAAATCTTATTGAATATATGCAATTAATTTGAATTCATGAAATATTATTGCAAATCTTTAGTTTCATGAAGATGTGAAGTGACATATATGAGTGTGATCAAATCGAGATTATGTTATGATCCTTTGGATGCCAATTAACCTAAAAAACCATAGACCCCTCGTGATTAACAATAATTTACACAACAAACACTAAGTGAACCTAGTGTGTTAAGACTTGAAATTCTTGAGCCTTGGGATCGAACTGAGATCACCTTAGATTTAGGTTTTCCTGATGGATCTTTCAAGTAAAGGTAGGTTCCCGCATTCTTTTGTGAGAATTTATCTACCTGTTGGCGTGTGTGTGCAGCACTCACTTCAACACTATGGTTTTTCCCCTAGCTTGGGGGTGGGCTATTTTAGAACTATGGTTGGGAGGTGAGCTCCCACCGGTCTTATGGAGAAATTTTTTTGTTGTTGTATGCAAAAAATTTAACATTGAAGAGGACCTATATGTGGGGAGATGGTTGATGCTTTATCCCCCTTACTGCGATTTCAAATATAGTAGTTGAGAAAGGTTGAAAAAGTAAATGTGCATAAGTATAAATATATTTCAGCTGTGTGAATTTCTTATCTGTATGTAAAATTTTATTGTCTTAAATGTTGGAGAAATATGGCTAGTCTGAAATGTGTGGTACATGTGGAATCTCCATTGAAAATGTGTAAATATAGCTAGAAATCTACAAAATAAAATTGATCATGTAAATTTAGTCTTATAATATTTGTGGTTCTTAAGATAATGATGTAATATAAAATAGATATTGTAACACATTTCAAGAATTAGAAGGTTATTTTGTATAATGAAATAAATATATAGTTTGGTTCCTATCATGGTAAAAAGAGGAGGTGTTGATATTGAGTATCCTTCTTAAGGAAGAGATTCTCTCTCTCGATATGTATGTGAGTTATCAATTTTTTTGCCAAATAAATTTCATGGTGAGTAGTATTCAAATTCCTCTCCATAGAATTCAGGATGGATATTCATGGCATCTTGCATCGTCCTCCTATAAAATTTCCTAAAGATAAAAGGAATTTCTTCTACTGTACCAAATAGGATTTAATAAACATAAATCTAGAAACGCATATAGTCACATTACTAGTATCTTCAAAAGTTGCACAATAGTGGAGGAATTCATGGTTGTGAATACAAAAGACACCTATAAATGTTGGAAACACAAGGGTAGACAACTAAGAGGGGGGGTGAATAATTTTTCCCAAAATTTCAAACTTATTAATCTTATTAACCTTAATTCTTAGATCCGATTATTAACAATGAAAGCATAAATCAACAACACATCAAAAACACACATAACACCAAGATTTTTTTGCGTGGAAACCCTGTTAGGGGAAAAACCACGGTGGAGGTTAATCCACAAGTTATACCCTGTTAAAAGTATAAGAAGAATATAATAGGAATGCACATGCATTCAGGCGCACTGCCTAGAGCTCACTGCTCAAAGGAAGACTCACTGTCACAAAAAATATTCAGATTAAAACCATCTAAAGAAATTGAACTAAGAGAGTAGCATCTGCAAATACCTGAGTACATTTTTGGTTAAGCACATGAACACTTCTTCACTATCTTTCACTCTTCTTCACACTCTGCTCTGCCTTCGAATGATCTGAACCTTATTCGCACGTAGCACTCGCATACTTTGCATTACACACACACCAAATGAGATAAACAATCGCTTATATATATCTGCAACAAGAAATTACATTGCTTTATGTTGGCTTCAACAAAATAATAGAATGAATGTAAATTGTGGGCCCAAAACAATAAAGATTATCAATGCGCATCAACCAAAGTCAGCCACAACATAGTAGGGACCTAAAACAATATCCTTGAACACAAAACACCTTCAAATATTCTTCCTCAAAGATCCACAACACGCTTCAAACACCTTGTCGGCCATGAACATGTAAGAGAAAATCTCGGATCGCAAGCACAATGATCAATGCAGACGTGCAACACATATAGAACATGATCTAGAAACATCCATGAACGTCACAGGAACATACACAACAACTCGGATTACCAGAATCACATTGTCTTCTTCCATGAACACCATTTTCAGTAACATAATAGCTGTCAGAACACAAAAACTTATAACTTCCTCAGATCTTCATGCGCACCTCTAAAACTTACGGAGTAGAAAATAGATAGGCTTGAAAACAAACCCTTTAATCCACAACATCTGGTTTACAACATACTGAATTTTCCTCCATACCGATCTTCACAGACAACCTGTAACATATTTATTTCAATTTTCTCAATATCCTCAACATATACAGACTCAAAGATATTTATGCTAATAGTGTTGACATCAATGACAACCACATATCAGCAACTCAACCACAACATCCAACAATAAAGAGAAAAAACTATAGATTAAATCTAGTCTTATGCTAGATGTTTGAACCCAGTATAAATAATATCCTTCTTAAAAAAGAATTAGTTGTAGATTATGATCTTCAAGCTTGCACATTAGAGCACCAACAAAACGGTTATTTTTCCTTTACAAAGAAAAATAAAAATATTACAAATAAGCTTTGCTTCTATGTCCAAGGTAGAATGGAAGGATTTGAAATAAAAATAAATGACACTACAACAAAGCTTTTAGCACCAAAATAAATTTAAGCAAGAAAATAAAATAAGGAAAAAAAAGAGGGATAAAAATGAAATGTAATATAAATAAGGGTGGTGTCTCCTATAGTTGTATTCTTGCAACAAACATTCAAATACAAATAACACAAAAAAAAAAAAAAAAATCTCTACTATCATTTCCTTCCATGGCCACCTCAGAAAAGAGATATGGAGACCAAAAACAAATATATATATATTATAAGCAAGGTATATTTCAAATAAAATGAGATGGTGCAGGGTGGCAATTTGGAGCAAAAATTTGCAAGTGAAGGGAAAGGGAGTTGTTGGGGAGACATCATAGAGGAGAGTTTTCTAGGAGTGAATGCAGGAGCAGATGGCAGGTCGATGTGAGTTGGGAACATCCCGTAGTGGGTGCTCGAGAACGGAGTATGGATGGACAAATGCCACCCGCATTACCTCAAAATAGAAGGCCTTGTGATGAATAATTGTATCCAAGCAAGAAGGAGGACCCAAGGTGGTGATAGGGGGAAGATTTTTGATCCAAGAGGGAAGGTAGTTGGGTGGCTTTGGAAAGAAGGAAATTGGAGCACGCGGTGGTTCTAGGAAAAAGGTTTCCATGGAAATGTGGTAGATTCAAACTAGAGAAACAAGGGTAGCAGTAATCTGAAGCACACCAACAAAGTTCAGAGAGTGAAAGGATCAGAAAACCCTAACCTAGAGCAAAAAGGAAAAATGAGTTAAAAAATCGGAGGACTTGAAGTCGGCAAAAGAATGAACTCAAGAGATCGGGAGTTGAACAACAAAAAAGCAAACAAGAGGAAATTCCATAATAAATGGAAGGGTTTGAGTTTAGGAGAAAGCAAGCTATATTTGATGCCAATAGAAGTGATTGAAGCAATAGTAACCAGACTAGCCGATAAAGTTCTATTCACTAAATGGTGCGGCCTAAGATGTCCTAAAGAGGAGATCAAGGCTTGGTGGCTAAATAATTTCAAAGATCGGGTAAGCATCCATCAACTATCAAATTCCTTCTTTATCATAGAATGTATAGGTCAAAGCTTAAAACAAGAAATAGTATATGGGAAGCCTCTCTTTATGAATGGACATAGCTTTCATTGCCTAAACTAGAAATCAAACTTTGATCCGTGGAATTACTCAATCAAACAAACCCCTAAATGGATCAAACTAGTGGATCTTCCATCAGAATTTTGGAATGTGGAGGCCATAATGAGAATAGGGGATGCCCTAGGGGTGTGCTTAGGAGTAGATGAGGATTTTTTAAATGAAAAAGATGGGGTGGAAGCCAACATCCTCGTACAAAATAGCAGAGGGAGTTTGAATTTACAAAAACTTAGAGATCTTAACAAAATATGGAAGCTGGTAGTAGGAAATAGAGGTATGTGAAGGTGCATGCCCAATTAAAAGCCTTTTTAGAGAATCAATCCAAGAAGGCACCTCAAACAAGTTTTGGGGGAAAATTGAAGGTGAGAAGGAATCGGGAGAATTAGGAGATTACACACCTCAAGGAGATTTGGCCCTCTCCCGGGAGGAGCCACCTCATAGTGAAGTGTTAGGATCTAAGAAAAGGAAGATTGTATGGGACTCACAAGTCAAGAGAGAAAAACCCCATCCAACTTAGGCATGTTCGAAGGATGCGGCCTTGCAAGCAAAAAAATACCTTAATATTCTTTTGGGAGAACCAAAGGAACTACAAAAAGACATCAATATTAGACTCAGAGAACTTATCAAAGAAATAATCAACCCAAAAATGGGAACACAAAAGGTGAGAAGTGATGAAATAGAGGGGATCCAGAACATCAACAATGATGTAAAAGAAGAAATCTTGGAGGAGGATGAAGAGAACTCACAAACCGAGGAGGAAGAGAGTGATCAATTCACAGAAGTAGAAGAAGATGATTTAGAAGATGTAGAGGAGGGAGAACTGATTGAAGAGAGGATGCTCGAACAATCTCAATCAAATATAAGGAAACCAAACATAAAAAGGAAATAAAAAAGGGGTTGAAAGACGAACAGAGCCAAGCTGGAAATTGCAGGAAATGCAGTAGGACAAAAGAAATTGAGAGTTGGGAAGGATGTCCTCCTTCCCAGGGACAAATGAGGATCATTACATGGAATGCCAGGGGTATCAATTCCCCTGACAAATGGCACATAGTCAAGCACCAAATTGACCAGGAAAAAGTTGAGATAGTCTTAATTCAAGAGTCCAAATGGAGTGAAGAATAATGAAAGAAGAGAATGAACAATTGGAGGCAGTGGAAAGGACAATTCAAGGAGGCAGTGGGGGAATCTAGAGGTCTGGGAATAATATGGAATCCTTTGACAATTGAAGGGGAAGTGGAGAAAGAAGAGGATAATTGGAAACTGTTAAGGTTCAAAGGGTTGACAAGAAATGAACTCTTCTCATCATCAATATATATGGCCCAATAGCCACTCTGGAAAAAGACAACTATGGAATAAAATTTTAGCTGAATTGGAGAAACAGAGGAATGAGAGAGGAATAATAGCAGGAGATTTTAATGCCACCCTAAATAATGAAGAAAAGAAAGCAGGCCTAGGAATAATCATGGCCAGACAATGAGATTTCCAAGAATTTGTAGACAATAATCAGCTAGTAAATTTACAAACCAAAAATGGAACTTACACATGGTTGAATAAAAGGAAGGGTTTCACCAACATTGTTGAAAGATTGGATAGATTCCTACTCTAGGGGGACTGGGGGAGTTTGCAGCCATGAATGAAACTCAAATTTTACCATTCACAGGGTCAAATCATATTCCAATATTGCTCTCCTATGGCCAGGATGAACCCCCAAGGGGAAGTCCATTCAAATTTGAAAACATGTGGTTAAGGGATGAATGGTTTCTAGAGCTAATAGATGAATGGTGGAATGGGATCAAATTTGGGGAAAAATCAGAGCTCTTCAAGATCATCAAGAAGTTGGGGTTCATCAAAACCAAACTCAAAGAATGGAACAAAACCCATTTCAAAAATATATTCCAGGAAAAAGAAAGAGTAGAACAAGAAATTAGAGCCCTGAATGAGCACATAATAGAGAAAGGAATGGATGTTGATTTTGAGAATGAAAGATGTTTGAAAGATGTTTGAAATATGAATTGGAAAAGCTACTAAAAAGGGAAGAATGCTTTTGGCGATATAAATCAAGAGAAACTTGGTTGAAGGAGGGAGATAGGAACACCAAATACTTTCATAGGTCAACAATCAACAACCAGAGTAGAAACAAAATATCAAAAATAAAAAAAGAGAATGGGGAAACAACACAATCTGCAGAGGAAGTAAATAAGGAGGTAGTCAGATTCTTTGAAACCATCTTAAACAATGAGACCTAGGAAAATAAAGCAATAAGGGAAAGATTGTTGAACTGAATTCCATCAATCATAAATGAAGATCAAACCAGAAGATTGTATCAGAAAATCTCTATGGAAGAAGTCAAGAAAGTAGTATTTCAGATGAATCCAGACAAGGCCTTAGGCCAGATGGTTTCCTGACTGGCTTCTTCTAGAAATTTTAGGTCATAGTAGGGAGTGATCTAGCAGTGGCAGTGGGAGAATCAAGAAGAATAATGACAATGATGGGGGCAATAAATCATACATTCCTAGCTCTAATTCCCAAGAAAAAAGGACCCATAATAATGAGTGATTTTAGACCAATTGCATTATGAAATACGGTGTATAAAGTGGTCACCAAAATCATAGAAAATACACTCAAGGGAGTCTTAAACGAAGTCATATCAGAAGAACAGATTCGCTTTACCCTAGGTAGGTTGATTGCAAAAGGTATAATCATCACACATGAAACCATACATACAACTAGGAAGAATAAAGAAGCACGTATGGTGCTAAATTTGGACATCCTCAAAGCATATGACATGGTAGACAGGAAATTCCTTATGGAAGTGTTGAGGAAGTTTGGGTTTGATGAAAAATGGACAAATTGGATCAAGAGTTGCATTTCAACAACCAAACTTTTAGTACTAGCGAATGGAGCTGCACATGGCTTATTTTCATCAACAAGGGGTATGAGGCAAGGGGACCCCCTCTCCCCCTTCCTATTCATTATCATGGTAGAGGTGCTAGGAAGAGTAATTCAAAGCCTGAGAAGGGAAGGGAATTGGGTTGGAGTTCATGTGGCAAATGGATTGGAACCCACTACACATCAACAATTTACAAACGACACCATCTTATTTGGGGAGGCAAGCAGAAAGGAAGCGAGGGTGATAAAGAATTTTCTAGATGACTATTGTAAAGCCTCAAGGCAGAGCATCAACTGGGAAAAGTCAGAATTCTTCTTCCTCAATACACAACCAAGTTTATAGAGAGAACTAGCCAAAAATTTGAATCTAAAAGTGACAACACTCCCTAGGCATTTTTTGGGGATGCCTTTATTTGTAGGGATAAAAAAATTGCTATTGGGAGAACCTGGTAAATAGTTGCAAAACACGTTGGGAACCTCGAAAGGTAAGTGGTTGTCATCAACAGGTAGAGTACTAATGGTGAAATCAGTATTGTCGGCCATTCCAATGTATTCAATTTCATGTCTAAAGATACCAAAAGCTATGGAAGATTCTTTGAATCAAATCTTCGGGAGGCTTTTTTGGAGTGGGATAGGGGAGAAGAAAAAATTCCCATTGCTAACCTGGGAAAAGGTGTGCACTCCAAAAGAAGCTGGTGCCATAGGGGTAAAGCAGTTAGCACTTATGAATCAATCCATGGGTGCCAAAGTGGTTTGGGACCTATACACAAAGAATGAACAAAAATGGGTCAGAATTTTGAGAAGAAAGTACCTAGACTCGGATGAGCCAACTAGAACTCTCACCCATAATTAATCCCCCAAGAGGCTCTATAATTTGGAACTTCATTTTGGAATGTAGAGATATAATATCTAAACATGTAACCTGGGAAGTCTGAGATGGTAATAGTGTGTCCTTTTGGAGCAACTCATGGGGTGGGAATCCCCCCATTAATTGCACCCCAAGATTGGAAGAAATAAAAATGAAACAATAAGAGTATGGGGCATAAGATAGCCAACTACGACAAGATAACATATTGTCAAGGAACACCCAGCTGGAGCTGGAATGATGTGCAGTCCCTCAATGCTCCACAAGAACAAAAGGATGCATTGTCACAAATCCTCAAAAGTAGACACTTTATTGGGCCTCCAATGACAAGGATGTAATCAGATGGTGTGGTTCATCCACTAGCTCTTACAAAGTGAAGTTTGACTACAAAGTCAAAGAAATATCCATGGCTAAGCAAGATTGGCCATGCAATCTAATGTGGGGGGAAAATGCCTTCCTAAGGCCGATGTCTTTCCATGGTTGGCGATTCAGAAAAGAATTCTCATTGAGGATATATTAACAACCTTTGGTGTCCAAGGCCCGGGAAGATGTATAATGTGCAAAGAGAATGAGGAAATGACAAATCATTTACTTAATTATTATTGAGTATCTGGATTGTAATTGTCTAATTTTGTTTTGCATCAACGTTTCAGATCATACTGCATGATCCATCATCAGGATGTTGAGCCAAGAGAGCAAGAAATTGAAAAATAGAAGCAGACTTGGCTAGATAAAAAGGAGGGGCTAGAGAAGGAGAGAGAGGGGGTCAAGAGAAGGTCAAGCCCATAACCCAAGAAGACTAATTAAAGAAATAAAATATTTAAATGGAATAGAATAAACCATAAAAATTATAACAATAAAATTGAACACAACAAGAAGAAAAAGAATAAAAGAGAAAAAACGATAACACACTATAGAATAATAAATATTCTAATACATTAAAGAAATAATCAATAATATACAATAATATTTAAAAAACTATAAAAATATAATAACTAAATAAAACAAGAAGAAAAATCAAGGACAAAAAAGGTTAAGAGGAACCAAATAAGAACAAAAAGAATGGAAAAAGATAAATAAGAACACAAAGAATGAAAGAAGAAGTGAGTAAACACTAAATAAATAAATAAAGAACCAATAAGATAGAAAAAAAAATCAAAATAAAAGCATGGAAGCTGGAGAAAAGAAAAAAAGGGGACAAGACATAAAATAATGAAAGAAAACAAAAAAGAATAAGGATAAAAAGAAAAGAGAATAAGGAGAAGGATAAATAAATACTAAAAAACCAAAACCTACAAAGACAAAACCAACAAAAACAAACCAAATAACCATAAATGAATTAAGAACAAAAAGGAAAAGAATACAAAAAAGTTTTTTAATCTTAAAAAGATACAACAATATTAATACAATTCAACTAATTAAATAAATACAAAAAACAAACAAAGAAAAAAAATGAAAAAGAATCAAAAAGATAATTAACAATAGGAATAAAATGAACTCTAAACAATAGAGAGAATTCAAAAAATGAAGGACTAAAATAAAATAAAAAGTAGAATATAAGAATAAGGAAAATACCACTACAAAAAGACACTTGAAAATAACAAAAAAAATAAACAAAAAATTAAGAAATCTTCAAGAAAAACCTTAAAATAAAAGAACCCACAAGGAGAAAATTCTAAAAAATATAGAAGAATAATTTTTTTCCAAAAATAGAAAAAATAAAGAAGAATGAAACAAACACTAGAAAATTAACAAAAAGGACAAGAAAAACCTTAAAATAAAAGAGCCAACAAAGAGAAAATTCTAAAAATATAGAAGAAAAAATGAAATGCAAACAACAAAGAGAGAATTCAAAGAAATTAACAACACGAAGAAACAAATACCAAAAAATAGAGAATTCAAAAAGGAAGGAATATAATAATATAGAAGAAAACTAGAATAAGGGAAAAAGACACAAAAAAAAGTTAACAAAAAATAAAATAATTCATGAAAAAACTTAATAAAACAAAAAGCAAAAAAATGGATTATAATAATTAAGATAGAAGAGAGAGGAGAAATAAAGAAATACATAAAATGAAAGAAGATAAAAAATAAAGACTTACAAGGGAATAAAAAGAGAGAATAAGGAGAAGAATCCATGAAAAGAAGGAACAAAAAGAGAAAGGATCGACGACAAAAGGAAGGGGGAATTAGGTGGTTAAGGGAGGGGGACCACTAAGGCGATTTAAAAGGGGTTTCCAGGAGAAACTGAGACTCCAACCTTCATCTCAGTTGAGGTTAGAGGGGTGATTATGGATTTCAATTGCCTCCCTGAGCTTCCTCTTGAAGAAATTGTCTTCCTTGACAAAGGTTTTGGTATTTTCGAAGGCAATGTGATGCTTGGTCTTGGACGAGTGTTCTGCCAAGGCCGACTTTAAGATGCGATCATGTCTAATGTCGGCACTATGTTCTTTGATTTTGGTGTTGATGGAGCGACCAGTTTCCCCGATGTAAGGGATGTCGCATGAACACATTATTTTGTAAACACCCGCACTAAGGAGAAGGTCTTGGGGGTCTTTAGGGGAGGGGATATGATTCTGAAAAGTGGAGAAAGGTTTGAAAGTACAATTAAGACCCTTTTTGAGGAGGATTTTGGTGATTTTGTTGGAAACACCCTCCACATAGGGAAGGCTAGCTAAGGGGAGGGGAGGAGAGACCTTGGGTTGGAGGGTGAGCCTAGCTTTGGCTTGATTAAAGGCTCTGGTGATTTGCTTTCTTTTGTAGCCATTTAATGAGAAAATTTGAGAGAGATGGGCTAATTCTTGATCAATGTGCTCATCATCGCAAATAACGAAAGCCCTAAAAGCCAAAGTTTTGAGGATACCCGTTTTTTGGCTAGGGTGATGGTGAGAAGAAGAGAGAAGGTAAAGATAAGTGTGAGTGGATTTTCATAAGATAGTCCTAGATAAGGTACCATCATCTTTCCTAATGATAAGGACATCCACGAAGGGAAGCTTATTATTGGATTCTATTTCCTTGGTGAAGGAGATGGAAGGGGATAAGTTGGTTAAATGAGAGTGGAATTCCTCAAGTCTTTGTGTCCATGAGGCCAACATATGTTAGTATCATCAACATAGCATTTCCACCGCTTTGGTTTAAGGGGAAAGGATTGGAGAGCCAGAGCCTCAAAGTGTTCCATGTACAAGTTAGCTGCAATGGGTGAGAGGGGAGAACCCATAGCCAGACCATCAACTTGTTCATAGACTACACCTTGGAAAGAGAAGAAGGTGGATCTAAGACATAACTCAACTAGGGAGGCAATTTTATCACTAGTCTTTTGTCTAATAAGAGCAATTGTGTCTAGGATGGGAACTTTGGTGAAGAGGGAGACAACATCAACGCTGACAAGAAGGTCATTAGGATCTAACTTCTTATCTTTGATAAAGTCAATGAAGTGGGACAATTTTTTTATGAAGGAGTCATATTTACCAAGAAGAGGGGAAATGAGTTTAGCGAGATGAGTGGCCAACTTGTAAGTGGGGGAATTGATGGTATCAACTATGGGTCTAAGGGGGATTCCTACTTTATGGATTTTTGGCACCCCATAGATCCGAGGAGTGACTTCTTTGGAGGGGTAAAGCCACTTTTTTGTGCCATCATCAAAGGAAGAATGGGAAATGGCCAATTTAACCATCTTAGTTAATTTGGCAATGGGGTTAGAATTGAGGATTTTATTATTGTTGGCATCAGCTAAAAGGGCATGCATTTTGGTGACATAGTCACATCGGTTCGTGATCACCATTGTGTTTCCTTTGTCTGCCTTGGAGATAACAAGGTCATGGTTACTGAATAAACTTTTTAAGGCGAAGAGCTCAGCTTTCAGAATGTTACATTTCGGAGGCTTAGCATGTCTCAAGGTCACTGCACAATCTTGTCGAATCTCTTCTACAATATTCTTGTGAAGGGATTGCACTGCTTTTCCAATTTCAACAAGAAAGTCAACGACGGGAATAAAATGAGGAGAAATGGAAAATACTAGACCTATTTTTATGAAATTAAAAATAAGAGGGCTAATGTGGATGCTTGGAAGGTTTAAGACAAGCTTATTCTCCCAATCTTGGACAGCCGAGTCAAAATGAGAGTTGGCCTTGTACACTGCGGATAAAGAGGAGGGGGTCAAGGGAGAAGCAGGCAAGGGAGGGATAGGTGGGAGAAATGAGGAGATATCGATTGAAGGCAAATGAGACAAGAGATGGTCAATGGCCTGGAAATGAGATGGGAGGCCCAAGGCAGAACGAGAAGAGTGGATAACCGCCTGAGAAGGGTTTGAAAGCTTGAGATCAATAAAATTTGATTCAGACCACACACCAATCTTAAGAAGATTAGCAGAAAGAGAAATGACATTGAAGGAAGACCTACCACGCAAGGGAGGAGAACAATGAGAAAGCCTGAGATCGTTAAATTTTGATTTAGACCCCCCACCAATCTTAGGAAGATTATCAGAGTTAGAAATGAAATAGACAGGAGGCTTGCTACACAAGGCAAGAGAGCAAGAAGATGTTGAAACAGGTTGAGGCGACATACCTTGAGCTGAGGTCAAGTAACCATTGGAGAGAGGCTGGAGGCCATCACCATAGGATGCAATGCTCGATTCCATAGCTACAACCTGCAAATCTTGATTAGTGGAAATGATGCCAATAAAGTGAACCTACTAGGGATCCCTTCCGAGAGAAGAAACATTGGCGGCCATAACTGCACCATCCTGATTATCCTCTTGCAGAACAACACGAGCAACAGAGAGAGGAGATAAATCCACTAGGGAACTACCTTCATCACTGGTTTGAGGGCCACCTTCCATGACACCAATGGAAGAAAGTGAGTGATCATAGGAAGATGAAAAGGGCGTTGGCTCCAACAAGAAACTATCAATATTGCTATGGAAGTGAGAGTGGAACGCTATGGAAGAACCTTTTTCTTCAGTTTCACCGCTGCTTATCAAACTAGAGAATGGAAGGGGTGAAACCAAAGAAACAATAGGCACCGAGCTACAAGATGAAGGGGGAGACAAACGATCGCTAAAAGGATGGGAATGAGGTATGGGAATGGGGGGGAGTCACCATGAGACTGGAGAAGGGACTCTACTGGCGCAGAGGGAGAGTGAGAAGGATGTGAAGAGGAGGAGAAATGATTGAAATAACACCAAGGGCGCAAGGATGAAGGATGGATTGGAGTGAAGGACCAAGAGATAGGGGAACCAACACCAAGGGGACAACACGAAGATGAAGAGGAAAGCTGACCAGGATGGTAGAAATTGGAGCCCAAGGAACGAGGGCGCTTCCTACTGATCAGAGCTTGAAATTTATTTTTCTGCCTTTCTTCACATTTGGACTTGATTCATTAGTCTCTTGCTTGAGAAGTGGTGTCTAGAAGAATCCATAGGTCTAGTCTAATGGAGTGGGCCAGTTCAAGGTGTAATGGAAGAAGCCTGGAAGAAATTTGATTAATGCACACCCTGATAGATTTGATCACAGCCCGAAGAAGAGAAAGGCCCACCTTGAAGATCAATTTTTTTCCATGTTTTATCATAGTGGTCCGCTCTCGCTTCCATAGCCATATTGATAGTTTCCTGGTGGATTCACCGCCCTTTTTATCTTCTTGTGATCGCTTGCTTTCTTCCATCGCTGTCATGGAAGGTGGCCCCCAAACCAACGATGAAGGTAGTTCCCTAGTGGATTTATCGCCTCTCTTTGTTTCTCATGTTGTTTCGCAAGAGGATAATCAGGATGGTGCAGTTATGGCCGCTAATGTTACTTCTCTCAGAAGGGACCCCCTATAGGTTTGCTCTATTGGCGTGATTTCCACTAATCAAGATTTGCAAGTTGTAGCTATCGTATCAAGCACTGCATCCTGTGGTAATGGCCTCCAGCCTCTCTCCAATGGTTACTTATCCTCAGCTCAAGGTACACTGCCTCAACCTGTTTCAACATCTTCTTGCTCTCTTGCCTTGTGTAGCAAGTCTCCCATCTATTTCATTTCTAAGTCTGATAATCTTCCTAAGATTTGGTGGGGGGTCTGAATCAACATTTAATGATCTCAGGCTTTCTCGTTGTTCTCCTCCCTTGCGTATTAGGTCTTCCTTCAATGTCATTTCTCTACTGCTAATCTTCCTAAGATTGGTGGGTGGTCTGAATCAACTTTTATTGATCTCAGGCTTTTGCACCCTTCTCGGGCGGTTATCCAATCTTCTCGTTCTGCCTTGGGTCTCCCAACTCATTTCCAGGTCATTGACCAGCTCTTGTCTCATTTGCCTTCAACCGATGTCTCCTCGTTTCTCCCGCCTATTCCTCCCTTGCTTGCTTCTCCCCTGACCCCCTCCTCTTTATCCATGGTGTACAAGGCCAATTCTCATTTTGACTCGGTTGTCCAAGATTGGGAGGATAATCTTGTCTTAAACCTTTCGGGCATCCACATTAGCCCTCTTATTTTTAATTTCCTAAAAAGAGGTCTAGGATTTGCCATTTCTCCTCATTTTATTCTCGTCGTTGACTTTCTTGTTGAAATTGAAAAAGTAGTGCAATCCCTTCTCGAGAATATTGCAGAAGAGATTCAACAAGATTGTGCAGTGACCTTGAGACATGCTAAGCCTCCTACACGTAACATTTTGAAAGTTGAGCTCTTTGCCTTAAAATTTTTATTCAGCAACCATGACCTTATTATCTCCAAGGCAAACAAAGGAAATGCAACGGTGATCATGAACCGATGTGACTATGTCATCAAAATGCATGTCCTTTTAGCTGATGCCAACAGTTATAAAATCCTCGATTCTAACCCCATCGCCAAATTAACTAAGATGGTTAAATTGGCCATTTCCTTTGATGATGCCACAAAAAAGTGGCTTTACCCCTCCAAAGAAGTCACTCCTCAAATCTACGGGGTGCCAAAAATCCATAAAGTAGGAATCCCCCTTAGATCCATAGTTGATACCATCAACTCCCCCACGTAAAATTTGGTCACTCATCTCGCTAAACTCATTTCCCCTCTTCTTGGTAAATCTGACTACTTCATAAAAAAATTGTCCCACTTTGTTAAATTTATCAAAGATAAGAAGTTAGATCCTAATGACTTTCTTGTCAGCTTTTATGTTGTCTCCCTCTTCACCTAGTTCCCATCCTCGACACGATTGCTCTTATTAGACAAAAGACTAGTGATGAAATTGCCTCCCTAGTTGAGTTATGTCTCAGATCCACCTTCTTCTCTTTCTAAGGTGTAGTCTATGAACAAGTTGATGGTGTGGCTATGGGTTCTCCCCTCTCACCCATTGTAGCTAACTTGTACATGGAACACTTTGAGGATCTGGCTCTCCAATCCTTTCCACTCAAACCAAAGTGGTGGAAACGTTATGTTGATGATACTAACATATATTGGCCTCATGGACACAAAAAACTTGAGGAATTCCACTCTCATTTAAACAATTTATCCCCTTCCATCTCCTTCACCAAAGAAATCGAATCCAATAATAAGCTTCCCTTCCTGGATGTCCTTACCATCAAGAAAGATGATGGTACCTTATCTAGGACTATCTTCCAAAATTCCACTCACACTGATCTTTACCTTCTCCCTTCTTCTCACCATCACCCTAGCCAAAAAGCGGGTATCCTCAAAACTTTGGCTTTTAGGGCTTTCGTTATTTACAATGATGAGCACATCGATCAAGAATTAGCCCATCTCTCTCAGGTTTTCTCATTAAATGGCTACAAAAGAAATCAAATCACTAGAGCCTTTAATCAAGCCAAAGATAAGCTCACCCTCCAACCCAAGGTCTCTCCTCCCCTCCCCTTAGCTAGCCTTCCCTATGTGGAGGGTGTTTCCAACAAAATCACCAAAATCCTCCTCAAAAAGGGTCTTAATTGTACTTCCAAACCTTTCTCCACTTTTCAGAATCATATCCTCTCCCCTAAAGACCCCCAAGACCTTCTCCTTAGTGCGGGTGTTTACAAAATAATGTGTTCGTGCGACATCCCTTACATCGGGGAAACTAGTCGCTCCATCAACAACAGAATCAAAGAACATAGTGCCGACATTAGACATGATCGCATCTTAAAGCCGGCCTTGGCAAAACACTTGTCCAAGACCAAGCATCACATTGCCTTAGAAAATACCAAAGTCCTTGTCAAGGAAGACAATTTCTTCAAGAGGAAGCTCACGAAGGCAATTGAAATCCATAATCACCCATCTAACCTCAACCGAGATGAAGGTTGGAGTCTCAGTTTCTCCTGGAAACCCCTTTTAAATTGCCTTAGTGGTCCCCCTCCCTTAACTACCTGATTCCCCCTTCCTCTTGTCGTCGATCCTTTCTCTTTCTGTTCCTTCTTTTCATGGCTTCTTCTCCTTATTCTCTCTTTTTATTCTCTTGTAAGTCTTTATTTTTTATCTTCTTTCATTTTTTGTATTTCTTTATTTCTCCTCTCTCTTCTATCTTAATTATTATAATCCATTTTTTTGCTTTTTGTTTTATTAAGTTTTTTCATGAATTCTTGTATTTTTTGTTTTTTCTTGTGTCTTTTTCCCTTATTCTAGTTTTCTTCTATATTATTATATTTCTTC
This sequence comes from Sequoiadendron giganteum, assembly GCA_007115665.2. NCBI lineage: Eukaryota > Viridiplantae > Streptophyta > Pinopsida > Cupressales > Cupressaceae > Sequoiadendron > Sequoiadendron giganteum. The sequence continues at coordinate 521,861,814 of CM021104.1, read as the reverse complement.
CTTTTTGAATTCTCTATTTTTTGGTATTTGTTTCTTCCTGTTTTCTTTGAATTCTCTCTTTGTTGTTTGTATTTCATTTTTTCATTTTTTTCTTTTATATTTTTAGAATTTTCTCTTTGTTGGCTCTTTTATTTTAAGTTTTTTCTTGTCTTTTTTTAATTTTCTAGTGTTTTTTCCTTCTTCTTTAATTTTTCTATTTTTTTAAAAAATTCTTCTATATTTTTTAGAATTTTCTCCTTGTAGGTTCTTTTATTTTAAGTTTTTTCTTAAGGATTTCTTTATTTTTTTATTTTTTTTGTTTATTATTTTCAAGTGTCTTTTTGTAATGGTATTTTCCTTATTCTTATATTCTACTTTTTATTTTATTGTAGTCCTTCATTTTTTGAATTCTCTCTATTTAGAGTTCATTTTATTCCTATTGTTAATTATCTTTTTGATTCTTTTTCATTTTATTCTTTCCTTGTTTGCTTTTTGTATTTATTTAATTAGTTGAATTGTATTAATATTGTTGTATCTTTTTAAGATTAATTTTTTTTTATTCTTTTCCTTTTTGTTTTTAATTCATTTATGGTTATTTGGTTTGTTTTTGTTGGTTTTGTCTTTGTAGGTTTTGGTTTTTTAGTGTTTATTTATCCTTCTCCTTATTCTCTTTTCTTTTTATCCTTATTATTTTTTTGTTTTCTTTCATTATTTTATGTCTTGTCCCCTTTTTCTTTTCTTTTTCTCCAGGTTCCATGCTTTTATTTTGATTTTTTTTCTTATCTTATTGCTTATTTATTTATTTAGTTAGTTAGTGTTTACTCACTTCTTCTTTCATTCTTTGTGTTCTTATTTGTGTTCCTCTTAACCTTTTTTTCCTTGATTTTTCTTCTTGTTTTATTTAGTTATTATATTTTTATAGTTTTTTAAATATTATTGTATATTTTGATTATTTCTTTAATGTATTAGAATATTTATTATTCTATAGTGTGTTATCTTTTTTTCTCTTTTTCTTTTTCTTCTTCTTCTTCTTGTTTCAATTTTATTGTTATAATTTTTATGGTTTATTCTATTCCATTTAAATATTTTAATTTTTTAAGTAGTCTTCTTGGGTTCTAGGCTTCACCTTCTCTTGACCCTCTCTCTCTCTCTTTCTCTAGCCCCTCCTTTTTATCTATCCAAGTCTGCTTCTATTTTCACTTTCTTGCTCTCTTGGCTCAGCATCCTGATGATGGATCATGGAGTATGATCTAAAACATTGATGCAACAATAATTCACACAGTTACAATCCAGAAACTCAACAATAATTGATCATGGACTATGGAAACCTTATGTTATTAATAGATCAATTACTTGTAATGTGTCCTTATGCAAGAGAATGTTGGAATAGAATTTGGAGCAAATTAAACCTGCAATGCCCCATGCCGACAGACCTTGAAACCTGGTTCAAGATGTGGCCCCAAGGTGGCAGGAAATTGGTGTTTCGTAGAATCTGGCAGCTAACCCCATCCATAGTGTTATGGGAAATTTGGAAGGAGAGAAACATAAGGATCTTCTAGGGGAAGGAGATGAGCGAAGAAGGGATTTGGAGGAAAATTGAAAGGACCGTAGTAGAGCTTGTCAATGAAGATGCCCGGTCCAAAGCAAATAAGCAAAGAATATTCACAAATTGGGATGACAACTTAATGAGAGCAATTGAGGGTTTGAATCCACCACTTCTCAGTGGAAACAATGTGTGGCAAACAACAAAATCAAAGAGGGAAAAGATAATTTGGAAGGAGCCAAAAGAAGGATGGACCAAAATAAATTTTGATGGAGTCGCGTGTGGGAACCCAGGTCTAGAAGGTGCATGGTGTATTTCCAGGGACGCGCAAGGTAAAACCTTAGCAGAAAAATCCATTTCCCTGGGAAAGTGCATGAGCAATGAAGCAAAGTTTAGGGTCACAACTATTGGTCTGTAGTTGGGTCTAGAGATAGGATCAAAGTGTATACACCTAGAAGGAGATTCTCTCATAACAATCAATGCAATCCGAAAAGGTAGTGCCCCAAATTGGAAATTATACCATATGTTACAAAGCATCAAACAGTTGACAAGTTAATTTGAGGGCTTTTAAATAAGCCACATATATCAAGAAGGCAACAGCAGGGCGAATGAGCTAGCAAAAAAGGTGTCAGAAGTTAACACGTAAGAAAAGGGTCAGATGACTAGGAAGTTGTCGGATCGGGAGCAACGATAAGCCAAAAATTAAAAAAAGGACATCTGAGATACCGAAATAGATGCTGGCTAACAAAGCATATAATAAAATGAACACAAAATCAAAGCGGAGCAGATTGACAAGACATAATCCATAAATGGAAGGAGAGGGTAGGACATTGGAGCAAGTCCTAAGGGAAAGGAATTGACGGGTTTTTCGACACGATCTCTCACAAACAAACACTTTCATACTGTTAGTAAAGAAGGTGTCTGGTAGACACGCTTCAAAGGGCACAGACTGAATCAATCATCATGAGGAGGTAACACCTTCATTGTTAAAATCCAAGGTTGGCGATTGCTTAGGCAAACTATGAAAGTGCTATTTAGAGCAAGAAGCTAGGTGAGCTAGATCTAGAAATTTTGAAGAAGTCATATGTCCCAGGAAGCATGGACACGCCACTATTTCTAAACACTAAGAAGTAGTAGCAATCTTTTGTGGGTGAGATAACAGACAAAAAACTAAGAGGGTTGCTGAATTCTTCCCACCTAATGATTCTTTGGGCAACTAAAAAGTGCTAGTGCCAAAATTCTTGAAAGCATATAAGAGGTTCAAGGCCAATGGTTACATTCCAGTGATATTTTTAGCAATGTTGATTCACATGGGTGTCTCTAAGGCAAGATCCAAGAAACTTACCCAGATGGTCTTCATCCACGCGTGGTTGGCTGAGATTGATGAAGCTCTGGACAACATTGATGGTTACTTGATGATCCCAATGCCCTAGAACTACTACATGATGCATCAGAATGGTGGGGAGGTGATGGAATTTTTGTTGATTCAAACCATTGACCTAACAGGGTTTGTGAAGCTTTGTGATGAGAGGGAAAGAGGCATCTTCTTCCTTCTTAGAGCGACAGGGATGATGGCTGACCCTCCCCGTGGATGGGATTTGAATTATATAGAGGATGAAGGGCTACCAAGAGAGATAGTGGCAGGAGATGATGATGAATGGGACCTCACTTCAGGGGAAGTGTGGACACCGAACAATGAAAGAGACCTTGAGTAGAAAGTGAAAGGTCCAACCCATCAGAATTGTGGAGCCGACTATCTGGTCATGGCAAATTACTTAGCCTTCAAGAGATGGGAGGTGTCTGACAATGAGGAGGACTAAGCAAGGTGGGCTGGGAGCGGTTTGTGGCAATGGTATTTGCAGCAGGAGAGCAAGGCATGGCTCTGTGGTCTAACTCTGTAACTTTTTGATAATTTTTAGTTATCTGGGTCAGTCTAATAATGACAACCTTACAGAATTGGGTTTGTTCATCGAACAGTAGTTGGTTTTTTGGTTTGGAGGGGATATGGATGCTCTATGGGGATTTTTGATCTTGACCATGGGCCACTTTGAATTGCATAAGTAGGGTTGTATGGACTATTTTGGGTTGGGGGTGGAACTGTGTCTAAGTCCATGTCATAGAGGAAGTTGGTCATGATGAAAACCTAGAAATCTGAGAGAGATGTAATTATTTTCCTTTTATCAATATAGGGTGTTGCCCCTTGCAATGATTTAACGATAAAAAAGAAGAAGGTATATTTCAAATAAAATTTGCAGATCTAGAAAAGTATGAGAAACATAGTAAAAATTTACAAGCAAATGTTACAAGAAAAGAAAAGTTGTTGAGGAAAAGAAAAATAAGGAAAAAAAAGGGTACGAACCTCTTTAGAGGATCCATGACTCCTTGTGGAGGCTATGGCCTCCTCTAAAGGGGTTGACCCCCTTCCATTTTAAAACTCCAATACTCTCCCTTCACAAACAAAAAAACTGCAATGTTTGACTCAGTAGCCCAACAACAACAAAACAACCCTCTTCACATCCTCCTCTACTATCATCTCATTTAACCCTGTACATAAAATAAAATCTAAGATAAAATAGGGTTGAGAAAGGGACATACACAGACTTAGGGCAGGAAGAAAATTAAATTAACTTTTATGTTTTTCCAAATTTTACTTCTCAAGTTTTAGGTGTCACCCAAAGGTCTATCAAAATGGATGTGAATGCAAATTAAAGGGGATTTATTAGTTGTTGTGGTTTAAACTACATGGTTCAATATCATGCCATTTAAAATTCAGTCCTTTAAAAATTAAAAATCATTTCCTTGTTGTGTGGTTCGACTGAAGTAGAGTCAAAATAATAACATTTACCAACACCTCTTTTGGAATATATTAGAAGCTATTAATTTTATATATATAGTTAAAAATAAAATCAACATGTGAGAGAATTCATAATGTAATCGATCGGATTAAATAAAAATAAATTACTGCTTTTCTAAGTTAATATTATGATAAACTAGAATTATACCATTTATCTAATTGATGGGAATATAATTTTATCTGTTCTCATATCATAAACTTTAATTAGTAATTAGTAGTATTTATCCATGTAATTGATAATGGCATAGAGGTAACGAACCTTAATGTTAGAAATTTAATACTCCACAGAATTAATTATTAATTAATAGTAATTAGATGATAGATGCAATACTTATATCTATAATTTTTATATGCATAAAAACCAAACAAACTCTAAAGTTAGATATTCTGATATTATAGTTTGAGATTTGTTGAGGTAATTGCATTATAGATATAGAAAATTGTGATATTGATTTTATCTAAATAATGATCAATTTTAATTTATGAGATTAAACAAGCAATAAAAAAGAAATTGATATATCTATATAATACATATATGTGTATGTGAGTGAAAATTATCTACAAGTAGACACAATAAGAAATTAAATAATAATAAAATTGTTATAACTAATTTATGTTTTTGATAAGATAAGTAGCATTTACAGGGTGGTGTACCCCTAACACAATGAGCCACAAGGGCCAAAAATATCAAGTCCAAATAATATAGAAACTAGCCAAAAAAATAGAACATTGATCGTAGACTAATAACAGATAGCCAAAACACAGACTAAAAAACACCTAACTGTCATTATCCCAATTCTTTGACAGGAGGTCCATAGCGTCATCCCCGACCCAATCTTGATACTTGTCAGCATTCTTCCCTTCTAGCTCATCTTTTATAACTACAGACAGAGTGTTGGTGACAAAATGAACCAACTTAATAGTGAAGCGGGTGAAGCCAAAAAATCTCTTATCCAAACTATCCATTCTCTCCTTCAACACACGACACTCCTCCCCATCATCAAGAGCCTTCACATTCTCAGTATGCTCAACATCCAGCGGGTGCGAAGACTGAGAAGTCGAGTTCTCTTTCTACTCTTCACTATTATCAGGAATGGTGTGGGGCCCTTTCACATAATCCTCCTCCTCCTCCTCAGACATCTCATCACCCTTGTAATCTTTGTTGTCTGACCGCTCCTCCTCAGATTCCAAATCCACTTGCCTTTTTTTGTTATTCTAGGCCAAACGCCCAGACCTCCGGATGATGGTCTCCCCTCTAGTCACAACCGTCGCCTCCACCACCGTGTCACCCTTAGAATCCTTCCCCACAACATTTTTACCTCTGCTATCTTTCGTCGAAGGCTCCATTAAACCTTTCCTTTCATCTTTTCCTTTCTTCTTCGAGGTGGGTTTGTAAAAAAATTTGGCCGAGGTCACACAGACTGGCCGCAACACTCGTCTGGGCATTTCCCGCATTCTCTTTAAGATTTTTGGTGGTAGTCTTGGGCTTTGGAGTATCAGCAACACTCGAGTGGAGTTTTCGAATGGGACCTTTAGACTCGGCCAAGGAAATGTTGGTAACAACAAGGGGTTCGATTTCCTCCATATAGACAACAAATATGGGCTTAGGTGGGTATAAATCAAGATGAAAATGATAGAGTCTCATAATGAGACCTTGGTGAAGTGGCAAAGGAGGGGTGTCATCAGGGTTAAGGCTAGCAGCTTCAATGTATTTTTCCACAAAGCTTTCTAGATCCATAAGCAGGAAGAAGGGAAAGCTTAATAGAACTTTGTGCCTAAGGTGATTCAAAAGAGGGAAATGGTAGAAAAAGTAGTTTTTGTATCTACCTTCGAGAGTCACGTATTTCATGAGTGCCAGGCAGACTTGGTCCCATGGCTACAAAAGGGCCTCCCGCTCAAAACCCAACTGGTTACAAACCGACTTCTCATTCCCCACAAAAAATGCATTCATGTTGTCATTATCCTGGGTCTTGGTATGTTTCAAATACTTTTTCCCATTACACTGTAACCCTGTCGCTTGCACAATCACGTCTTCATTCACCTCAAAATAAATCCCACCCAGAGTCACTCTCTAGTCCTTCCAAGAGTTGGCAAAATGCGTAGACAATTTGGGTCATGACCCACAAGACTCTTTGTCAAGGGAGTCAGGCCACCTTCGACACAAATATGAATTCACTGCAGTTGTCTGGCTCCATCCGCACACGATCACCACCCATAATGCCTCTCTACACAAGAAAAAACCAGAGAACCTATAAAAGCAAAATGTTAGAAATACTGGTAAAATGAATGGTTTCCTACACATAATGGATATTTAGCCAAATAAAGCAGCGTTGGTTAATCAAGGCAATGTGCAGGACACACATGTGAAGAGGGAAATCTCTTAACTCAATCTTGGTTGTATCATAAATGGGAATCTCCAAGTGATTGTGGCTAGGTAAGCAGGACATGATGGAAAAGCAAGGTTTATCAGCCACGTTGTCCATACATAAAAAGCTAGGCAAGATGGCTGCGGGGCCAAATTTAGTAATAACAAGGAACTCAGGTTTGAGATGCGGAGATAAAATAGCGGAGATGGAAAAGCCAAAAAGGGGATTTCCCACATAATGAGTTGTCACATCCAAGTTTAAATCAACAAACTTAAGGAAGAAACGATAGTTTAAAGCAATCCCCAGAAGGAGATAACGTAAGGTACGACCTTGCCAAGTCTTAATCAAGAAGTACCCGCCATACTTCCTTATGAAGACAAATTTATCAAACACGAGATTAGCTTTAAAATTCAAATCCTTCCACTTGTAGGCCACCTTAGCTTTTGTACCCATCCACCTAGCCCAAAGAACAAGCATATGGACACCCCAAAAAAACCCCAGAATCATATACTTGGTAATCATCCTATTAAGTTAGGGTTTTGTTCTTTCAAGACTAGGTCTTGAATTCTTAGCGGTAAGTTCCCCAAATTGCGCCAACATTTAGAGAAATTCCAAAAGGTGCCAAAGTTGGCTAAGGCATCAGCCACTTGATTGCCCTCCCGATAAATGTGGGTAATATTCCTTAATCTTAGCTTAGACATAAAGAGCCTTATGTCCAATAATATATTCTTCGTACTCCATCCAAGTATTTTTCCAAAGTTAACTACATCAATAATGGACTTAGAGTCATCTTCAATGTAAAGGTTCTCTATCCCAAAAGAAACAACAATTTGTAGGCCCTTTAGCAGTGCACGGGCTTCCATTTTCATAGAGGATTGGACACCGATTCCACCAGCATAACCTACCACAAGATCACCTCTGGAATCTCTTATCACACCTCCTATACTAGCTCTACCCGGGTTTCCTTTAGTAGATCCATCAAAGTTGAGTTTAAACCAACCTCTATCTGAAGGTTCCCAAATAGTGTTACTCCTAGCTAGGGATCTGGAGTTGTCATAGGAGCTTGCACCCAAATTTTGATGCCAAGCCTTGGCCATATTAATTTCACTCTTAGTGGATCCCTTGTCCGGAGTTTTCCCATTGAAGAGGGAAATTTTTTCTTCTATAAGTCGAGCACCTATACCGAAGACCTCCTTAAGACACCTCTCAGTATTCCTGAAAATCCTATTGTTCCTCTCTTTCCATAAGCACCAAAAAATAATGGGAGGGACCTAGTTCCAAATTTCTCCAGGAAAGGGGTGAATATATGGACCAAACTAGCTCAAAATAAAAGATTTAATATCCTTACACATAGCCCATTGAATGCCTAATCTTTAAATAGCCATACCCCACACTTCAACAAAAAATGGGCAGTGTAACAACAAGTGGTCAACAGATTCATCACAACATTTGCTTAAGAAACGTCTGTTGGGGATATGAAATCCTCTTTTCCTCAAATTGTCCTGGGTAAGAATCCTGTTGTGACAGGTGATCCACCAAAAGAAGTTGAATTCCAGGATCATATGTCAATTCCAAATCTTCTTCTAAAGGTCAATGGCATCACCCTAGTCTGTCAACAGATTGTAAGCCAATTTGACAAACAGATCTCCCTACTTATCACAAGTCTAGAAAAATTCATCCCCCAAGAAGGATGAGGGAAGGCTAGTAAGAGAAAGTAAATCTTGCAGAGACTTAGCTAAGTGACCTATAACTAGGGAAAAAGGGCAGAAAAGGGCCAAATCATTCCAATTCCTAGCCCCAGGAGGCCCAAGAACATAGTCCCTGATGTGGACACCAAAGAACCTTTGAGCCAGCCTCTTGAGATTCCTAAATTTAGAAATTTCCAGAGGGGTGTCGAGTAACTAGGGATCTTCCCAGAATATGATCTTAATACCATTACCAATCTTCCATTTTATCCCACTCTTGAGGAGACCCTATAGGCTGCAAATGCTCCTCTAGGCCAAAGAACCCTGAGGATGAACCTCAGATAGGCAGCTAACCAAAGGCTTGTTTTGAAGATATTTAGCATTCATGATTTTACACCAATCCTTCGTGTTCCTTAGATGGTCCCAACCCACCTTGGCCATCAAGGCCTTGTTAGTGTGGGAGACAATCCTAATCCCAATACCACCACAGTGTTTAGGTTGACAAACTTTTTCCCATTTTACCAGGGAAAATTTCTTCTTGTCCTCGGTCCCAAACTAGAGGAAGTTTCTTTGGATTTTTTCAAAATTTTCAGCTATAAACCTAGGAATCTTGAAAATAGAGAGAAAGTAAATTGGAATATCTTGAAGAGCAGCAGAAAGGAGTTGAAGTTTACCAGCATGGTTAAGGATGAAGCCTTTCCACCCAGCCAGTTTCCTTTGGATTCTTTCAAGAACCGAGTTCCAAAAGTCAGGACTGACCTCCTTGATAGTGAGGGGGAGACCAAGGTAAACTGAAGGAAGAGCCCCGAACTTATATCCCAGCACAATAATCACCCTAGCTTGCAAGTTAGGAGTGTTGTTAAAGAAGTAAATCATACTTTTGTTGTAGTTAATGCATTGTCTAGAGTAGGCAACATAGTTGTTTAGACAGTTTTTCCACTTCCTAGCTTCAATCACAAAGGATTTCCCAAATAAGAAGGTATCATCCGCAAATTATTGTATCACATTCGGATCTAAAGAAGAGGCATCTTTGATTCCCTTTATAGCACCGTCCGACAACAAACTAGCAAAGTTCTTGCTCAACACATCCGCAATCATGATAAATAAAAAGGGTGAGAGGGGATCACCAGGTTTGATCCCTCTACCAGCAGAAAAAATCCAAAGGGGGCCCCATTAATCAGAACAAAGTACTTGATCATTGTAACACATTCCATTATGAGTTTGACCACAGATTGGTCAAAACCAAACTTGAATAAGACTTTAGGGAAGAAGTCCCATAATACCTTATCATAGGCTTTTGATATATCTACTTTAAGGGCCATCCCCGTATAGTTGCATCTGTCCATAGAGTGGAGTACCTCATGGGTGGTCAAAGTTGCATCAAGGATATGATGATCAAGCACAAACCCTTTTTGTGTGGGACTAATGAGTTTTTCAAGGAGGGGTTTGATTCAGTTCACCAAGATCTTGGAGAGGATTTTGTAAAAGGTATTGCAGAGGCTAATGGGATGAAAATCGGTCATAGATTGAGGATCAACAATCTTGGGGATTAAAGAAATGAAAGTGTGGTTCAATTGTTTGAGGATCTTACCAGATTTGAAGAAATCATGGGCAACCAAGACAAGGTCCTCATCAATAATCTCCCAAAAGTTCTAAAAGAAGGCAGGGGAAAACCATCAGGGTCAGGAGCTTTAAAAGCCCCCATACTGAAGGTAGCCAATCGGACCTCCTCTGGAGTGACAACACTGAGTATCCCAAGATTATCATTATGGGTGATGATGGTCAGAAGATGGTTTAACAACAAATTATCTAGAGCCGGATTAAGCGCCTCAGCAAGAGCCGAGTAGGCCTCCTGAAAGTAATCAATAGCCAGAAGGCCGATCTAGGTGGGCGTAGAGATCATCTCCCCCCGTGCATTAATCAATTTAGAGATTTGATTCCTTTTCTTATGTTTAATAGCCGAAATGTGAAAGAATGAGGTGTTCCTGTCGCCCTCTTTCAACCATTGGACACTAGATTTTTGTTTCTAAAAACTTTCCTCTTTCCTTAGAATTTTATCCCACTCCTTCTGACTCTCTATTTCCTAGTTGTGAGTCAACAGACTGACATCCCCTTCCTCCATTTCTTTTTGTATATTTTTCAACTTTTCCCCTATAACTCTTTTCTTTTGGAAAACATCTCCAAAAACTCGCTTGTTTCAGCCTTTCAGCATACATTTAATATGTTTAAGTTTGAAGAAGATCCTAAACATGGGAGAGCCACGAACAAGGATATTCCACCATTCAATAATTTTGTTCTTAAAGTCAAGATGGGAATTCCACATTATTTCGAACCAGAAAGGGAAGGGTCCCACAGCAGAAAGGTCATTTCAGATCAGCAACAAAGGATTATGGTCAGACACTGTTCTAGGCAGAGCCCTGAGATTAGCACTAAGCAGGCTAGTCCAGTGACCAAAATATAGGAAACGATCCAATCTAACTTGTATTAAATTTTCTCCAAAATTCCTATTGGACCAAGTAAAGGTTTGGCTAGAAAGGTCAATGTCGATCAGGCCGATAGAACTCAAGAAGTTAGCCAAATCGGACATGTTGTCAAAGTAATCAACCATACCACCACTTTTCTTCGAAGGGTATAGAGGAGAGTGAAATCCCCAGCCACCATCCAACGAGAGCCAAAATTATTTTTAACCCAATCAGAAAGAACCTGCCATAAGGCATTCCTAGCATTCCTCTGGTTAGGAGCATAGACATTGATTAGAGACCAAGATCCACAAGGTAGGAGAAGGAAACTCCCACACTATTCTTGCAATGAAAAAGTTTAGAACCAGTAAACCTAGAGGGGTTCCAAAGCACAACAAGGCCACTCAGCACCCCATCAACATCACTATAGAAGTAGGAGGCACCCAACCAAATAAAATTTGCAACTTTATCAAAAATTTCCTTCTTCATCTTGGTTTCTTGTAATAGTAGCATATTGATCTTATGTTCTAAAACATAGTTCTTCAGAGCAAGTTGCTTGTGGGAATTGTTTATCCCATGCACATTCCATGACATGACCTTCATTTCTGACCTTTCTTGGAGGACATGTCTAATGTCCTCTATTTACCCAAGGCAATCTCATTTGTAGTTTATCTCAGCCTAGTGTCTCTCTGGCTGGGTCTGCCAGGTTTGGAGTCACCTCCCACATCCACCTTCTTTTTCCTCCCTCTTTTCTTCAGAGTTATCCAGTTCTCTTCTTCCACAACTTTCTCTAGCATCAAGCCCTTTGTATTTTCTATCGTTTCATCAATAACTCCATTACTCCCATCTTCCCAGATTTCACCTTCCTCACCCATTGTCTCACTTGTCCCAGCAGATCCCATCTCCAACAGGGGGCCATCAACAACCTCATCCCCCCTTAAGCGCGGCCAGAGGCCAAATCATTGACCTCCAGGGATTTAATAGCAGTCTCAACCAAAGTTAGAGTGGCAAGACTCGAAGTCGGAACCACTCCAGGATCCACCAAACCAAAAGGAGAATCCCCAGGGGAAAGTGAGGTAACTAACCCCGGAGACATGACCAGAGGAACATCATCCTTCGGTAACTCATTTTCTATAGGAGGTCGAGAACCATCAACAGAGACTCCCATGTTAAACTCCTGCTTAAATGTGGATTTACAGTCAGAGACAAGGTGGCTAGCTTTAGCACACTTCTGACAATAAACAACAACATTTTCATAGCACACTAGCTGAACCCAGTTGCCAAACTTAGAACATAGCTTCACCGAGTTAGGAAGAGTCTTGTTCACACAAAATTGGGTAAAGACTAACCTGGACTTCAGTTTGGTGATGGAATATGAGGTGATAAATTTCCCCATAGAGTCCCCAATGCTCTTGAAAATGGCTTCATCCCAAAACTCTAAGGGTAACCCAGGCAAACGAACCCAGATCGAAGCCGATTTGTTTAGATCCATAGCAGGGTCAAAACCCAGCTTCCAATGACATAATGCCAGGCTATGCTTCCCATACACCCAGGGCCCAGAAGAGAGGACCGTCACTAAATCATCTGATGCCGTAAAATTGAATAGAAAGAGACCATCCGCCATAGTGAAGATCTTCACACTACCTTTGAGATGCCATTTAGCAGCAACCCACTTCTGAACCATGTCCACAGTTGGACGAAAGGACAAGAACCGACCCACAACCATGTTCTCCATGGAGGAGAGAATCCTATCACTGATAGAGTCAGGAATAGAAAAATTCATCCCAGAAGCTGTGATTTCCTCAATAAGAGGAGGAACAGGGGATGAGCTCTTTTTTCCATTGGTCAACACATCCTTCCACCCCAAGGTTTCCAAAAGAATCTCCACCGCCGACACATTCTCACCAAAAAGGAGTGAAATAATGGGTGACTCTAAAAGACCCAAAAACAAAGGCACTAACCCATCAAGAGTGGCCCTCGAGGGACACGAGTCTGCATGTGACAAGGTGAGGCTCGGGTCAGGAGGGGACAAAGGCGGACCATGGGGTACCCCAGGGTAGAATCCACCATGCGCACAAGAAGTTCAAAACACGGCCAGAGGAGAGAGGAGCGGGAATTAAATTTGTATTTTTAACTAATTTATGTTATTTTTAATAGTGGAATTAAAATAAAAAAAGATATTAATAAGAAGAAAGATTGAAATAACATAATCCGTATAATACCAATGTGATAATCAAAAGAAAGATTAATATTAACCTTTATAGTTAAAATTCATGATAAGCATCATTGTCGTAAAGCTAGTTATACCCATTAACCAATATTGATATTTAATAAGGGTAAAAACAAATAGATAAAGTGATATGAAAGTGTTGGTTGAATAATTATATTAATGAAGTAATATGCATTAGGTTCCATATGGATTATACTAACACTAGTATAATCATTAATGTTAGTCGTGGTCTTGAGTTCACAACACTACAAATGTAAGGATTTTGGTGTTAAATATTTAGATGGTCCTATATCAATGTGTATGTCGATCATGAAAAAAAAAATTAAGATACATTATTAAATTATTTTATAAAATTTAAATGGAACTTAGCTGATAACAATAATGTTTCATTAATAAATAAATCATAGTTAATCTACAATGCTACTCTTGGATATTGAGTAATAAAGAAAATAATTATCAATGCTTGATATTGGTCCTATTAACTTATGGGTTTTGGAATGATGATATACCACAAAGATGATAGTATGCAAAATAATAGTAACTTAGTATTACGAGCAAATGACATTAATAATGTTCATAACAATCATAATGCATTGATATTGAAACTATCTTCCATAAGGAAGGAATTATTATGAATGACACATAATTATTAACATTGATATTTTTGTTCAGCTTAATAGTAATAATAGTATCTTTGCTAGAATTGACATTTAAATCTTGAAGTCGACAAGGGATTTAATCATAGTAAAACTATCGAGGTTAAAACAACACTCTATGGTGCCAATTCATTTGATCGATCAAAGATATTATAATAATGTTACCCTGAATTTAAACTATAATGGTTAGTAGTGGATGATGTTTTACGTAGCTATAAAAAATATTGTAGGTTGTGTTCATTGCCAAGTGTAAAATTTAGGGCATGATAGTACCACATTGTAGATCATTACTAGGCATGCAATCATCACTATCACAATCTATATGGTCATCATTATGTTTATGGATAGATGACACACGTGTATCTAATCATATTGGATGAGTGCTAATTAGATTCATGAAGGAAAAGAGGATACATGATAGGACAAACCCTCCATTTAAATGATAACTTTACCTTGATAATAACGTGGGCCCTTAAAATAACAAGGATAGAGGGATATTGTGTAATGAAAGATACAAAAATATTAAAGTCTAAAATATATGTATGAATATTAGCCATGAAACAATACCTAAGAAGAGTCATAAGGTGGAATATGTAGAGGAAAGGTGTGCTAAAACATAAATCACAATTTACACTTAAACCTTAATAAAAAAATAATCATTTGAAGATAAAATCTAAAAATAGATGATAAATTATAATTATATCATATTTGAAAGCCTTAATAAACATGTGAGATCATACAAGGATAATATATAAGATCAAATAAATTCACTAAAAATTAAAGGAAAATAATCTTTCCCAAAACTTAGTCTAGAGAAATCCAATAAGATGCATACACATAAGCATAATTAACCTTTTAAACTATTTAATAATGGTAGTTAGGATTGGTAACCTAAGAATTTACAATAACTAAATGCAAGAATGCAAATTGAAATAATGCTACTTAGCTTTATAACTAAAATGAATGTTCTAAAATCTTTAATGCTTAGAAATTAAGAATGGTAGGTAATACTATGATATTTTTTTAAAAAGGGGGTAAAAACTATTGAAATCAAGAACTAAATAGTACAAAGGGATTAGGGAACACACAAGCTCCCAAGAAAGACATCACAAAAACACCCAACCAAGACAAAAACCACCATCCACACCGTCACAAATGCCTTAACCATCCATATCCTTAGTGATGACCCTCTCTAATTCAAGACAATAATCAGGGGACAACTATCCCCATTCCTTAATCTTCCAATCCTCGGCATGATCCGAAGCCCACTTAGCCAAACAATCCACAACCCTATTCCATTCACACGGAATGTGAACAAAAGACACCACTTCCAACATAGAGCACAACTATAAAATCTGTCAAACCACCAAGGCAAGCTGCCAATTAACCTCAACCACCTTATGCTCATGCAATAGATTAACAATAATCTATGAGTCAAATTCACAGATAATCCTATGCCAACCCAAAGCACAAGCATGCTCAATAGCCATGAGAATCGCCAACCCCTTCATAAGGTTGTTAGAATGATGGCCTTTGTGAATGGAGAAAAAGAAAACAACTAAGCTAGAACTGTCTCTTCCAACTCCACCAATCCCAGCAAGCCTAAGATTACCCCTAGAGGATCCATCCGTATTGATCGTCGGAACATTTGCCAGAGGAGGCAACCATCTTCCAACCCTTTGAACCTTCTTTTTAACCCGCCTACCTCTTTTGACACAAGCAAAGACAAAAGTCAACCCCTGTAAGCCCAATCTATTCATAACATCATCATCACTCCCTTCCAAAGGATAAGCCACTTCACATTTGGCTTCTATAGTCTCTTGGATCATACCAACAATTTTATGCCAAATTTGTTGAACCATCAGCCTATCTCCACAAAAAACCCTACAATTCCTTTCCAACCAAATTTTCCAAAGGAGGAAAGTAGGACCAATGCACCACACAATCTGAAGGAAAGAGGCCTGGGAAGGAGGTCTTCCAAGACTGCTCCAGAACTCAACAAGGGAAGAAGCATGAACACAATGGTGTTTCCACACACCCCACCATAAATGCCAAAGTAACGTAAAATAAGGACAATGAAAAAACAAGTGGGAAGGATCCTCCTCATTACAACCACACAAAACACAAATAGAAGGACCCTAGAATCCCCGCTTTTGAAGATTATCCCAAGTCAAAAACCTATTCCAAGCCAAAGTCCACACAAAACAATTACACTTTGGCCAAGAAAACTTGTTCCACACATATTTCCACCAAGGGACCTCCACCCCACCGAACTTATGAGCCAACAACTCTTGATACCCACTAGCCATCGTGAAAGAACCCTTAGGATTCAGGCTCCAAGCAAGAATATCCTTATCCCTAAGGGAGATGCAATGTCTACCAGCCAAAATATTTTAAAGCTCAACACACTCCTCCTCCATCCCAACCACCAGCCAATTGCAAGGATCCTTCCACCTAGCCACCTCCATTTTCCCACATGAATAGGAAGCCTTAAAATCAATCACCCTTGACCAACCAACCTCTAGGAAGTGTTGACAAAGATTCAAAAAATTAGGATATTGGCACAAGATGGGGGAAAATTGTCCCAAGAATCTGACCAAAAGAGGGCCTCAACCCCCTATTACATATTCAGAACAAGCCCTCCTTGATCAATGCAACCCCTTTCATAAGTGTTCCCCAAATCATTGAACCTTTCCCCACCAAAGGAAACCTAAGAATTTCCTCCTTCAAAACCCCCAGAAGGTACTTGTGAGATAAAATTCTAGACCAGATGCGATCTTGCTCCACACACCATCTTAAACAAAGCTTTGCAGCCAATTCCAACCCTGACCAAGTCGACTACCACAATCCAAGACCCCCAAACTGCTTTAGGCTACACACAATATCCCACTTCACAAGGCTCCACTTGGAAGAGGACAAGTTGCCCACCCATAAGAATTGTCTAGCCAAATAATCCAAATCCTTTACAAACCCAACCGGAGCCACTTGGAGCATGTTTATTTTATGATAAAAAAAGAAAGCAATTAGAAAATGCAACACATGAGACAACGAACACCACAAGATACCCTGGGAAAAACCCAACAAATATATCTCTCATATATTTAGGAATAAGAGCAGAAATATGCTTACAACTCAGGCCCAACACAAGGCCAAATAGATACAATGAATAATAACACCTCTCCTAGATGCAATGATACAAATGAATATGTTTCTCCTTGAATTCGGTCTACTGCTACAAAATGATGATATGCTGCTACAAGATGATGATATGCTGCTCAAGTATGAACTTCTTCTAGGAATACGAATTATGATGAATGAACTTGATTTCCCAATGAATGATTACCATCTTGTATTTATAGGCAAGGACGTGACTCTTCATGAGATAGGTCGGCCCAATAAGACATGACTCTTGTTATTAATTAAGTCCCGACCTAAATTAATTAATAAACAAATATTAATTGTCTTCTAATGAATTCACATCTTCTCATGTTGGCCATAAATGAAGCACCTCTTCATTTGAATATAATATTAACAATTCAAATAGCCGTTAGGCTATAATTTGAATTGCCTTCAATAAGACGTGCTAAAATGGAAGTAGCAGCTCGACGCTGCTTAATAACATCAACACTCCCTCTCAGCTAGGGAGGATACTTCCAGTTGAATAAGACATATCACCTCATCATGATGTCAACCACAATGGCTACACCCATGTGTGGAATAAAGCATATCACCTCATCGTGATAGTATATCACCTCATAGTGATAACATATCACCTCATAGTGATATCAATCATCATGGCTACACCCATGTATGGTATGTACAAGTGGTCATCACTCAACATGATGTTGTCACCTCATCGTGACATTCACCATGTCTCTCCCAGAGGGTGAAAACACAAGTACAAGACAAATCATCATGGATTCTCTCATGTGATGTTGTCATGGTGTCACACACATGACATCCACCATGGCTCTCCCAAAGGGTGGAAACAAGGGATTTCACCTTGAAGTTCGCTCATAGAGAGAAATGCATTAACAAGGGCTTGCACCTCAAATCTCTCTAACAAAGAGAAATGCATTAAAGCAAATATGAAGATCACTGATACTGAGACTCCTTCTCAACTAGGGCTTCATTCTCCACAATACCAAGCTTGTCTTAGAAGTACACAAACTTTACTCTGGCAAGAGGCTTGGTGAGAATGTCTGTCATCTGCTCATCAGTGTTGGAGTACTTCAACTGTATTGCTTTCTTCAATACCATATCTTGATATAATGGTATTTGATCTCAACATGTTTAGTTCTATCATGAAACATAGGGTTGATAGAAAGCTTCACACAACTCTGGTTATCACAATGAATGATAGTCGGCTCCAATGATTGTCCAACCAATCCTGCAAGGAGCTTCCGAAGCCACACTGCTTCTTTAGTTGCCACACAAGCTGCAATATACTCGGCCTTTGCGGTGCTCAAAGCCACTGAAGACTGCTTCTTGCTACACCAAGAAATCATCGCAGACCCCAACCATATTCTTTAGATTTAGTAGGATCCCTCTGAATCTTCAAGTACTTGCAACAACCTTCTGACCTCTTCGTCTGAGATTGCCTGCAATGCTTGCCTTAGAGAATGTTTTTCAGCACACACCTCTGAAACTGTAGAGAGTTCTGGATTGACCTCCTCGACCTCAACCCAAATCACTCTATTTTGAATAGGTTTGTGGAGCTATCAATGTCAAATCCAGATGATAGTCTTGAGCAATTTTGATCTCAACAACTGAAGGGATCCTTTAAGGATTTAGCACATAGCCTTGCAATATAGTAATCTTCACTTCTTCTCAATGAGATACAAAACTCCCTCTAGATCCCTACTTCAGAGATTGCAAAGAAGACTTCTGGAGGTGAACTCCCTCTAGCCACCAACTCAGTCCCATGACTGCAAGTTGTGATTTCATGCTTGATAATTTCTTTGGTCGACATGTCTTCCTCACAAGATGCCTCAAGCTTTTCATCACAAAGCAATCTCTCATCACCTTCTTGCTCCTAGATCTATCCTGGAAGCATTTTAGAGAGAGATTACTAACAGTTTATAACTATTCAAAGAAATATCAAGGCTAGAATTATACAAGGTTTACTATCTAAAGTTATAGCAAGAACACGCAAGAATTTATGAACAATATTAAAACATGAATAAATAAATCAACCTATAAGAGAAATATATCAAAAGATCAGAATGAAGGGATAAAGAAAGTTATCTTTATTGAATTTTGATGTAACTCTTTCTTCCATCTTTTACTCCTCTCGAGAGTGCTAAACTCAACACAACAAAAGACAATCTGCACAACTACAAATTTCTTGAATGCATTATGCAATTAGCATGTAGGACCAACTCTCTCCAAGAGTTCAAGGCTCTATCACAGTTCATGCATTAGAGAATGATATTGATGTGACCAAATAATCACCATCGAAATTGCACTTCTCTTTTTATTTCACAGTCACACTTAGAAATCTTCACAACCAACATGAAATAACTAGCAATGAATAAATGAAATCTTCAAAGGATCTTATATTAGTGAACATAATTCAAGAGAAACCACTATCTCTCTTTACTAATTACAAGATCCAAGTAAATGATATAACTCAGCAAACAAAATTACAACCTAAAAAAATGATTTCAAGGGTACAAACAAAAATACTTATCTCTTTCTGTTGGTACACCACAATCTTCACATTGCACATAAAAAAAATGTTTCTCCTCTCACAGGCCCATCTTAACTCAAAAACAGTGTAATTTCCAAACTATCTTTTATACATCACGCAAGACGATTAGATGCAAGATCATCCACGTACTCTCCTTTAGGCGCTCAACCATAAGCTAAAGTAAGGAATTGGAAATCTGATATAGATTTATCAACAGGCTACGGCTACACAAATTCTGACTCCTAGCTCCAAGTATCCTTTTCTCCACTCAAGAAAGAATGCCAAAGGGTGCCACCCCAAGTACTAAAGAATTCCACTTTCAACACATGCGCATTAGCCAAAGTAGAAAATTACTTCTTATCAAGTCTATGCGGCCTGGCTGAAGGTCTCTTATAAGAACTGGCAAATACTAGTAGTAGAGGAATTTCTTGAAAGATAGATTCCAAGATAAAGGTTGATATCTTCAAAAACATTCACTCCTTACAATTTTGACGAACCATTATCTCTGTAGCCTTGTAACATGTTAAGGATTGATGACCTTAGAAGTCTTCGAGACTATCTGAATACTGCTTGCAGCAAATATGATGAAATTCGTCTCAAGGTCTGCTTATGAATCTCTTAGAATTGCATGGAAAAATCTGATCAAATCTTCTTCAAACCCACTTTGATACCATGTTGATTTTATGATCAGAAAAGAAATAAATCAGAAAATGCAACATATGAGACAATGAACACCACAAGATACCCTGGGAAAACCCTCCTAAGTCGAGGGGAAAAACCCAACAAATATATCTCTCATATATAGGAATAAGAGTGGAAATCTGCTTACAACTTTGGCCCAACACAAGGCCGAATAGATACAATGAATAATAGCACCTCTCCTAGATGCAATGATACAAATGAATATGTTTCTCCTTGAAATCAGTCTGCTGCTACAAAATGATGATCTGTTGCTACAAGATGATGATCTGCTTCTCAAGTATGAACTTCTTTTAGGATGCGAATCATCTTGATTTCCCAATGAATGATTACCATCTTGTATTTATAGGCAAGGATGTGACTCTTCATGAGATAGGTCGGCCCAAGAAGACATGACTCTTGATATTAATTAAGTCGACCTAAATTAATTAATAAACAAATATTAATTGTCTTCTAATGAATTCACATCTTCTCATGTTGGCCATAAATGAAGCGCCTCTTCATTTAAATATAATATTAACAATTCAAATAGCCATTAGGCTATAATTTGAATTTCCTTCAATAAGACATGCTAAATTGGAAGTAGTAGCCTAATGTTGCTTAATAACATCAATAGAGCATACATCTATAAATAGGAAGAGCCTACACCATAGATTTAAGTAGTTGAACACGTCGAGAAAATGACAACCATCTATGAGTCCAATGAGTAACCTTCACATGAAACTTGTCTAGAATATTATGCCATGAATCCTTAGGGAGACTACAGTAGAGATAGGAATGCCAAGATAGGTTAAAGAGAGACCCAATTTGAAACCTCAAAATATGAGCAATCCTTTGTTGAATAAGCCGTAGAGTATTGAAGAAGAAAATGGAAGATTTATCTTCGTTAATCATTTGACTAGAAGCAACCAGATAAATATACAAAGTCTTACATAAATTCATGGCTTCTCTAATCTTAGCCATACCCATCAAAGCAGTATCATCCACAAATTTTAGGTGAGACTGAGGAGGCAAACCATTTCCCCACACCAACCCTAAATAAAACCCAACTCCACATTACATTTCACCAATCTCCCCAGACCTTAAGCAAGAAGAATAAATAAATAAGGAGAGAGAGGATCCCCTTGACAAAGGCCCCTAGAGCACTAAAAAGAGAAGAAGGTCACCATTTATTAGCACCGAGAAAGAAGTGGAAGAAACACATGACATAACCCACTGAACCCACTCTTCAACAAAACCAAAGGCAATGGGAATTTTCCACAAAAAAGACCACTTAACTCTGTCATAAGCCTTTTCCATATCCAACTTGATGAACATAGCCTTTTCTTTCGAGGTTGCCATAGAATGAATGGTTTTAGTAGCAATGACCACCCCATCCATAATTTGTCGATCCTCCACAAAACCACTATGTTACTTAGAGATAAGCCATCTAAGCCATCGCTTCATCCTCTCAACAATCAACTTGGAAATAATTTTATAAACTA
The DNA here is from genome assembly GCA_007115665.2 of Sequoiadendron giganteum. Lineage (NCBI taxonomy): Eukaryota > Viridiplantae > Streptophyta > Pinopsida > Cupressales > Cupressaceae > Sequoiadendron > Sequoiadendron giganteum. The sequence continues at coordinate 521,840,167 of CM021104.1, read as the reverse complement.
CATTACAAAGGGAAATATGACGAAATTGACTCAGCCAATCCACCCCCTCACATTTGGGAACGAGGGAAAGGACGGTAGATTTCAAATCCCGCAACATCTAATTATTCCTCTGAGACTCACGAACCACCTCCAATAGGTCCAACTTAATAATATCCAAAAATTCCTAATAGAACTCAATCAGGAAGCCATCAGGGCTCAGAGCTTCCCCTTTCTTCATCTGGAAAATAATAGCCTCCAATTCCTCCAGCGATATATAGCCCATAAGATTCTTGTTCATCTCCTTCATAACCAAGGATGGGATACAAGATAAAACCTGGTTCTCTTTTGCTAAACCATCCTGAAAATCCTCTCTAAATAAAGAAGTAAAGAACTGCGAAGCTTCTCTAGACATGTCTTGCCAAGAAGATAAATGCTCACCCTTGCCATTCACAAGAACATGCATAGAATTACCATGTCTCCTGGCTTTTATTGAATTGAAGAAGAAAGTAGTATTTTTGTCCCCCTCTTGTAACCAATCAACTTAAGCCTTTTGTTTCCAATAATTTTCCTCACGCAACTCACACTCCTCCAAAGCTTTCAAAGCCATTGCCTCCTCCTTGAGTAAATCCTCTGAAAGACCAAACTCCCTTATCTCTCGAGTGATGACATCTAAGTCAACTTGAGTAGCCACCTTAGCATGAAAAAGTTTCCAAAACACTGCTTGTTCCACCATTTGAGCTGATACTTCACATATTGTAGCAGTTTGGAAAAAGAATACATATCAGTTCCATGAGCAGGTCTTCCCATCCACCACCATTCAACCATATGCACCTGCAAAGAAGAATCTATCAACCACATAAGTTGGAACTTGAAAGAGGGGGATTGAGTAACACGAGTCGAAATATAAGATAACTTAATAAGCCAGTGATCTGAACCCCTCTAGTCCAAAATCTTAGAACAAGTAGACCACAATCCACCAATCTAGGAATAGGAAACCAAAAAATGGTCCAGTCTCTCAACAATACGATTCTCTCTCATTCTCCTATTGTTCTAAGTAAACTGACCATTATGGGGCTTAATGTCAACTAAATTCAAGGTAGATATGTTATCATGAAAAGGGAAGGTAGAAGGCTCTAACCTCACAATACCACCCTTCTCATCCAACTCAATAATGGCATTAAAGTCACCCGCAATAATCCAAGGAAAAGAGGGAGCAAGACTCATAATGAAATTGATATGAGACCACAATAACTGCTTACCAAGAAAATCTGTTGGCGCATAGATGTTTGAAAGAAGAATAGTTTCTCCCAACTCCAAACTTGAAGCAACCATAGAGATGGAAGACTTGGAGGACACCCACCAAAGAGGACAAATCTTCAATGCATTCCACAAGAAAACCACACCACCAAAATTACCATGAGCCCCAATACACTAGTATTCACCTTGCCCCCACAGCTTGGGAAACAAACTAACCATGCATTCAACAGATAACCTAGTCTCTTATAAAAAAAGAACATCAGGAGACTAAATTCTCGCCAACTCACAAATAAATTTTTTGTCAAGGGCCATTGTTCAAGCCCCTTATATTCCAAGAGAGGACGATCATTTTAGAGGGTTAGAGAAATTGAATCCTGGGTCTTAACTGATCCAGACTCCACCAAAGTATGCCTCAATATCTTTATTTTTTCGAAGTCCTTCTTTCTCCCAACCTTGGAAGACTTCTCAGCAATCCCTTTCTTTAGGTCTTTATGAAGAAGTCCCAAGGAAGGAGAGGCCTTGCTGCCTTTTACTGAATCAATTCACACTTTCACCAATGGAGTAGAGATCTCTCCCTCCCCCATTTTTGCATCTGCAAGAGTCTCGGACCTCCCATGAACCACCAAACTAAGATCCGTTTCCATTTACAAAATACCAGCCTCTTGAGAAGTCTGGTTAAAATCTAGAATAATTCCTTCCCGAACCACTTCCAAAACACCCTAATCCATAATCATCATACCCGGATTCACCTCCTGTTGACTGAGATCATCCAAAACCTCAAATCTATTAAAGGAATCACCTTCCTGTTGCTCCCTTAGAGTCCTCTTTTGACCCCAGTTCCTATTACGAGCCTTAACATGAATAAAACCCTCTACACCAGTAGCCCCGACATAAATGAGGTCCTTACCTTTGTTGAACTTAGGAGGGTTACGAGGAGGCTGAGAAGCCTAAGAATCAAGAGATTTAGACTTCGGGCATCTTCTCTGCAAATGGCCATATTCATGACAAAGATGACAACAAAAGGGAAATGTCTCAAAATCTAGTTGTTGCACCCACAAATATGAACTCACATGAATTTCTAAAGAATCTGGAAGAGGGTTATTTAAATCCATCTCAACACAAATGTGAGCAAATTTCATAACATTTGTATCCCGAGTTTGCTGAGAAGGACCCACCGATTTCCCTAGCAGTGAAGCAACCCTATGTAAGATGTCATTGCATCAAGATTCAACTAGAAATCTAGGGAGACATACCCACACCGAAACTTGATTTGGGAGCTCCTCCGAAGGATCAAAACCTACATGCCAAGGTTTAATAAATAAACCAATCTAGTTGTGGAAATAAGGCCCACCTTCGAAAACTATATTGCGATCTGCCATACAATTAAAAGTCACCATAAAGTAACTATTCGCCAACAACATTATTTCCAACTCACCCTCCAGGGACCAGGTTCGGTGAGCCCATGCCTCCAAAAATTGGATTGAAACCCTCATTCACAAGAATTTGCAGAGCAAAGTGTGCTTCGAGTAATACTCAATATCCTCCGCAATCGATTCTGGTTGAATTACCAACATCGACCTATCTTTGGAACGTTCTAGACAACTATTTATCTTCATGATATGAGGACCTCCAAATGACACAAATCCTCCATTTCCTGAATCATTTGAAAACAAATTATTATCAAAACCCTCAATTAACGATTTGGAGAAGAATCCCCAAATGCAACTCAAAAATCCATAGAGGATTTGACCCCCGATGTCTCCCTCAGAGCCATGCTAACAAACACATAAAAACCTTGCTAGGACGACCATAAATAAATCTCCTCACAGCACAGGCCCAACAAAGGCCAAACCCAAAGTAGCCTCTATACCACCCAAACGAGCAAGCAAAGGTAGAGACCGATTGTAGGAACACTTGTAGAAGAGTAAGGCGATTAAAATAATTGCTCCTCCACACCAACAAAACCCCACACACCAAAATGAAGAAGCGCATAGTAAAAAGAGTGCCCGAAATACAAAGACTTCCCACCCAACAGGTAAACGTAACTAAAGGAAGCGAAGGACACATCGAGAACAACATGCAGAGAGGGGAAGGCCCTCATGTAAGCCGTACAACAACATGCAGACGCGACCCAAGCATCGCCATTCTCCTCCAATATTATGATATTTTCAATATAATTATAAAATTTTATTTACTACATGTAGGGACAAGTCTAGTGATAAGGGACAAGTCTTTAGTCATGGATTTGTCCTACACCTCTAACTTGTATTATGAATCTACAAATATATGTTCTTCTCTTTGCTTGGTTTGCTTCAATTCCTTTTGCTTCTTTTGATATTTGAGGGTTTGTAGTATTTAAGAATGCCTTGGTGGGGCTATTATTGTGTTGTTAGTGTACAACATTCCTAAGTCAACTTGTAAAAATACATATACAAGATAATAAATAACACTCTTCAAGCATACATATTCTCCTATAAATGTTTGTGCAAATCTAGATTCCTTTTAATGCTCTAATTGAAGTGTGAAACATAAATGGTATGCAAACATAACTCTCAAATATTAGATGATGTAAAATGAATACCTCTAAATACGAATAAATAACACCATATTACATAAATTTGTGTTTAGTTGATTGTAAGTAGAAAGGTTATAAGTGGAAGTCAACTTAATTTGAATTTGGGAATGACAAACCTAAGATTGTGAAGACATCCTTACAATTTTTTTTATTGGAATAAGAAAAGAATAGTTACATCAATAGGAAAAAGATGCAAAAAAAGCAGCAACAAATCAGTCTGAGCATGAACAACAATAGCTACAAAGCTAAACTTGTCAAGAATGACTAAACAACAACAACAACTAACAAAAGGACTCAAATGAACATTATATAAAGCAACCACAACTCTAATTTGTAAGAGTATGAACTATTGTCTCTATCTCCTCCCCACAACTCCAAATTGTAAGTGTATGAATTGTTGTCTCTATCACCTCCAATGTTGACACTTGAAAATAGTACAAACTTCTCACCTTATATCACTCTTCTTCAGTCCTCTTTCCAAGCTAATCTCGAGCTTAGGAAGACATTAATTGATTTGCAGACTCAACTCAATTCTGTTGTGCCAAATTACAAAGTTCAATGTTAAAGATAAGACATGAGTGGTGTGTTTTGAGGGGCTACTATGGAGGCTTACTAGAACCACCAGTTGTTGCTCAAAGCTCTTGGTCAACTCATACAAAGAAATAGGCGAAGATTCAAATGGCTAAATGAGCTTAAAAAAAAGAAAAGTTTGAGACTTGCTTGAATTCATGACAAATTTGACATCATTACAATTTTGAACTTGTGTTGAAACATGAAAAAACCAAATAAAAATAGATAACATATATATGAAAATCTATACATATATAAATAAAATTAATAAATAAATATGATAGTATAAAAATATACAAAATATACAAATAAAGATAAACAGTATATAAAAATATACATAATAAACAAATAAATACCATAAGACCCATCTATCAAAATATTCTCCTCAATATGATATAGGTATACAAATTTTCCATGGCAACACGTATGTAAAGCAATTTATTTCTTTCCACATAGAAGTAAACTAAAAAATGTCTTTTCGCTAGAGAGTGATCCGTAAAGCAAATCACCACTCATAAGAACGGCCCTACAACCAAAAAAAGTTCACAGGTTTTATAATACAGAATATCTTTTGAGGTCAAGAGGAATAAATCTTGAAACATTAAAACAACGCAAAAAGAGATAGAGGGGTCCTCTAAATTCTAAATTAATGCCGCAATAGCAACTAACCGTCCCCTGTATTAAATTCATAATAATGGCGGAATAAATGTACGCGAGCATAAAGGAGTTATGGGGGGAGTATATGGAATTCCCACATTACATAAAAAATCTCTGCAAATAGAAAACTGACAGCTACATACAATTTATGGCTTTCCACTCGCGTTGAAAGGTGTTCCAGATTCGGCTTAAATTTTCCTGAGGATTTTTTTTCTGTAACTAACAAGCTGAGGTTCAGGGTTCGAGTCGCGGCGACACTAGGATGGACGTTAATCTTTTAAATCAGCAGCTTGTTAACCTTGTCACTTCGATGTTCCAAGAGGTGTCTTAAAACTGCCATCTTTTAAGTGGAGAATTGAAATAACTGCGTAAAAGATTTGCATTTGTATTTGTATCGCTGTCTGTTGAAATATTTGTTTTTGTTTGAAATCTGTTTTGTTGCTTTGATGAGCTATAACATCTTTAGAAATGAATGAGCTGGAAAAGCTTCTTGCAAGGCCAGACTTCAAATGGACTTTTACATGGGATATTTTGGTTCACATAAGCGTAAAGGGATGGTGTATTTTAGCTAAGCTTTGCTCTATAATTTTCTCGTTACATTAGCTTTTCAGTGTGTCAGATATCACTACTTTCTTTAGCTGATTGCTAAATCTTTATAAACTGAAGTTCTTTCAGCTTGGAAAAGAATAGAATTCAATATTTCCGGTCTACTGAACTCTTGCGGTGCCTTTGAGTTTTGAGATCAAATAGGATTAAAAGCTGCTAATATAAAATATTCCCTTAGTGAGTAACTTCTTGTGACTTATTTTTGGGCTTCTCAAGTCTGAAGCAATAAATGTTTCTTAGAAACGAAAAACTATTGGAGGAAAATTTTCCTCTTTCCCTGGGTAATTTTGGCAGCAAGAACAACTTAAGCTAAGGTTTTGGATTTAATCCGTATGAGCTAGTATAAATCTATATCAATTGGCCCCAAAAACCTTCTACTCTGTATATAATTGCATTGATGCCGATAAATATGAAAACTTAAGGAGCAAATTGTGTTACAATCCAATTGTTGATGTAATGTTGCTGGTAAATATATTATCACCCTCACACTCAGGCTTTGATATCCAGATTTCAGTTAGCAGTGAAATTTTCGTATTGTTTGTCAGGTTCACAAACTGACAATGATTTACATAGGGAACGGTTGAAAAAGTTTGTAAAGAAAAGAAGTCGCTAATTTCGTTTTACAAGTCTAAAGGTAAAACATGAAAGGGAAAGGAGCGAAATAGGACCATCTTTATTTTTACAGCCTCTCAAAGTATTCTGCATCAAAACTCTTAACAATGAATGTTTTGGATATTTAACAAGTGAAATGCAAAAGAGAAGTGGCTTATGAAAACAAAAATGACAGCCAAATCATTTTTGTAATTTTAAACGAACGTATTTTGCATTAGAACTGGACAATTAGATGTTCTAGATTTCAATAATTGAATTCTAAAAGAGGAATGATTTTTAGTTTGCCTTAATAGCATGCGCCTACCAACTACCATAACTGGTGATACTTTTCTTGATATCCTTATTGGAGCATTATATTTTTTCTTTTTTCGAGAACTATCCCTTAGGTTAATTATTGATTTTAAGAAAGAAATCAACCTTTCCACTGCGGTAAACAGCAATTTGAAGTATATTGAAGTCAAAGGAAACTTATATCATGGAGAAATAGAACACTAGTATGAAGAGAAGTGAATATTTAATAATTTATGTAAGTGAATAACTTTAGTAGATCGCAAATAACTTCACTCAGACCTAAGGAGGGTTTTCAATTTCATAAATCACTTAAGGTGCCTTTCACTTTTTATCATTCATAGCAGAAGATTTCGCTGTCCAAGGTACATTGTATACTGATCATCAATAAATTGCAAGATCATTATGAGAGATGTGTTCCCATGGATCAATGCGCATCAGTAGGGATTAGAATCTATGAGAAAGTAAGGATAGAAGATTGGCCAGACTGCTGGAGCATAATACAGAACTCAGAAATAGAATCAGATACTTGTGAATTTGAGTCCACTCCAATAAAACCAAACTGAGGCCTTTGGTAAGGAAATAATTTGTTGAGGAATTTGTACTATATCAATGAGGCCAAGGCATGCAAGGTGCAACTGAGGAAGCTATGATATCTCATTGAAGTTGGGCTAGTTTATTCCTAGGTTTTCATACCTTGTGACTTTATGTTTATAACAATGTCTGCTTGCTTCTGGTTTTTTAAGAAAAAGAAGCATTGATCAAAGCTATATTTGCTCAATAGATACAATGTGCTCATAGTAGTGCCTTATATGGTTTTATGTACTCTTATCTTCATTTTCAATGATTTTAAAAAAGTTACATTTGATGTTCACTTGTTCAAGCTATAGAATAATACTTCTTTGATGGACAATGTTTTTCATGTGTTAATCTATTTTTTGCTATATTTTTAGGAGGCAATAAGTGTAAAATCTGCCAAAAGTTGCCTAGTTGATTTATTATAAGGCCCAGGAAAACTCAGTGAAGTTTGAGAATATGTGACAAATTTTTGCTTGACTCAGTGAAGGTTAGTGTATACAAGATTCAGAGGTTTTTTGTAACATTGCAACACATTTTTCCTGACCAAGTTCCTGCCACGTCTGAACATCATATATATGTTAAATATATTGAAGTTTGAATTCAAATTAGGTTAGTTTTTACAAGATTCAGAGGTTTTAACTTTTTTGTAACATCGCAACACATTTTTGCTGACCAAGTCATTTCCACGTCTGAACATCACATATATGATGAATATATTGAAGTTTGAATTCAGATTTCCTTTTATATATTCCGTCTTTAAATTTTCAACTATCATTGATAATGGTAGTCTGGTTGTAACGATATGTTTTTTCACCTGATGTATTGGTTTTCGCAGGGTTTTCTTGATGAGCAGTTCACTCAGCTTCAAATGTTACAAGATGCAAGGAACCCTCGTTTTGTTGCTGATGTGATTTCTCTTTTCTCCGTGGACTCCGAAAGGCTTCTTGCAGAACTCACAAAAACACTGTATTTACCAACTTTGTTGTGTGATTTATCAAGTATAAGTTTTATTAATTTAGATCTAACACCACCAGCAAATGTACAACCATTTTTCTTTCAAATGCCCTTATAAACTTGCTTTTTCAAGACCGTTTGTATCTTAAATTTCAGTGTTACTTTTTTGTATTGACTAAATATCAGTATTCTGTTTTTAAGTTCTAACAAAGATGTGTTTATGCTTTTTATTTGGATCAAATTTGATGTGCATATATCTACTCTCTTTATGCAGTGAACAAGGTCCTGCTGATTTTAAGAAGGTTGATGCATATGTCCATCAATTTAAGGGGAGTAGCTCAAGGTAAGATGATTATGTTTGGTCAAGCTTTGGTTTTTTGTTGTAGATTAAGAATAAGATCCTGCTTGATCTATCATGTGAGTTCTAATAAATGAGGGAATGCTCATACATGTTTGAGATTGCAAATGGCATTCAGTGATGCAGATAGCAGGACACACTAGAATTTCAGAAGCAAGAAGATAGGGAATTTTGTTTGTTAATGTAGAATATTGTAAGTCCTAAGATTATCACACTGGCAGGGTGCACCACTTGGAATGGAAAAATGTGTCTTGGATCAAAATTTCGACCATTACCCAATTTTAGAAAGTGTCCTGGAGAGCTGAAAATTCTTTCCTCTCCATTATTGTGATCATTCAAGGATTTGTGTAGAACATGTTACTTGTCCTGTCGTTTGCAAACACATTATAAGTATACAGAATTGCTTCCAGTCCAATCTTATGTTTGTTAAAAGGTTCGACAGATGGCTGCTTCTGAAACTTTACTTATCAAGTAAAGTCCAGAAGTTGTGAGTAGTACAAAATTAAATGTAATCAGACAAAAATATTCAAAATCCGTTCATGATCTTTTGGTTAAGAATCAATATTGTAGTGATTCTTTCAATTTTGCCTTTTGAAAATTTATATTTTCTCCATATGACTAATCAGTGCTTTGGCACTACAACCAGATGATCTTAATGATATTTAAATGGTATTTATACCTAAATAACACCATGCTTTAGCCAAGTATCCTATACTACAGGTAAGAAGAGAATTCTTACCCTCAAAACTTCATCATAAAGGTTTGAAACTAAGTAAATTACTTTAGTGCCTAAAATAGCATCATGCCTTGTTTAAAATTCTTAAAAAACAACCAAGCATTCCAAAGAGAGCAGAAAACTAGAGAACCAAAGGGCTTAACCTTAAATATGCCAAACAAAATATCCCACAAATATAACTTTTTCCAATTAGGACCCTTTGTTGGAACAAAATTAGTCAAATTAAGCCTAAACAACCACTTCCAAGGCTCATTTCCATTAAAATCTTTAGTGATCCATTTCATAGGTAAATCAAAATTCTGTTTAAATTAAATTTTCAATCCCATTCTTGCAATTTCTTTAGGCATAACACAGAAAAATCCCAAGGAATCCCATGCTTTTTAAATTACCTTTTCCATTGAACCAAAGGAAGTTTCCGATTGGCTTATTTAATTGACTGAAATGAGAAGAGGAAACAAGTCAGCAAGAGGAAAAGTACAAAGTGTATGAAGAGAACACCTTTTGACACACTTGGAATCTCCTAGCAAGAGATATTGATAACAAATTACCTTGCCATTTGGAAATCTTATTATTCACCTTTTCCATGAGTCATCTCCACATGTTTTTCAAGGATGAATTTAGGCAAAGAGGAATGAAAAGATATTAAATCACTTTATTAGGCCCCATACACTCCCAACCTTTGCTCAGCAAGCAATTATGAAACATCATTTCATCACTATACATTGAATTTATGCGCAACAACCTTTTTCATGAGCCATCCTCACATGTTTTTCAAGGATGGATTCAGGGAAAAAGGAATGACAAGATATTTAATCACTTTATTAGGTCCCATACGCTCCGAACCTTTGCTCAGCAATCAATTAGGAAACATTATCTCATCACAATACATTGAATTTATGCACAACAACCTTGGAACTTGAGGCAATATAATATATATACAACCTCTTGCTAATGTTATTAAAATTGTTCTCTTCCATTTCAGCAAAAAGAGTGGTGTTATCAAGATATTGAAGCTCAACCAAAGAATCACTGTAGGGAAGGCCTGACCCTTTAATTTGAGGACCTAAAGAATGATGTCTCAATAAATAATGAATAGCCTCAGCAGCAATAACAAACAAGGATGGAGTAAGAGGCAGCATTGCGTTGTTGATTTTTGCAGAGGGAAGTAACTAGAGAATTCACCATTTATACACACTTGTGTAGAAGCATCCCTGAACAAAACACTCACCATTCTGCAAAAATGTATCACCAAAAATTCAAAGATTTCATAACCAAGGTAATAAAAGGCCATTCAATTTGGTTATATGCTTTTTCAAAGTCAATAAGGGTCATATCCACATTTTTTTTTGGAAAACTTGGCCCAATTTATTCCTTCCCAGCTAGTTAAAAGTTTATCCAAAATGTGTGTATCCACCACAACACTAGTTTGTGTGGGAGATACAATTTTAGCCCTTTGGGTAAATATTTTTGAACCATCCTATCCAATGCCTTAGCAAAAATCTCGTAGGAAACATTAAGCAAAGTGATAGGTCTCCAATCCCTATGAGTGGAATCACCTTCTCTAGGCAACAACTTAATGATACCCCTCTTAATTTCACTACCAAGGGTGCCAGCAACCACAAGCTCTTTATAGACTTCAAGCATTATTTTACTGATCCAGTTGATGTTAGCCTGAGAAAACTCAATAGCGAAGCCATCACTTCTAGATGATTTTTCATTTTTCATTTGACAATTGGCATCTTTAGTTTCATCCAACTAGGGTTCACTATGCAAAACAGCAGCATCCATTACTCCAAGTATACAAGGAATAACTTTAGATACTAGCTTTCTTACATTGGAAACAACAATATCATTATCCCTAGAGGTGAAAAATCACAGTGAAAATTTGATAAGGTTTTTTGATTTGACCTCATCCTCAGCTAGCATACCCCCCCACATCTATAGCATAAATATTTTTTCCTTTTTGCTTGACATTTAAAATCTGAAAAATAATTTAGATCCTACATCCCCCAAATCGAACCACATAAATCTAGAAAATTTGAATGATTGGTGCTTGGTTCATTTGTCTGAACTAATACACTGTGAATAGTTATCATTTTGTTAGCTTACTCTTGCTTTTGATATGTCTTGATGTTTGCTGACAGGAATGTCTTAAAATTATGGAAAGAAGATTATATGGGCAACCTTTCACCAAATTGATTGGCGTTGCATGTAATGGAGACTTCAGAAGTGCTTTTAAAATTGAAAACTATATAAAGGCATTTCAACAATATTGTTCTTTATGATAGTGTGCTTCTGTTGATCTGATTAATCTAGGAAACTTAGTTTGCCTATTTGAACTTTAAAGGGAAGAGGAGTTTTGATGTCATTAGCAATTGGAAATGTATATAAGAGTCTTTAAGTCTTTTTCAGCTGCATTCCATCAAGGTCATGATGCTGCCATCAAATTGTGCATGCTTGTTAGAAATTGAATTTTTTGGTGCTTGGTTTGTTTTTCTAAGTTGACTCTCCTTGATTTGCTGTCAATTTGTGTGCTAAGAGATAACAGATTTCCACAATCCATATAGAATGTTGCTCAATTGTTTCTGAATTTAGATCATGTAAGTTTTTTTGCATCAAGCAAAAAGAAAACGTTTCGGATCACACTCCATGATCCATCATCAGGATGAAATAGAGAGCTTAGGAGAAAATGATAAGTTTGCAGACCAAAGAATAGATATAAGGAGAAGAGAAGGGGGGAAAGGGGGTTGAATGCACGAGAATCAACTTACTTTAATACATATTATAATTTGTGTGCTTACACTTTTTTTTGCTGTGTTTTGATGTTTCTTGATAGGAATATATTAAAATTGTGGATAGAAGAGAATTATGGGCCGCCTTTCACTAAATTTAGTTGTTTTTTAAAAATAAATTATTGGAGATCTATGTATGGGGCCTGTTGATGAATGGTAGCTTAGGTCAGATATAAACGATGATTGCTATAAGCATCATCATCGTTTATATAAGATCAATTGCTCTTCATATTTAATATTTCTAGAAATAAGTAAAATCGAATTTTATAATGCATGTATAAAATCGAATTTAAATAAATGATGTTCGAAATTCACATTGAATAAAATACGGAATTCATATAATATATATCCACCATGTGTGAGGGGTATATGTGTTAAGTTTGTTTAACCGAATGATAATCGGTTGTAAAGAAAGCCCGCGCGCCCAAAGGGACACGTCCCTTGAGCAGGCGTGTCTCCATGTGTGGAGACACGTCCTCTCAAGGGACACATCCCTTGGAGGCGGGTCTCCTTACATACAAAAGGGAGTTCCACTCTTGATATGCAAATATCAAAATTTATTAATATTCTGCAATCAGTACATTCAGCATTAAGAGAAGAAATCTGAAAAATCGTCTTTTGACTTAGAATTTCTCACACAGAATTTCAGACCTTAGTTTATTCTTAGATTTATAGGATCCTATTTGATAAAGATTTGATTACATTTACATGGTATCAGAGCCACGTTGTGTGAATCCAAATCCAATCTAAATATCAGATTGCTCAAAAAAATTCGTATTTTCTAGAATCGAATTCACATCACATTCTTCATAATGTCAAGTGTAATCAGATTTGAAGATCGTCTTGCAAGAGCATACAACTTTACATCATGGAAATTTAGAATCATGATGATCCTTAAAGAGAATAAACTAGACTCACTTGTGAGAGAAAATAGAAGGGAACCAGAGGCTGAACCTGAGAAAACTCAATGGATTGAAAACAATGAAAGAGCCATGAAAATCCTAGTAGATGCAGTTAGGGATCATATAGTGCCTATCTTAGCAAAACATGAAACTGCATATCATATGTTCAAATCTCTTGAGAGTACCTATGAGATCAACAATACCAGTAGGACTCTTGCATTGAAGAGGCAAATCAACAATGCCCAAATAAACAAAGGAGAGTCAATTAATGCATACTTCATGAGGATCACTGAACTAAGGGATCAGTTATCCACAATTGGATATCAGATTGATAGCAAAGAGTTAAACCCTAATTGCACTAGGAGGCCTACCCAACTCATGGGAGTCATTTGTTCAAGGAATAAGTGCAAGATCTAAACTCCCCGAGTTTGATAGGCTGAGAACTGATTGCCTTCAAGAGGAAACAAGACTCTCCACTAAGGAAAATAAACAGAAGAACATGGATGGAGACATTCATGTACTCAACACAACAACTAATAAAAGGAACAAGAAAAACTCCTACAAGAGAGGATCTTTTAAAAGAAAGAGAAATCCCAATGGAAAGGGATCTTCTAAGAAGAAAGATATCTCTCAAGTGCAATGCTTTAGATGCGATCAATATGGTCACTATGCAATGCTTTAGATGCGATCAATATGGTCACTATGCAATGAAGTGCCCTGACAGATCAAAGCAACAAGCATCATTTGCCAAAGTAGGAAAGACACATTCAAATCATGAATCTGAGAACTTTGTGTTCTATCCAGCCTTATCTAGCCAAACATCTAACAACACCCACAACTGGGTAATTGATAGTGGTTCTTCTAGACACATCACAGGATTCAGAGAACACTTGGACTCTATGACTGAAAGGTCTGATGAAGTAGTAACTATTGGGGATGATTCTGCACACCTTGTAAAAGGGGTTGGAATTTGCTCCATCAAACTAAAATCTGGTCTCTCTCTTCAGCTTACTGGAGTCTTATTTGTACCTGGAATTAAGAGGAATCTAATATCCATCTCTGCCCTTGAAGACAATGGATATAGAGTTACCTTTATGGATGGGAAAGTTTTAGCATGGCCTAAGAACTCAACCATCAAGAAAGCTCAAACCATAGGTGTAAGACAAGGGTACCTCTACAAACTATGCATTGAAGTTAAACAAGCCCTTACCCATGACACCTTTGATTCAAATGAGATTTGGCATAGAAGATTAGGACACCTTCATTTCTGTGCCCTACCTTCTGTAGAAAAATTTGTTACAGGCTTACCTAAGTTAAAACCATCTCATGAAGGAACTTGCAAAGGTTGTGCCTTAGGAAAGAATACAAAGGGGTCCTTTCCCAATAGTTTGAGTAAAACCCTAAATGTTTTAGAATTGGTTCACTCAGACTTATGTGGACCCATGTCTATACCATTTAAAGCAGGATTTCTATACTATGTCATATTTGTAGATGACTTCTCTAGGAAAACATGGATCTATTTCCTTAAGTGTAAAGAGTCAATAGAAATCCTCAAAAAGGTTCAAAGAGTTTAAAGCCCTCACTGAAAACTTCTCCGGAAAGAAAATAAAAACCTTAAGGATTGACAATGGGAAAGAATACACCTCTGAAATTTTTAAAGAATTTTGCATGAGTGCTGGAATTAAGAGGGAGTTCACAGTTGCCTACAACCCTCAACAGAATGGGGTTGCTGAAAGAAAAAATAGAACCATTGTAGAAGCTGCTAAGGCAATGTTGCTGGACCAAAATATTGAAACCTCTTTCTGGGCAGAAGCCTCTAGGACTGCTGTTTATATTCAGAACAGATGTCCTCATTCTCATCTCGATAACAAAACTCCCGAAGAAGTCTTTACCGGTTTAAAACCTGACATTAGTCATTCTAGAATTTTTGGCTGTCCTATCTATATTCATGTGCCCAAAGAGAAGAGATTCAAACTAGAACCTTCTAGAAAGAAGGGAGTATTTGTGGGTTATAGTGAAACCTCCAAAGCATACAAAATATTTATACCCGGGCATAAACAAATTGAATTGAGCAGAGAAGTCATCTTTGAAGAAGACATTGCATTCAAGAGGGCAAGAAGTTCTAGTGAGACAAAAACTTATTCCCCGAGAGTACCTAAAATAGAACCTGCTCCTGAGATTTAGAGGGAGCACCCTGAGGAAATGCCACATGAACTTCCTTCTACTTTAGATGAGAATACAACTGACAACGGCAAGAAGAGACGACTTTGGGCAAGAAAGATGATCAAAGAAGTCGAGGGTCATGCAACACCCAAAGGAACGTTTAGGGAGAGCAAAAGACCCAAACGTTTCTCTAGCTATGTAGCTCTAATGAACAACATCATAGACTCATAACCTATCAGTGTTACAAAAGCTTTTCAACACCAAGCATGGAAGGATGCAATGACAGAAGAATATCAGTCTATCCTAAAGAATGATGTATGGGATATAGTACCTAGACTGAAAGAGAAATCTGTTGTCTCTTCCAAATGGCTCTTCAAAATCAAGCATGTTGCTGATGGCAGTATAGAAAAACATAAAGCACGTTTTGTGGCTAGAGGCTTTTCTCAAAAGGAAGGCATTGATTATGAAGAAACATTTGCACCTGTTGCCCGTTACACATTAGTGAGAGCAGTGTTAGCCATTGCAGTAGCTAAAGGCTGGAAGATCCATCAAATAGATGTGAAAACTGCCTTCCTGAATGGAACCATTGAAGAGGAAGTCTATCTGGAACAGCCTGAAGGCTTTGTGATACATAAACTTGACTCACATGTATGCAGACTGAAGAAAGCCCTCTATGGACTTAAACAGGCTCCCAGAGTCTGGTATGAAAGAATTGATAGCTATCTCTTGGGATTAGGATTTTCAAAGAATGATGCTGACTCCAATCTCTACTTCAAGGTAATCAAAGGTGATATACTAATAATTATTTAATATGTTGATGACCTGCTGATAACAAGAGAAGATCACCTCATTGCTCAAGGGAAGCAGGATCTAATTTTTGAATTTGACATGAAAGACTTGGGCATTCTACACTACTTCCTAGGTTTAGAAGTATGGCAAAAATCAGAGGGCATTATACTAAACCAAGGGAAGTATACTATTGATATTTTGAAAAGATTTGGAATGTTGGATTGTAGACCGATGTCTACACCTATGGAAACCAACCTTCACAAATTGAAAGAAGTAGCAGTAGAATCCAAATGTGTAGATCCAACCCTTTACAGACAGATGATTGGATCCTTGATGTATCTGGTTAACATCAGACTTGATATTTGCTATGCAGTGAATATTCTCATCCAGTTCATGTGTGAGCCAAAGGAAATTCACTTAATGGCTGTGAAACATATTTTGAGATATCTTCAAGGCACTATTGGATATGGTCTCCTTTACAAGAATGATCAACTAGATCTACATGGATACTCTGATTCAGATTGGGCTGGAAGTGTAACCGATCGGAAAAGCACATCAGGATGTTGCTTCAGTTTAGGATCGGTTATGATCTCCTGGATTTGCAGAAAACAATCTTCAATTGCATAGAGCTCAACAAAAGCTGAATACATTGCAGCCTCAATGGAAGCAAGAGAAGCAGTTTGGCTTCATAAATTGCTTGTGGGACTCTTTGGTGAGCCCTTAAATCCTACAATTATTCATTGTGATAATCAGAGTTGCGTCAAACTCTCTGTAAATCCTGTCTTTCATGATAGATCTAAGCACATTGAGATCTGTTGTGACCTTTTTCACACATCACCCCATCCAAGATGGGGACCCCCTAATTTTTGCCCCATTCTGGTCTTTTGGCTTTGGTTCGCTCTCTCTCTGGTCTTTTGTCCTTTCGGGGATGTCCCACCGTTTGACCTAGGTATAAATATTGATCAAGTCTGTGAAATTAGGGTTTCCCGCCATCCAGGCTTTTAAAGGGGTCAAATTGAGTTATCAAATTGAAATCCGAGCTTAGTACAACAATCACAAGGCTTCCAGCAAAGTCCCATTGAATTTTTATCGAATTCTGACAACTTACTATTTATAGTAAGTAGTAAGTACTCAATCAGGCACTGTTTCAACAGGATTTTGGAATTCTGTCAGCTTTGACACATTCAGAGCACATCAAGCTGCTTGCACGCAAATTTTAAGCCAGATCAGACAACTTGCTATTTTTAGCAGTTCAGGCTTCAGGAGCCATTTTCAGGGGTCGAATATGTGATTCTTCACTGCATGTCCGGAGATTACTTCTGGGTTTCTCGAAACCTTCGCAACGATATAACATGCAAACCAAGACGATCACTTTCAGAGTTTAGCCTTCGGAGGCTATTTTGAGGGTTTGCATGCAGAGTTCTCTAACGCATGTCCGGATATTCCTTTTGGGTTTTTCAAGAGCTTCGCAACAGTGTGACCTGCAAGTGGAGAAGATCAAGTTTCGAGGACTTACTATTTTTAGCCAGTGCCTGCATGCAGACCAGTTTTCTGGGTTTTTCTGGGTTTCTTGAGATCCCATAGGCAACATGACATGCAAAATCATCTGGCAGTGGATGAGTCACTTTTTAGGAAGTTTCTATAAATAGCAATTTCACCCCGACCACCCAACACTTCAGTTCAGCATACAAAGTGACATGCAGAAGAGACAAAGTCAAACGGAGACCGTTCGAGATACATGCAAGTCAAATTAGGGTTTCCACTTTTATAGGGGATCAAATCCAGAAATTGTCAAAATGAAGTACCCCACCAATATCAGCATACTTCAAGGTACCTGCTGGCAAAATTTGAGCGGAATCGGAGAACTTACTATTTTTAGTAAGTCAAGGCACGGCTATGAATAGCAGGTTTGCACCCGAGGTTGGCATGAGCACGACACTCAAGTTATCAGGATCAGGCATAGCAAGTTTCAAGTCAAACGGAGCTACTGAAGTCAGAAAGTCAAGAACTTACTATAAATAGCAGGTGGCTATAAATAGTAGGTTAGGGCAGAGAACTGGCAAAACAGGTTCACAAGGCAAAGAAGATCAGATGGTGAAATTTTCAGGCAAAACGGAGCTGTAGAAGTTGAAAATTAAGGGACCTGCTAAAAATAGCACAACTTGCTAAAAATAGAATGCAAGAGCAAGGGCAGGCAGGGGCATGGAAAATATTCCAAGTGTTGGGATTGAAAGTAGAGGCTCCAGAATGCGCCCTCAAGGAATGGTGAACATCAAATATTTTATAAGACAAAATTAAAGCTCCACTAAGTGTTGTGACCTTTTTCACACATCACCCCATCAAGATGGGGACCCCCTAAATTTTGCTCCATTCTGGTCTTTTGGCTTTGGTTCGCTCTCTCTCTGGTCTCTGGTCCTTCCGGGGATGTCCCGTTGTTTGACCCAGGTTAAAGTATTGGTTAAGTCTGTGTAATTAGGGTTTTCATCCTTCAGGCTTATTAAAGGTCAAACTGAGTTATAAAATTGAAATCTAAGCTTAGTGCAGCAGTCAGAAGACTTCCAGCAGAGTCCCCCTAAATTTTCACTGTATTCCGGCAACTTACTATTTTTAGTAAGTATTCAATTTGGGACTATTTTATTGAGATTTTGGAATTCTGTCAGTTCCACTGCATCCGGGTAACATCAAGCTGCCTACACGTAAATTTTGAGCCAGATCAGACGACTTGCTATTTTTGGCAGTTCAGGCTTCAAGAGCCATTTTCAGGGTTTCCACATGAGCTTTTCAGATGCATGTCTGGAGAATCCTTCTAGGTTTTCCAAAACCTTCGCAGTGATGTAACATGCAAACCGAGACGACCACTTTCAGAGTTCAGCCTTCGGAGGCTATTTTTAGGGTTCGCATGCAGTGTTTTTCAACGCATGTCGGGTTTTTCTTTATGGGTTTTTCGAGAGCTTCGCAACAAGGTGACATGCAAGCGGAGAAGATCGAGTTTTGAGGACTTACTATTTTTAGCCAGTGCATGCATGCAGACCAGTTTTCTGGGTTTTTCTGGGTTTTTTGAGATCCCACGAGCAATATGACATGCAAAACCATCCGGCAGTGGATGAGTCACTTTTCAGGCAGTTTCTATTTTTAGCAGGTACACTCTGGCAGCCGCCCAACACTCCAGTTCAGCAAGCAGAACGACATGCAGAAGGAACGAGGACAAACGGAGACCGTTCGGGATACATGCAAGTCAAATTAGGGTTTCCACTTTTATAGGGGGTAAAATCCAAAAATAGCCGAAACGAAGCACCCACCAATGTCAGCACACTTCAAGGTACCTGCTGGCAAAATTTGAGCGAAATCGGAGAACTTACTATTTTTAGTAAGTCAGGGCACGGCTATAAATAGCAGGTCTGCACCCGAGGTTGGCATCAGAGTGACCCTCAAGCTATCAAGATCAAGCGTTGCAACTTTCAGGCAAAACGGAGCTACTGAAGTCAGAAAGTCAAAACTTACTATAAATAGCAGGTGGCTATAAATAGCAGGTCAGGGCAGAGGACTGGCAAAACAGGTTCACAAGGTGAAGAAGATCATATGATGAAATTTTCAGGCAAAACGGAGCCTTAGAGGTTGAAAATCAAGGGACTTGCTAAAAATAGCACAACTTGCTAAAAATAGAATGCATAAACAAAGGCAGGCAGAGGCATGGAAAATATTCTAAGTGTGGGAAAATGAAAGTATCCCCTTCAAAATGCGCCCACCTCACAGATTGATAGCTTGAAAATTGTCTAAGGCAAAATTCAAAGTTGAGCATAGCAAATGCGCCCACCTTGATGGAAGCCTTGAAAATTTCTAAGGCATGAAATAAAAGCATAACATGCTAAATGCGCCCAAGTCATGTTGGGAGAGTTCAAAAGTTTCTAAGTCTTTGAAAACAAAAGCTCATACCTCAAAATGCGCCCAAGGAGAGGTGGAGGCTTCAAAAATATTCTAAGGCACAAATCAAAGCATGACACTTAAAATGCGCCCTCAAGGCAAGCAAGAGGACTTGAAAATTTTACTAAGTGTGCAAAAATGAAAGTAAGACCCCTCAAATGCGCCCATGAAGGGGATGAAAGTTGAAAAAGTTTTTAAGTGTTGGAGAAATAGAAGCTCCACCCATGAAATGCGCCCTTGGCTTGAGGTGAGGGAGTTTAGAAAATTCCTAAGTTACAAAATAAAAGCTCACCTCATGAAATGCGCCCTCATCTTGAAGCTACCCCATCAAAATGCGCCCAAGGAAGATGTTGCCTAGTGAAAAGCGGCTAAGGCATTGAAAATAGAAGTTCACCCTGTGAAATGCGCCCTCAAAAAGGAGAAAAGGTGAAAAATAAACTAAGGCGTGTGAGATAGAGGTAGACCCCATCAAATGCGCCCTTGTGCTAGGAGTGGTTGGGCCGAAATATTTCTAAGGCATGAGAATGAAAGCAGGCCATCTAAAATGCGCCCAGGGAGATAAAGAGGAAATAGAGCCTTGAAATTCGTCTAAGGCATGAAATGAAAGTGCCACCTCTAGTTTGCACCCATCAAGTAGAAGCTCTACATCTAAAATGCGCCTACCTTGAGGAAGTGCCTTGAAATTATTCTAAGGCATTGGAAATAAAAGTGGATGGGTGGAAATGCGCCCATGATGGAGAAGTAGGTAAAAAAATGCCTAAGTTCAAAATAAAAGCTCACAGTAGCAAATGCGCCCACCCCATGGATGAGATCTGAAAAATATGCTAAGGCATTCAAAATGAAAATTGAGGCTATGAAGTGCGCCCATTTCCAGCTAGTGAAGAAAAATTTCTAAGGCACCAAAATCAAAGCTCCACCTATGAAATGTGCCCAACATTGTGAAGGGGGTTACATGAGAATTGGCTAACGCGTGGAAATAAAAAAAATATATACCAAGGGAAATACGCCAAGGAAGAAAATGTTAGAAATATTTTCTAAGTGAGATAAATATTGCACTGGAGAAAGTACGCCTTGATATGAATTGAAAATAATTTTTCAAAGGCATTCAAATGAAGTGGACACAGTGATGAAATTTTATTTCCAAGGCGAAAGCAACTGATATATTTTTCCATGGGTCAAATAAAAATTAAATGAACCCGTTTAAAATGCACCCATGAGTTAACAAAGTTTGAAAATTAATTTCCTAAGGGAAATTTTAATATTTTCAGAGGAAATTCGTTTTGCCTAGATTATTTTCCTGATGGAAGTTAAATCTCAGAGGATGAATTATTTCGAGCATGCAAGTGATCTTAAATCACCCGGAGTTGAATATCTTAAAGAGAGGATTTAAAATGTCTAAGGCAAATTTTATGAAATCGAGGATTTAAATGACAGACATTTTAAAAGTTGGAAATAAATTTACAACTCCCACGGATTTTTCAAGTTGAATTCAATTAAACACTGCGAGAATTCTTAAATGGAATTTTGAATCAAGTCAAGTGATTTTTTTTTTTTTCTCGCGAGTTGTTTAAATCGCCAAGAGTTAACTGGCAGACTAAGAGGAAGGATTCAAATTTTTTTACAAGGAAGGAATCATTATTAATGGCAATTGCCATAATGACCGGCTGACGACTAGCCCACTACTGCGCTTGAATTAGAAGATTCCGAACGAAGAGAGTGGAAAATTGATGAAGGTGCTAAAAATAGCCCCAGCACTACTTAGCAGGATTCTCCGAGAAGAGTTATTTAAACAATCTCTTCTCTCATTTCTCCTCACATTGTTTCGAAGTTGAAGTTGCTGAAGAAGTTCTTGAGAGATTGAAATATTTTCCAAGTGGTTGAGGAGAGAAATTCTTTGAGAGTTTATTTTATTTCGGAGTGTTGAGTTGCTGAAAGTACGAAGTGCTGGAGAAATTTTCATTTGCCGAGACTCTTTCTTTCGAAAAGCTGAAAGTGTGTTGCTGCAATTTCGAAGTTGAAGGTTGAAGTTGTTTTCCGGAGTTGCTGGAAGATTTATTTGTTGAAGTTGCTGCAGAGTGTTGAGTTGCAGAAATTTATATTGTGCTGGGGATTTATTTTGAAATTGCTGAGTATTGAAGTTGCACGAAAGTTGAAGCTTGCTGCAGATTTTACTTATTCGAGCTGCTAGAAGTTGAAAATTGCTGAGGTTGACGAAGTCAAGACAAAGGATTTAATTCATTTTGTGCTGAGAAGGTATCCACATTGCTGAAAGTTGGTAGGTGGCTGCAATTTTCTTCGCCAGTCGGAAGTGCAGTCGTTGAAAGCTTCTTTATAAGCTTGAAGTTTTTTATACAGTACGAGGTTTGGAGTTAGTAATTTATGCTGAGAGTTTTTTTATTTTCAAAAAGCTAACTCCACATTCGCAGCCATCTCGGAGGTTACTTCATTTTATTTAAAAAAATCTGCAGCCTAGCTTATTGCTATTCTATTTTATTTTGCAGATGGCCGGAGCAAAGGATGTCGTAGGAACAAGTAGAGCCGCAGGCAGAGCTGCAAACACTGAAGCAAGCAAGGCTAGCTCATCCCGGCAGGCAATGATTAAAAGGCTCGCTAAGCCATTTCTCCCAAAGTCAGCAATAGTTTCAAAGTTGGTGGGATTAAATGACACCAACCTTAGTTCATTTAATCTAAATGCACTCAAATCGAGGATGTTCGGGCTAGGGGGCCATCAACCATCAGTCACGGCACATAATATAATGAAGAGTGGAATCTACGCAGCTGCTAGTTTTCCGCCAGCAATTCAATGTCCGGAGCTAATTATGGAGTGCGCCAATCACTACAAGCCAGAACATAGGACGATTGTCTCTCCGGATGGTAAACTGCTCGCCAACTTCACACCGGATGCCATCGGAGAGGCATTCGGAATCCGACTGCTGAGGAGATGTTATACAAGACAAATAAGAAGGCAGATAAGATGTACTCTTCCTCTTTCGAAAGAGTCACTGCAGTCATTAACAGAGTTTGGATGTAGAAGCCGAGGCCACCCCGCACTAAGCTCCCAAAGCAGATAATTGCCGAGGACGTGAAACAAGAATACTGTGATTTGATAATGATGCTGAGCCGGGTGAATGGGAGTGCACAGGCTTACATTTTCGAGCCTTGGATGTTCTACTTCATCGAGATCATCTTGGAAGGGAAAGGAGTGTGTCGATTGGGCTAGGATGATTAGCAACCACATCGATGAGCAATTCAGGAGCTTGAAGGTGACGAAGACTTTCTACATGAGCTCATATGTAATTTACATGTTGGCCAGAATGACTAAGTACAGAGGGATTTCGTACAAGGAGCCAATCGGCTGTGCCCCTGGTCAATTCAAAATCATGAAGCCTGCACACAGCTACATTTAGCTAACATTGCCAACTATAAGCGGGCAAATGATGCATTCACAATGCACATTGCGAGGACACTTCAGCAGAGGACGCAGCAGAGAATATCTAAAGAAGCACAGACATTGATTGAGGAATATGGGTATTGGCTCATCCAATTCCCGAAATTCACATATATTAGGCTGCAGGGGTTCACTTCGTATCCGTATCGGTTACCACGATACCCCACTGATCACATAGTAATGCTTGGGGTATCTAGGCAATTGATTGCCTACGATAAGATTCAGAAAAGGAAAAAGAAGGGTGGACTTGATTTCCCTATCACCATGGGAAATTCCATTGAGGTGTGTCCCTCTTTGCAGGCAGCCCGAGAGGCAGAGGACGAGCTACAATCTTATCATTTGTCATATCACACAGGCAGGCAGGATTTCGATCCTTACAGGAACATCCGGATGATACAGAACGTTGAATACCGGCACAGAGCTCATCTGGAGGACTTTTGGGCAAATAGAGTGGATGAGGCTGAGATAAGAAGAAGGATATTTTCCAGACTTCCTCTCAAGTTGATTAGAGAATGTGAGATTATTCCAGTTCCTGCCCAGGTGGAGGAGGATGTCAACGTCATGCAACCCGACTATGGGTCAGTTAGGGATACTCCTGTCCCACCACCTGATTGGTCCGAGCCAGAGATCATGGACTTGGACACTCTTTCTATCCCGGTGATGACTTTTACCAGGACTTGGGTCGACAGACATGTATGCAGACTCCAGAGCAAGTCGATCGCCCTTACTTATAGCTTGATGGGTGACCCAAGGCCGTTATCGGTAAAAAGAGGGAAACAAATTGCTCAGGCATCGAGGACACAAGTGGAAGTGCCAACCCAACCGATACCGTTAAGGATAGAACAAGCATCCCCCGTGCACTCACAAACTCAGTCTTTGAGTTTGAGAGTGGTTTCATTATTTGCCGATCAGAGGGCAGGATTAGAGGAAGAGCGGGGACTTGAGGAGGTAGATCAGCCCAACGCCCGGGAATCAGCTAGTGTCAGTTTATCCAGGGGCGGCCAACAGGAGGAGGAAGAGGAAACAATGGCCGACACCCATTTTCAGCGGATGTTGGACACGGCTTTGGAAGAAGAGGAAAACACAGAACAGGGGACCCAAGGGTCGGGAGATACCCAGCTTATAGAGGAGGATGAGCCTGAGCAGACCAGTGCAAGAAGAGAGGAAGTGCACGAGATGGAGGCAACGGAAGAACAACCCCTTGTTGTTTGTAATCCACAGCAGACAGTGCCTGATTGGCTTTCCGACAGAATGAGGAGAGAACCCGAGGATGACACGGATCCGACCATTGAGATGGAGGAGTTCCTTAGGAGGATCAGTGCGCCACCAGAGAAGAAAAGGGCCCGAAAGTTTTCAAAGATCTCGACTGACGAGTCAGGCTCTCGCACGCTTCAGGTGGCTATTCCGAGGGAAGATTGTGATCGAACCAAGGAGAGGCCTGAAAATTATGTGATCACCACAGTAGAGTTGGGTCGTCCTACGGGAGCCCAAGTTATCGAGGAGCTCGATAACTCCTATCAGGCATTGAAGGATCCCATTTGAGTTGCCTCCGCCGCGGAGGAAGTATAAAGAGGTGAAGAAGGAGCACAAACCTTAGCCAGTAGGATATGCAAAATCTAACTTGCGATCGAGGTGAACCGGCGGACCCGGCAGTGGAACGTCCATCGGAGCTTCCGAACGAGTCAATTGTTGCCTTAGAGGATTTAAAGAAAATGGAAACGGAGGCAGACAAGTGGGTTAGCCGTGTTCATACTGAGACAGGAAAATTCATGGAGGACCTTGCCGATGCTTATCGACGGGCCTCAAATATTTTGGCACGAATGGATATAGTAGATCAGGCCTGGGGTGATACTCGCATCTATCAAACGAAGACTGTACTTCGTTTGGGGGCTTTGATGCATGTACCTCTAGAAACCTTAGTGGATGGGGGTGTAATTCAGAGAGGTGATAGGTACGATTTCACCAGTTGGTACTCCTCGGTGGTCACGGGCCGTGGATTTCACGACGCAGCAAGGGCAGATTCAGCTAAAGTGAAGAAGGCAATGGGCAACATCTTGGGGGGAGTCCTCAATACACTAGAAGCCATATTTGCTAGAAAGTTGGTCCCAGAGGAGATAACTGCTGATGGTTTGAAAAGTAGACTGCCTCCATTCTTCTCAGCTGCGAAGTCACTTGTCCTGGATGACTTTGAGAATGTCTCCACGTTCTCTAGATATCGAAAATTCAACATGCCAAGGCATGTAGTGACATGGAAAATCTTACACTGGTCTGGGGCCAGACGGTGCTTGATCTTGGAGTTCCGATCAACCATATTCCACCGATCTCTACACAGGAGGTTGAAGCAGTATTGGCCCGGTTGATCGAGTTTGCTATCCGGGAGAAGGCCAGTGGGAACGCGCTGCTTGATGAGGATCTTCTTGATGATGGTAGTGGGCATTAATTGCTCATTATGATTCCTGCAGGGGAGTGGAGAATATTCTGTGCATTCATTGCCCACTCCTCTCTGTGGCGGTTTTTAGGGCAGAAACCCTAATCAGGGCATAGGTGGCTCGATCTGAGCCCTTCATTGTAATTTGATCTGAACCGTCCACTGAATTGGACTTATTATAAAAGGGGCATCCCCCCTCATTTGTAAATTATTAGAATTAGAGATAGAGATTAGAATTGGCATTGGATCAGAGCTAGAGAGTAGAAGGCATTTAGCTTAGAAGTTAGCTTTAGATTGAGGAGGGAAGAAAACTTTCCTTTGAAAGTTTTGTAAAAGGTTGTTGTGAACACTTTTCATAATACAAAGAGTTTCATTGCTTGGTGATTTCTTCTTTGTTATGAGTAGCTAGCAAGGCCATTTCGTCTTTCCAATTCAAGGTAGATAGAGTAAAGTAGATTTCTATTTCATGCAAGTAGTTGTTAATTGTGGAGTGTGGCGTTGTGATTTAAGCATATCTTCTTTCATCCATACCACTAGCGGGCTTACTGATGGTAAGTTCGCCTTGCGTGGTCAACTGGAGTATCAGCACTTAACTTCGATTATGGTTCATATGTTTGTATGCGTCGTATTGACGGTATGAACATGTTACGTCATAGTTTGAACACTTTTCTCATCCTTTGAAGATTGCACCAACTTTGTCGGAGTTGTTCGAAAGGAGACAAAGCAAAGTTTGGTTTGAAGATTGTTTAAGTCGATCCTCGTCCTCCACCCTTTTAGAAGTAGATTTGTAGAATCCCTATCCCTATCCCCTTTAAATTCTGCATTTTCCGAGTCAGTCTAGATACCAGAACAATATTGCCAAATCATTCATGTCCTAATTGCTTCACAGAGTTGAACAACTACGTAAGTCCCCTTGAAATAACCAGCAAAACACATCAACCAACTGAGTCTATTCGCGATAAAAGGAACCTTGGAGTCGAACACATGAACTTTCAAGCAATCTTAGCATGTGGGACACTTTGATCAAGAGAGAATAGAGTGACCGTTGGACAACTTTATTCACGTCTTTGTTAATCATAAAAAGCGATCAACACCCCATCCCGAGGACGGTGGGGGCGTTAAAAGCGTCCCAGCGTGCAGGAGATAATAGATCCCTGCATGCCTCAAGCCTCCAAACATTAAAAAAACATAAAATTTTGCTTTTTTTAATATTTTTACCTGCTGCTAAATGTTGTGCGGGGCCCATGTTGACTGGCAACCTAAATTTTTCTCCAAAAACTATAGAGTAAAATGTAAATGAAACTTAATAAAGTTTCATGACTATCGAACTAGGCTCTCACGACAAGCAACGACTCTGAGGAAATAACAAATAAGGTCATGGGATTATACCAGATCTGTTTGCTACATATTTTTATCAAAATTTTTATACACAAGATCGTTTCCATTGAAACATGAACTAGTTTTTCATAAAAGATTGCAGACATCTTTGTTTAGATTTTCACCATATGAAACTCAATGCAACAGGAGCATATGTTTAGGTTAACACAAACAATAAATAAGGTAGTGCAGACCCATAATGGAAGCAACATATCACGCTTGTGAGATTTAAGGCAAGCAATAAACATTCTGTCCAAATCATATTTTTGTTTTTCTTGTGCAGAAGATTCCTCAGGCCTGATCTTCTTAACTTTAAGCTCATTTTACCTCTGTTCTAGCTGGTATTTTATTTTTGAACCTTTGGTATCAAGCTGTCTATAGAATGGTAATGATATATAATCAGGTATAATCTATCTATACAAGATGGTGATCAAATACAAACTCGATACAATTTTTGTATGTGGGTTCTGGAAGCTTCACAAACCACGACCAATATGTAAATTTGTGATATTGATAAAAAGATAGATTTATTCCTACTGCACAACATCAGAAATTCCATGATTCAACTGATAAAACAGACATATATTTCAGAATCATATGCCCATGTTTTGTATGAACAATAAATTGCAATTGACAACTAAAACCAATTTTTACCCAAGACATGCTTAATCACTGTAGACATATGGATGTGAAGAAATGTGATTGATAACAAATCGGATGGCCTCAATTTTATCAGCTCCCTTTTCAGGGTTTTCAAAAGTAAACACTTCCTCAAGAATCATTACAAGTTCAACAGTACCTAAGTTGTCTAATCTCAAGTTCTTTTAAAAGTTAGCAGACCAAAGAACCTACCATAGTTGCAATTGCAATGTCTTAAATAGGATGCATAAGATCATCCCAATATTTCAGAAATGTTTGCTCCAAAGTATTTTAGCTACAAAGTATTTCAAAATATTTTACTGAAATGGTTTATGAAACACTCATTGCATGCTGAAACAAAGAAATTTTGTTTGAGCCCAAAGTAAACGCCATTTTACAAAAGGCAATGGTCCTTACCAAAAGGTTTGTATCCTTTATATATTGATATTGTTGTTATCAGTTATTAATTTATTGACATATATCTCTCTCTTTCTCTCTCTCTGTCTATAATATATTAATACATTTTGAAAAAATCATATATATATATATATATATATATATGTATTTTGTATGTCGCCGTCCCCTACCGTCCCCTAAAAATTGCCCCCTAGGAAACGTCCCGGAAATGCGTCCCCAGCCGTCTCCTTGTCCCCGTCTCCAAAAGGTCGCGGAACATAGTTTTTATCAATTGCTCCCTCTAATATTTGATATTTGTACAACTACTTTATTTTCTTTGCATGGTATGATCAGAGATAGGAAATGTACGACTGTCTATGATAGAACAATATGGCTGTTAACAACTTATTTTACCAGCGAAATTGGTCAACCCAGAGACCTAGCACATATAATAATTATTTAATTTTTTGCCTTTTCAACTGTGAAGCCATATAAATTCAGTAACTGTACATACTTCTAATTGCTCTTGTACTTAATGCTGATTTTTGATTGCTGAAGCCTCAAATTGGAGTCTTTGGAGTGTACAGACCCCACCAAACTTCCTTCAAAATATTTGATCCCTTATTCACTACTCACGTACCCCCGTTTTCTCATTAATATGGCTGCTAAATACCATATAAACGTCCAAAATAGGAAGTGACAGAGTTGGAAAGACACGACTCTATGAAACACTTAAATAGTCTGTTTTTTATTTTTATACATTGCTCCCTCTAATATTTGATATTTGTACGACTACTTTATTTCCTTTGAATGGTATGGTCAGAGCTAGGAAATGGTGCGACTGTCTATGATAGAATAGTATGGCTGTTAATAACTTATTTTACCAGCACAATTGGTCAACCCAACGACCTTGCACATATAATAATTATTTTATTTTTTGCCTTTTCAATTATGAAGTCATATGGCCTGCCTCAAGATGGGAAATAGTTAAAGCTTCTTTTGATTATTTAGAAACTATGTTCCACGACCTTTTGGGGACGGGGACGGGGGGACGGCTGGGGACGCGTTTCCGGGACGTTTCCTAGGGGGCATTTTTAGGGGACGGTAGGGGATGACGACATACAAAATACATATATATATATGTATTAATATATTATAGACAAAAAGAGGGAAAGAGAGAGATATATGTCAATAAATTAATAACTGATAACAACAATATCAATATATAAAGGATACAAACCTTTTGGTAAGGACCATTGCCTTTTTTGAAATGGAGTTCACTTTGGGCTCAAACAAAATTTCTTTCTTTTAGAATGCAATGAGTGTTTCATAAACCATTTCAGTAAAATATTTTGAAATACTTTGTAGCTAAAATACCTTGGAGCAGACGTTTTTGAAATATTGGGATGATCTTATGCCTCCTATTTAAGACATTGCAATTGCAACTATGGCAGGTTCTTTGGTCTGCTAACTTTTAAAAGAACCTGTGATTAGAAAGCTTAGGTATTGTTGAACTTGTAATGATTCTTGAGGAAGTGTTTACTTTTGAAAACCCTGAAAAGGGAGCTGATAAAATTGAGGCCATCCGATTTGTTATCAATCACATTTCTTCACATCCATATGTCTACAGTGATTAAGCATGTCTTGGGTAAAAATTGGTTTTAGTTGTCAATTGCAATTTATTATTCATACAAAAGATGGGCATATGATTTTGAAATATATGTCTGCATTATCAGTTGAATCATGGAATTTCTGATGTTGTGCAGTAGGAATAAATCTATCTTTTTATCAATATCACAAATATACATATTGGTCATGGTCTGTGAAGCTTCCAGAACCCACATACAAAAATTGTATCAAGTTTGTATTTGATCACCATCTTGTAGAGATAGATTATACCTGATTATATATCATTACCGTTCTATAGACAGCTTGATACCAAAGGTTCAAAAATAAAATACCAGCTAGAACAGAGGTAAAATGAGCTTAAAGCCTTAAAGTTAAGATGATCAGGCTTGAGGAATCTTCTGCACAAGAAAAACAAAAATATGATTTGGACAAAATGTTTATTGCTTGCCTTAAATCTCATAAGCGTGATATGTTGCTTTCATTATGGGTCTGCACTACCTTATTTATTGTTTGTGTTAACCTAAACATATGCTCCTGTTACATTGAGTTTCATATGGTGAAAATCGACACAAAGATGTTCCTGTTTCAATGGAAACGATCTTGTGTACAAAATCTTTGATAAAAATATTTAGCACACAGATCTGGTAAAATCCCATTACCTTATTAGTTATTTCCTCAGAGCCGTCGCTTGTTGTGAGAGCCCAGTTCGATAGTCATGAAACTTTATTAAGTTTCATTTACATTTTACTCTATAGTTTTTGGAGAAAAATTTAGGTTGCCAGTCAACATGGGCCCCGCACAACATTTAGCAGCAGGTAAAAATATTAAAAAAAACAAAATTTTATGTTTTTTTAATGTTTGGAAGCTTGAGGCACGCAGGGGACGGTTAGCTGTCCCCGGGTACGGCGGGGGACGTTTCTAACGTCCCCTGCTGTTCCCAGGGACGGGGGACCGTTCCCAGCCAGGAGGAAACGTTTCCTACCATTTCCTATGGATTTTCTTAATTCGGGGACGGTCGGGGACTGTCGTTGATGCGTCCCCCTGTCCCCGGGACGGATGGGGACGGGTACAGGGGGTTTTGGGGTAGGGGACGCGTCCCCGTGTAACATAGTTTAGAAACAATGAAAGTTGCTAAATCAAATAAAAATAATATATATTTTTTGAATTTTCTCCAACTTTGTTGCAGCCTAGTAAGGCACACAAATTCCACTTGTAGCCTGATTTTGACCTTTGCTTGAAGCCGACTCCAAAAATCAGAAGATTTTCGTCTTCCAATTCCCAAAGATCTAAGAGGGTTTTAGTCCTCTAGGAAAATTGTTGAACCAAAGCTTTGCACAAGGGTTTGTAAAAATTTGTAATGATAGAATCCAAATGCTTTTTGCAATATTTTATCTTTTTATGCTCTTTCTAGCCAACCCTAAAAAGTAACTAAAAGTTAATTATTTTATTTCTTGTATTCATCTTTTTTTGCTTTTTTATTATTAATTGTTTGCTGCTGTATCTAATAAATTAAATACATGAATTAATAATTGGGATGACAATACATGCGTAAAATATATCTTTATTTGCTCATAAAATTATAACAAAAGAAGACTAGAGATGGTTAGCTAAGGATCAAAGTCGATTTGACTAGATCATACTACTCTCTCTAACGATACACAATGCATTTAAAGCATAGATTACATACTCTACGATTACTCGCATAGTAGCCAAGTAATCTCACATTTTCTGCCATGGTGAGTACTCTTGACTTTCTCTCCATTCGCTTGACCATATTCACTCGCCGATTATTTGTAGAGTACTCGTGAAAAAACCTCCAAGTACTCGCAAAAAAACATATTCACTCGTCGATTATTCTCTTTCAAGTTCCATGATACACATTATCAGTTATCATAATGAACAGTTTAAGTTTGTGTATAGTTAACTTATATTGTTATACACAAATTTTAATGGAATTATTGAGTTAAGTTACTGTATACTATTAACTTACTATTATCGCATTACCATATCAGTTATCATATAGCTAACTTATTTCAAGTTGTTGAGATTTTATTGAGTATTTGTCGATTTTTTGCCGAGTCAAAATTTTTGTTTTTGCCAAGTACTCTCCGAGTCTGAGTATGTAAACTATGATTTAAAGGACACGATGGTTGCCAAGAAGAACACAACCGTCAATTTAATATGCTTGCTCAAAAATTAAAGAAAAAACACCCCTCAAGACAACATTCAAATAATCAAAGATGTGGAATATATTTGCCAGATTTGGTCATAGATAGATAGATCACAAATATAACAATTAGACAATCGATTTGAATACTAGCCGGATGTCTTTGCAATTTGAAACAAATATCAGCCGCCTTCCTTGTTGGATCTTCACGCTAAGCAATTAGTCAACCCTTCACTGTCCGCAAGATACTCAATTGGCGAAAGCTTTGTAGTGTAATTGACTAGTTCCCATTGTGATGTTGTCACCTGGAAAGAACAACGGTGAAACACAATGGTAGAGTAATGGCCGTGGCCAGAGTTGGAGGCTCAAGCATGCATAGAAGAAAATTGCAACTACTAGTCGCCCTACAATGTATAGATTATACGCTCAGAAACTTAGTGGAAACTAGACAAAGTGTGATTGAGCAAAGAAATACACAAATTCACAAGTTGGGTTTGCGTCCGGACCTAAGCGCAATGTGCCAGGGGCTATGTCCTCGTAGATTGCATGGAAATTAACATCCCAAACTCGTGATATTGAAATTCCTCCAAAAGACTAGTATTAATATGAGAGATATTGCCTTCTTCAAATGAAGTCAGCCTCTAAGAGAAATGCCTTCCTCAGAGAGTTCGGCCACAAAAAACTAAATAAATTTAAATTTTATTTATTGATTATTTAGATTAAAAATTCAGATTTGGTGTTTAAAAACACCTTTTCCGCCATGAGCTCCACTTTGGGGCCGACTTAAGGAACGGGGACATGGCAGTCCTCCCTGCTTGGGTGTTGCTTGCCCTCAAGCAACTTCAAATTTGGGTGATTAAAGATTTCAACCCTTTCTCATGTGGCATTGTCAATTGGAAGGTTCTTGCATTTCACCAGGTATTTCAGGATAACTTTGTTTCTCAACCTTTCTTCCCTCACGTCGAACACTATCTCAAGTTCGAGTATCAACTTGCCCTCGTCATCAAGAGGAGGCAACTCCATGGAGGATGTAATCTGCTGTCCAAATGCCTTTTTCAAGCATGATACATGCAAGATGTTATGAATCCTATTCCCTTGTGGTAACTCAAGCTCGTAAGCAACCACCCCAATCCTCCTCAAAACCATGTAGGGACCATAGAATCGGGGTTTAGCTTTTCCGCACCATTCCCCTTGAGGGTTGATTGTCTATACGGTTGCAAACTCACATAAACCATGTCATCAACCTCAAAAACTCTTTGTATCTGGTGTCTATCCGCATATATTTTCTGCTTGTTCTGAGCTTGTTGCAAATTTTCCCTGAGAGAATGCAATATATCCATACTCTCTTGCACCACATCCTTAGCTCGAGGGACTCTACTATCAGTAAGGAGAAAATCCATCAATGAGGTGGCATCATAACCATAAAGAGCCTTGAAGTGTGACACACCAATTGACATGTAATGTCCCTTACCTGACTTGTCCAAAAATTTGGTATTTGATTAGGTTTAGGTTCTCTTCTATCCAAATGAATGTTCTCCTAATTCAATAACTTTAGATTTGAATCCTGTATTCAACATATTAGCAACATGTCCGTTAGCATTAATATCTAGATATCCAAAAATACAAACATAATCACAAAAGCAATAACGAAGACAGATGAGGAGTGTCATGGGTAGATCTGCTTGAAGCTATCCATTTAAGTCCAAGGGCACAATCATCCTATCAGGATAACCCACCCCTTGGCTTTGTGCTGAACGTCCAACTAATACCATTCCATCCCTGGAGTGGCGTGCTTAGTGGTAACACTTGTACCTTCTACCCATGTCATCACCTCTGAAGACACATGACCTACTGGGGGAAGCCAGCGGAGCTCATAAGTGGCCTAGGCCTACCACCCCTCCATGGCCGCAGCGGATTGTTAAGTGGGGTTTTTAGGCACCACTTGTCTCAGGCCCTTCCACCCTAGTAGTTTTACAAACACATAGAGAACAATCTTTAAACAATCAAATATTTTTGCATTTTCTATTGATCTTTATCGAATCATTTCATAGTTCCATTGTACTCATAACAAGAATAAATAAATCATACTTATTTCGTAGATGATTATACTTATGACAATACTAAGGAAATTGTAATTTATTTCTAGGATAATCATAATTAGATTAGGATGCACGAAGGCCGAGCACTAGTAATTCAAGTCTATAAATAAGTTCTTATATCTAATAAATAGTGAGAGGCGTATATAGCATGTTAGTTCTTATCTCTAATTTCTACTGAATATAACATATGAACCTGAATAGGAAGCAATAGGATAAAGTCTTAGAAAGAGCCATATGGGTTTGCAGTGATCTCTAAGATTAGTGATTTTCAACCAGATTCGAATGAGTCAGAGAAGTTCATTATTTAGATGTAATGGGCCTTTTACCATATTCATGGAAAAACAATTTAAGGCTGTAGCACAATCATAGGTAAGTTCTTTTGCTAGGCGGCTACATATCCAGGTATTTAGAATGCTAGTATTAATGTCTAAGTGATTTCACTCACTTGGAAGCTCGTGTTTTGATCCCATCACTTATTTCGCGCCTTCTTCTGTGTACCTCCCTTCATTGATCATGCTCGGTTCGCTTCCTTTATATCTCTGTTGGAGACAAGTTGTATCCGCCTATGCTTGGTCGCGCCCTTTGGTTGGAGGCACCTGTTCCATTTCGACTGATAGCGTTTGACCCTAAATGGTGATTATCGTGTACCACTTCAGACTCATGGGCAATCAATGCGTTAATCTTATTATATTGTTTTTGACTATTCTTGCGATCATTTTGAGGGCTCGATAATTACCAATATCGATTTATTTATCTGGGGGTCTGATGACTTTATTATTGCTAAACATAATTTTTAGGCTATCCTCCTTCAATGGTCGTAATTGTTTATTATCTTTGTTCCCTTATAATACCTTATGATCCATTAGGGTAATATTTCAAATTTACCTATAATGTTTATTTAAACTTTATGATTAATATTTATATTAATTATCGAATCATATAAAAATGGTATTTACCAAAATAATGAATATTATCTATTCCATATTATTACAATGTTTAATATTTATATTTTTGGGGATTTACGATATATCATATAATAATTATAATATTGTCTTTCGACAATTATAATTATAATAGTATCACAATCATTATTATTTTATTTTAAAAAATATGTCTTTGTTATCTTGGTATCCAATTTCGGGGATATGACATGACATATGATGCGTGGTGTTGTAGCAAAACTCCCCCAAATGCAACCATTTTATCCATGTTGTTCGCTGCCCTGTGACATTGTTCCTTAGGTATCTCTCAATCTTTTTATTCATGATTTCCGTTTGCCCATCTATTTGGTGGTGGTAGCTTGTACTTGGGGCTAACTCGGTGTGGTTCAAACGGAAGAGTTCTTGCCAAAACAAGCTGATGAATCTGCTATCCCTGTCACTCACAATGTTCTTGGACAATCCATGAAGTTTAAATATTTCCTTAAAGAACAAATCAGCCACCTGTGGAGCCTTAAATTCTAAAGTAATAGCATGGAAATGAGCATACTTTGTGAGCCTGCCATCCACCACATAAATACAATCCTTACCTTGGACCTTAGGTAGCTTGGTGATGAAATCCATGGAGATACTTTCCCGTTTTTGATTTGGAATGGGTAGGGGCTGCAACAACCCTGCTAGAAAGACATGCTCGGATTTGTTTTGTTGGCATAGCACACACTCTCTAACATGTTGCAAAACATCATTCTTCAAACCTTTCCATGAGAAACACTCCCTTGCTTGTATGTCTTGTAGAAACCTGGGTGACCAACAAGGGGAGTATCATGACATGCCTTTAGGATCCTCTCTTTCACCTAAGATTTGGGCACAATATACACACGGTCTTCGTAAAGGATGAGATCTTCAATGACCTTGAATTTATCATCAAGCACCCTCCCTTCTAGAATATTAGTGGAAAAAGAATCTTTGGCATACTCAGGTAATATGGCAGCCTTCCAATCAGCGGATATATCAAATATAAAACAGAAATAAGGCTTCCTAGAGAGTGCATCAACCACCACATTAGTCTTTCCTTTCACATATTCATTATCAAAATCATAGGCTTGAAGTTTGCTTACCCACTTTTGCAGTCTATCGTTCAAGTCACACTGATTGAGGAAGAACTTGAGGCTGTTATGATCTGTTTTTACCACAAATTTGCCACAAACTAAGTACTATCTGAATTTGGCAAGAGCATGCATGATTGCCAACATCTCTTTGTCATAAATGGAGAAAGATTTTTCTGCATCCTTAAGCTTCCTACTCTCATATGCTATAGGGTACTTGTTTTGCATCAAAACTGCTCCAACCCTTCTCCTGAAGCATCACACTCTAGTACAAAAGGGAGTGAGAAATCTGGAATAGCAAAGATAGGGCATGAACTCGTTAATGTCTTTGAGCTTATTGAAAGCTCGCTGCGATGTGGGATCCCAAGAGAAGGCCCCTTTCTTCGTTAGATTGGTCAAGGGGGCTGCAAGTTGTGAAAACCCTTTTACAAACTTCCTGTAGTAGCTACACAACCCCACAAAACCTCTCATTGTGACAAGTTCCTTGGTCTTGGCCAATCTTGTATTGCTTTTATCTTTTCTTCATCAACACTAACCCCTTGGGCACTAATCGTATGCCCCAAATATAGAATTTCAGTCTATCCAAATTCACATTTTGATATCTTGGCGTGGAATGAATGCTGCTCAAGTATGCCAAGAACCTCATCTATGTGCTTCAAGTGATTCTCTCAAGTCTTACTATAGATCAAGATGTCAACAAAGAATACCAAAACAAACTTCCTCAATTGTAAAATGAATACTTGGTTCATATATGACTGAAATGTGGCGGGGGCATTGGTTAAACCAAATGACATGACCAAGATCTCGTAGTGCCCTTAATGACACCTGAAAGCTGTCTTGTGCACATCCTCTTCCCTCATTCTTATTTGATGATACCCTGAATGCAAGTCAATCTTGGAGAAATATACTGCACCATGAAGCTCATTGATCAATTTATTGATCCTGAGAATGGGATAACAATTTTTGATTGTCCTCTTGTTGAGTGCTCTATAATCAATGCACATCCTCAATGTCTCGTCCTTCTTCTTGACCAACACCATTGAGGAAGCAAAAGGGCTAGAGCTTGGACGAATATGTCCCATGTCAAGCAACTCATTGATCGTTTTCTCTATCTCCTCATTGTATGCTCTTGGGTGATGATAGGGTGTAGTGATGATAGGTTTGGCTCCCTCCTCAAGCTCAATCACATGCTGGAAACAACTCTCCGAGGTAGACCATGAGGCATATCATCAAAAACCTTGCTGTAACTCTCCAAAATGGGCTGAATATCAATGTGGAAGGTCTTCCCTTCCTTGGAAGGCTAAGTATTTGTGATCAAGCATTTAGTTGCCCAAACAATTTGATCTCTACAAAATGCTCTCTCCATATGCTTTGTTGAAACCACCATGGGGTCACCATTGGAGAGGCCACGAAGGGTCACCTCCTTCCCATTAGCTTTGAACTTAAGCTCCATTGTTTGGTAGTTCTACGTGTATTCTTTGAGTGAGTGCAACCATTGCACTCCAAGAACCATCTCGGTATCTCCTATACCGATCACATAGAAGTCATCTCTCATCTTATGGCCACCAAGAGTCGAATTCAGCTATTGAATTCTTTGATTAAAAGGAAGAATGTAGCCATCTGCCATTGTGACATCGAACCCTCCAAAATCCTGTCTTCAACCCCAATTTAGCCACTAATTTCTCATCAATAAAATTATGAGTGGCCCCACTATCAATCAAGACATTCACTTGCTGCCCTTTTAAAACTCCTTTGACTCGAAATGAATGGTACCTTGGTGCTTCCGATAGGGCTGCAAGGGTTCTTCCTGGATGCTCTTCTCCTTTGGGTTCGTTCTATTCTTCAATCACCGTTCATTCTGGATCAGCTTCTTCTTCAGAATCATCACCCGGATAGACCTCAATGTAGTGTATTTGACCCTTCCCCAAACAATGAGGACCTTTCTACCATGGTGCTTTTCAGTCAAAACATAACAACCTCCTTCGAAGCTCATTCTTTGACATTTCCGAAGGGTTAGGTCTGAATGGTGCCTTTCTTGGGGGTGGAAGGTCTCTTAGAGGAAACTTCTTGGCAATGACTAGTGGTGCCTTACTAGAGTGTGATTTGCCTTTCATTGATGAGTCTTCCAAGTTCAAAGCCCTCCTAATAGTGTCTTGAAGTGAGCTCGGATCCAATGCCTTTACCAAACCTTTAAGGGGTTTAGAGAGGCCTTCAACAAAGAGGACTATGAGCCTCCTTTCTATCACATCTTGAACCATCACTGCT
This sequence comes from Sequoiadendron giganteum, assembly GCA_007115665.2. Lineage (NCBI taxonomy): Eukaryota > Viridiplantae > Streptophyta > Pinopsida > Cupressales > Cupressaceae > Sequoiadendron > Sequoiadendron giganteum. Next base: position 521,801,937 of record CM021104.1, on the reverse strand, counting down.
AATCTCTCAAACTCAGCAACATAGTTCTCCACCTTATGTTCTTGCTTCAGTTGTGCTAACTTTCGGAAGTGAATTTTTGGATCCTTCCTATCAAATCTCTCTATTAACCTTTGATTGAGTTCTTGCAATGTTTTGATGGAATTGTGGCCTTGTGTCACCATACTGTGATACCACCATTCGTGGGCCAAGCTCTCAAGGTGTAGGGTAGTGAATTTGATGGCTTCTTCTTCGAACATGGGATTCAAAGAGAAGTATGTGTCTATTATCTGCAACCAAGCCCTTGCTGATGAATTGGGATAGTGATTTTGCCCAAATGATATTGGATGTCCTTCCTTTCTTCATACCTTCTCCTCCTATGCCCTCTTCTAGTTTTCATATCATGGAATTTTGAAAATGTTACATCTCTACGGAAGGCTGGACTTTGAGCATGACACTCATTATATAATTTGGCCATGTCCTCTCTTTCAGGTGGTGTCTCTGCTTCATTTTCTATCCCTTGATCCAAGAATTTGGCTTTGAGAAACTTGGCGGAGGTTGTTGGTGTTTGTATCCCTGAATTGCTGCTCTCCATGCCATTTTGAATTGTTTCACCAACACCTAATTGCTGGTTCAATCCCCTCAAGAGTTGGACCATCTCCACCATAGTGTCCTTCATAGTAGATTGAAACTTTTTGGACTCGATGAATTGCTGTCCATGATCCTCCTTATGTCCCATTGCCTTTTTCCTCTCTTTGAGATGATATCTTAGATCTCTATCTCTCATGTACAGATGCCAAGGCTGGCAGGTCGAATGGCTTTGATACCACTGTAATTTGCTTGCTCAGAAATTAAAGACAAAACACCCATCAAGAAAACATTCAAATAATCAAAGATCTGGAATATATTTGCTAGATTTGGTCACAGATAGATAGATCACAAATATAACAGTCAGACAACAAATATTGCGCCTTGATTACAAAACTGAGACCCCTTAATACAAATTCTGAAAATTAATGCCGATTGGGAACCTTTTTACAACATTGTATGATTACACAGGAAATTGAGTATTTGAGCTTTTAGAATAGTCTGAGATTACACCTTGCTCACTATGTGGACGCTAGTGATTCAGGAACACGATTCCTCAGGAATGAGCACCGGTTGATCTAATAACAATCACCTTCCTTGATGGTGATCGTCCACTATTCAACGACTCTCACTTCTCACTACAGAGTGCAATCGTAAATCAACTAATTAGAATGGATAGTTGACATTGGATGCACCCGTGATCACACCGTAGATGGGTCACAACTCAATTGGAAAAGACTATCGATTTGAATACCAACCAAATGTCTTTGCAATTTCAAACATATATTAGTCGCCTTCCTTGTCAGATCTTCACGCTAAGCAATCAATCGACCCTTCATCGTTCGCAAGATACCCGATCGGGGAAAGCTTCACAGTATAATTGACTAGTTCCTATCGTGATGTTGTCGTTTGGAAATAACAACGGTGAAATGCAATGGTAGAGTAATGGTTGTTGCCAGAGTTGGAGGCTCGCCCACATATAGAAGAAAATCACAACTCCCAACTGCCTTGCAATGTATAGATTATACGCTCAAAAACTCGGTGGAAACTGGACAAAGTGTGATCAAGCAAAGCAATACACGAATTCATAGGTTGGGTTTGCGTCTAGACCTGAGCGCAATGTGCTAGGGGCTAGGTCCTCACAGATTGCATGGAAATTAACATCCCGAATTCGTGATATCCAAATTCCTCCAAAAGACTATCATTAATATAAGATATTGCCTTCTTCAAATGAAGTCGACCTCTAAGAGAAACACCTTCCTCAATGAGGTCGGCCACAAAAAACTAAAGAAATTTAAATATAATGGCATCAAATATTGCTGTATGATGTAGACTAGCATTCACATGATGCATATAGAGGGAAAAGCTAGCCATATGATATAATTCTTTTCTTGTTGTGCAAATGAGTTCTTTTCTCGCCATACAATATAGTCAGACCTTTTAATGTAATCAAACTTTTTAATATAGTTAGGTCTTTTATGTAGCCAAGCTATGTAGTCAAGCTTTTTAATGTACTCAAAGGTGTACTGTTAATAATTTTGCATTCTTCTGCAAAGTTGGATACGTCTATTACAACATATGTCTATTACAACTATTGTCTGTTGCAAACCATGGACTGCATTTGGCACACATAAAATTGTCCAACTTTTCAAAATCATTTTTCATTAGTTGCTCTTCACTGAGAGTTGTGGCTTCAAGAAAATTATAAGTTGATGAAAATACCTCATACTCCATTTGCTAGTGAAATAGGTCACAAGGAGAATTTGTTTCATCCTCTGAGCATGATTGTAATTCTAGAATCCCTTTGTCATTCAACTCTATTAGGCCTAGATCATGCTTCTTTGCCCATTCTTCTTCAAAGTTGGAGTTTGACAAATCGGAGGAAGCTGGTTCCTCACTTAGAGATTGGTTCTTCAGATCAATTACATACTTCCGACCCTTGTTTTCAATGAAGATTGAATTCTTTTTCCAATTGTGATTGGCCTTGGTTGCTACCAGCCAACCCCAACTTAACAATGCATCATATGCTTTCTTCCTTAATGGAATAACTACGAAGTTCAACACAAACACTTGGGTTTGAATAGTTACCTTTTGTCCCATTAAAACTCCAAGTACCTTAATTCCTTGAGTTCAATCTAACAAATTGAAGGAATCTGCTTCCTCACTTACAACTTGGTTCTTTAAGTCAATTACATACTTTCGACCGTTGTTTTCTATGGATATTGAATTCTTTTTCCAATTGTGATCGATCTTGGCTGCTACCAGCCAACCTCAACCTAATAATGCATCACACGCTATCTTCTATAATGAAATGACCACAAAGTTTAATAAATTTTTTTGGGTTCTGACAATTACCTTTTGTCCCATTAAAAATCTAAGTACCTTAATTCCTTGTTGATCTAAACCCACCAATTGAAAAGTTGGGGGTCAACTGGTTGGCTTGCCCAAAAATCTTCGAGTGTCTTTCGAAAGTGTGTTCGCACCAAATTTGCCATCAACAATTGTGTTGGTGAGATTCGTTCTATGGATCTCCATATTCACAACCTCTAGTTTCTTTGTTGTTTTAATTGTTAGTAACATTGGATCAATCACTTGGTCGACATATAGTAGAGATTCGGTTATTGGATCTTCATTCTCACTAGATTCTAATTGGGCCATAGCATGTACCATCTCATTCTCCCTCGATACAATAGCTTTTCAAAGCTCAAGAATACTTCGTAATAAATCCACTACTCTAACCATAGTTGGAAAATTCGGACATGGCAAAAACTCGGTAGGCCCAAAATTTTTTGACTCGGCAAAAACTTGACAAAAACTCGACAAAAACTTGCCAACTTAAAAAAATTCTGAAATTACTTTAGAAACACATTTTTTTTGCAAACTTCATTGACAAGATGTATCCAATGAGTCCATAAGTGAGTACAAAAGTGTTTTCTATTAAATTTGACTGATTTGAATGCAAATTGAGTACAAAGTCACATCCTCGTGCGAAATCTTGATGGCTGATAGCCCGATACAATTGATAGTTGAGAAAATGAAAATAGTAAACTGAAAAAGTAAAAGTAAATAGAACAACTTACATCTTCCTCTTCCCTAATCTACTAGAAATTAGGGGAGAGGTAGAGGTCGTAGTCCTTGAAGTTTGTTGTGGCTCATCGCTTGGCATGGAAGGCAGTGGCTCGACCTTCATTTTGGTGGTAGATGGCAATGATTCCTCCTTAGCCTCACCAATGTCATCCAACCATATATCTCCAACTGTACCAAGTTCCACACCCTCCAATGCCTATCTCTCAAAATCCTAAATCTTATCCTCGGTAAACAATGGAGGCTGCTCATTTTGCCCTATCTAGTTTCTATAAGGATCTATCTCATACAAATCAATGGGATCCTCTGATCTGTCCTCTAGCCTTCTTGTGCATAGCTGAAGGTTGTATTGCACAAAGTCAAGGTCATTGAGGTGTTTTTGGGATAATTTGTTCCTCTTCTTTGTGTGGATGGTCAAGCAAGCTCCAATTGCGCTCACCGCTAGATGCACAACAAGGTTGGCATAGAATGCAAAGGGCAAGTCTTTGGAGATTTGGAGTATTTGCACCCCATTTTGTCCACCAAGACTCTACAAAAGAAAATATTCAAGAGTTAGATAGCAAAGTCAAAAAGTATTTTATGAAATTATTAAGTTAATTTAAAATTTCTAATTTGTAAGATGCATGCCAAATAAAGACTCCAAATTTTATAGTTGGTGTCTAAGTGGTCATTCTTTGGAGTCTACCCCTTCCAGCCTTGTAACTTAACATTTCTTTGTGAAATATTCTCTCTCAATTTTTTTCGGTTTTAAACCCAAACAATTACAATAGAATCATTCACCCGTTAAGGTTAGCATAACCAAAACGTACATTAAAGAACTCTAACCAAGAATGCGCCCTAAAACCACTTAAGGAGGAGGGGCGAGCATATGGTAAGAGGATCCCTAGGATCTACTGAATCAACAAGTACAAGATTCTATTGAAAGAGAAGTATTTTAAACTCGACACCAAGAATGTGCACTCAAGATCCCTTTTCAGGCGAGGTGCTAACATATGGTGGAGTACTACTGCTGAATTAAAAGAACAAGGCGGATAACCAACCAAAGGTGCTTTCCACGCTACCACCAAATGGTGGGGGGAAGAAGATTACAAAACAGAATTATCCACACTGGCGGTATACCATCCAGGGGTGCTTTAGTTTGAAGCTAATTAATTAATTGAGCAAGCTAAAGCTGAAACAGTAATACTGTTTAACAGTTTATACAATGAGTAAAGCTGCAAATTACAATGTTCAACACCAATTACTAAGCACCACTCTTATACAATGTTTTCCGAGTTAGAGAACGAGAGGAGAGAAGATAGAATATGAAAATAGAGAGTGACTTTGCTGTATTTCTGAAACTGTAATTCTGGAAATGGAAATCAACAACTACAGAATTATATAAAAAACTCATAACTCGATCAAGATACCTCCGAAAAGCGTGAAATCACAGGCATGGATCAAATGGATGATAGGCGCCCCTGTTAAGACACCAAAAACAGCTCCAAATACCTGCAAGGATTAATGGCACAATTCCCAATGCAAGGCTGAAAGGTACGACCCTTGAGAGGGGCGATTTTTCATTATAAAATTGCACACTCAAAAATAAAACCTGAAAATGCTTGGAGATGGTCGCCTAGACCTAGGAATAGATTTATCAAGTGCCCAGAACAATACAAAATTCGTACAATTTATCATGAGCAAAAACAATGTTCAGCTGTATGCAAACAACAATTGTAAAAATTGGAAATTACATCAATAATTCACCTTGTAACTGTTAGTGTTTCTAAGATCAGATTAGACAATAAAGAATTCAATAGAATTGCAACATATAAGACAATGAACACAACAAGATACCCTGGGAAAACCCTCCTCTTGAGGGAGAAAAATCCAGCAAATGATTCTCTTATATAATGTAGCACAATAAAAGAAATCTGCTTACAACTCAGGCCCAACAATGGCCAATGCTTGATACAATATATTCACCCTCCTTCAAGATACAAATGTCTGTCTTCTTTCTTGAAATCGGACTGCTGCTCTAAGGTGCGAATTCTACTCTTTATGACTATATGCGAATTTCTGCTCTTTAAAGGTAAGTGCGAACTTGCTTGTCAAATCGAATTACTTACAATGACAAAGTGACCTTATATATATACATCATAAGGCGCCTCTTGACTTAGGTCGGCCTCTTTAGGAAAATACAATAAATGATAAACAAATAAAATATCTTGAAGTCGGCTCAAGGTTGAGACAAGGAAAATGCGAATCATAAAGTCGGCTCTTGCATTTATTGTTGATATAAATTAAATAGCCTAGAGGCTATCCATTTAATTTATTCTTTTTCTTCTTGGGAAGTGCAGACCGAAGCTGTCATAACATCAACACTCCCTCTCAGCTAGGGATGAACTTCCATCTGCACAAAACACATCATGTTAGAATGAAAACAAAATAGAATATCACCTCAACGTGATATTAACCATTATGGCTACTTCCATAGATGGTATAAATAAAATCATCACGGATTCCCTCACATGATGCTGTCATGGAGTCACACACATGACATCCACCATAGCTCTCCCAGAGGGTGGAAACAAGGGCTTTCACCTCAAATCTCTCTCAATAGAGAATTGCATTATCAAGGGCTTACACCTCAACTCTCTCTCAACAGAGAATTGCATTATCAAGGGCTTACACCTCAACTCTCTCTCAATAGAGAATTGCATTATCAAGGGATTTCACCTCGAACTTCTCTCAAAGAAGAACTCATTAAACAAAGGAACACTGATACTGAGACTCCCTCTCGATCCTGGCTTCAGAGATTGCAAAGAAGACTTCTTGAGATGTACTCCCTCTAGCCACCAACTCAGTCCCTCTAGTGTTTACTCCCTCTTGATCATTTCTTTGGTTGACATGACTTCTTCACAAGATGCCTCAAGCTTTTTATCACTAAGTAATCTCTTATCATCTTCTTCCCCCTAAACCTGTCCAGGAAGCATTTTAGATAGAGATTACTAACAGTCCATAATTATCCAAAGAAATGTCAAGATTAGAATCGTACAAGTTATATCATGAATGAAATTTTTCCAAAGATCTTATGCTAGTGAACACAACACAATTCAAGAGAATCTACTATCTCTCTTAATTACAAGATCCAAAGAATAAATAAATGATATAACTCAGCAACCAAAGAATACTTATCTTTTTAACTATTCTGATAGGTCCAAATGCTGGACATAGTGTGATACGTTGTACTTGAGCTCAGATCAATCCGTACCCTTCACAGTTTGAACACAATGACGACCTGAAAGGTACATTGACTTCAAGAGATATCTCCAGCCATCAATGTAGTCCAATGATTGCAAGCTATGACTCCAAGCTTGATCATTTCTTCATTCGGTAAGACTTCGAGATTGCTTGATGCTCAGGTTATCTAAATGTTATAGCATGAATAATTACAAAAACAATTCATGAACATTATTCAACCATGCAATACTTATCTCATGGATTTCAAAAATCTCCTGAGTAATAGATAATTAACTCATTAATCATGACATGTCTTTCTTTCAATTTCACAAAAGAGCTAATCTCAGCAAAACAAAAGACAAATTTCACAAATTGGCATGATCCTACTTGCAATGAATAAATCTAAAGAATCTTATTACAGTGATCACTATTTACCTATGTTACACCGGCGTCGGGGACGGGGGGACAAAGGGGCCTCGATTTGGGGACGGCGGGGGGACGGCGGCGGGGGGGTGGCGGCTGTATATACTATATACTATACATATGGTACTTAAAATGCTAGTTATGAAAAGATGTATAACAATATACTTGAACATTGAACATTGAACATTAAAATTTAACAATGAACTACTAAATGAACCATTGAACATTGAAGTTTTCAAATTTGAAAGTAGAATACGCAATACTACAATGTAACAATTGTCGAATCAGCAAATGGAAGATTTCTATTATAATTTATATCATAAAGATGATTACAATGAGTAGCATGATATGAATATCAAAACAAGTACAAACTACAAAGTCAAAATGCCAAAATGTAGTGAAGCAGGCGGAGGCCTCTAATCAATGTAATCATCCCTCGGGAGGTCGGCAAACTCGTCATCACTGGAACCACTGGACTCCCCAAGGTCAAGATCTGCCAAAGGAACACCAACCAGCCCTAAACCTGCAACATCCTCATCCTCATCAATCTGTGATGGCTCCTCTGACTCTACATCCCATCATGTTGCTGGGCTCTCCTTGTACACACGTGTCCTGCGGTCAGTGATACGCAAGGCACTATGTACAGCCACTAGCTTCTCTGCTCTCCTAGAGGTAAGTCTGTTCCTCTTAAGAGAGTGGATGAAGCTATAAGTAGACCAGTTCCTCTCAGAAGCTGAAGAACTAGAAACCTGAGACAACAAACGAATGGCTAGTGTTTTAGTCAGTGATTTCGGTCCATGACAAGTCCACCACAAAATCGGATCCTCCTGTGCCATAGTTCTTATATCTGCCTTTGCCGCAGCCTTGTAAACCCTAAGAGTAGCAAATTTTGTCCACTCAGTGCGAATGTTGCCAGCATCTTCAGCATCATACATTCTATCAATGCACTTGAAGAACCCTTCCTTCACCTCATCATCCTGAATCGGTGTAACTCTACCAGGCCTAGGCATGTACCACTTCGGATTCAATGAATAAGAAGCCATGTGCAAGGGAGTGTTTAGGCTATCCCATCTGCGCTGAATAATAGGCTGAATGTAAACATTGTAGAATGTTAGAGTGGGGTCCTTCTCTCGCACAACTGCCTTCATCTGGCCAAGCATCGAATCAATGCACTCATACACCTCTCCAAGGTTAGGTGCATCCCCATCCCCATATCTGATGACTTGGACAACTGGTTCAATGATGGCAACAATATATTTTGCATCATTCCAAAATCCATCACTCTTCACTATCTCCTTCACCCTCTTCCCCTGCTCTGTCCTGGCCCCATCCCACCGATTCCATTCTTGCGTCATAACCATGACTTGCAGTGGCTCTTGCAACTCAAGCATTCTCTCCATAAGAATGAAATAGGATGCATATCGGGTCTCAACTGGTTTCAAGAACTCCTTCTTCGCGAAGCTCCTGAAGATGGCATGTGAAGTGTGGTGGTTGCAGATATACATCTGCACATCTCTAGCATTGTTGACCACTCCTCTAATCCACTCAATCTTCCCCATGTCCTTGAGTGCATTGTTCATGGCATGCACACAACATGGAGTCCACCAAATATGTCTGTATGTTGTCTCGATAAGCCTCCCTGCAGCTCTGCACACATGTGCTGCATCTGTCACTACTTGGACCACATTTTGTGGCCCAATCTCCTCAATAGCTGCCCGAAGGATCTCAAACTGAAAATCAGCATCTTTTCGATGCCCTGAACAATCAACTGCCCTGAGAAAGAATGGGCCCTCTGAACATGTAACTATGACATTGATGAGTGGACGATGCCTAATATCCGTCCACCCATCCATAACAATGTTGCATCCAGAATCCTCCCAACATGCCCTCATCGTCTCCATCAATGAATTGATCTTGGTATAGTTGTTATCCAAGATCGTTGTCCTCAATTTGTGCTCACCTGGTGGCACATATGATGGTCCTCCCTTCGCCACCATCGACATCATCTCCTTATAATAAGGAGATCGAGCTACATGAAATGGGATTCCATTGGCAAAAAAGAACTTGCCAATGGAATCATCTATCTGATCCTTCTGGTGCACATTAAATAAATCAGCTATGGGGTTAGGCTGATTTTGCATCTTGCGTTTCCCCTTGCCCTGTTGCGATTCAGGCATAACACTATAGGTGGATGAAGGTCCTGAGGCTGCCCCTGACAATGTTCCTGCTCTAATATGTGGCTGCCTCTGCATATGCTGCTCCTGAATCTGCTGTATAGTCTGAATATTTTGCCTAGCAGACAAGGTAGTAGGCATAGGAATTGTCGCGTCATCTGGAACACCCCAAAGCTTGTTGAACTCAATTCTGTATTTCATATTTTTAGCTTCCTTCAAAAAAGCACATGCTCCCACACCTTTTCCTGGCCAAAAGAGGAAGTGAGCATTAACTCTGGTGATGCTCCCAAACCAATCATCACCACAAATGTTGCATTTCCATTTTCTCGTACCACCACATGATGTTGGGGCTGTTATTCTTGTTGCAAACTGTTTGAGAGGAGATTTGGGATCATAAGGACCCCTAGCCCACTCTGCCAAAAGCTGAGAGGGGCAATCTGTAGCAACTGCTGCACTAGCTATGGAACTAGTTTGTCTTTCTTGATTTGACCCATGTTCACCCCCCTCATTGTGCTCATCCTCATGCTCGGGTTCATATTCTGAATGGCTTGCATCATGAGAATGAGTTTCCAATTCCATCTCATCCTCACTCATTTCATGACTGTGGGAGCTCATTTTGACACTGCATTTCACAAAATGAAAAAAAAAATCAATAAACACATAGTTTCAGCCTATGCCCTACTTTAAAATTAAAAAAATAAAACTCTATATTTTAAATTTTAAATTTCAAAACAAAATCTTAACTAATTTAGAAAATGTTTAAATGAAACAACAAGAATTAGAAATGAAACAAGAAAATGAAACAACAAGAACTAAGAACTTATAATTTAGAAATGAAAATGAGAAAATTCAAAAAACTAAAACAATGAACATTGAAAATCAGAAAATAAAAGAAAAAATCAGTTCAAAACCTTACCTTTTGCTTGAAAAATCTCTTCAACAAGCTGAAGAATCTTCCTCCTCTTCTTCTTCTTGCTCCTTGACACTCCTATTCCACTTGCAATCACTCCTTTCACTCCTCCAATCACTGTTTCCTCAGCTCTTCAGTCTTCTTCTTCTTGCTGTAGTAGACAAGTAGAAATGCAAATGTGGATAAAAATGAAGTTAGAAGGGGCTTTTGATAGCATAGAAGAGTTTAGATGGGGCCCACATGCCCTTAGGGTTCGAATAGAACAAAAAAACTAATAAAAAAATGTGTTTTTTTCATTTAAAAAACGTCCCAATGGACTGTCCGCCGTGGGAGACGCCTGGGCGTCTCCGAGACGCTCGAGGGACGCCCAGGCGTCTCCCTCAGCGTCTCGGAGACGCCGGTGCGTTTCGGCGTCTCGGGCGGCGGGGGAGCAATCTGGTGGCGCCTCCGGAGACGGGGAGACGCCATCACCACGTCTCCGGGACGTCCCCGTCTCGGAGACGCTAGGGCCCCAGGGGGGGGAACGCGTCCCCGGGGTTCACTGCTATTTACTAGTCACACATAATCCTAAGTAAATAATGTCAGAATTGCATAACTCAACAAATTGAATTTTACCCTAGAATAGTAAATACAAAAGCAAAGAATAGTTATCTCTTAAATATTCAGAAGAGTGGACACTGTATGATATGTTGTTCTTGCGCTTAGTACACAACCTTCACAACTTGAACATAGGCCCATGACTAGAGTAGAAATTCACTAGAATCATTTTGGGGAGAGATCTCAATCACACCGCAAATGAAGCATGCTGATTAGGCCTGGTAGGACAATCCCTCGCATAGTGACCAAATTTGTCACATTTAAAGCATTGAACACGAGAGAGGTCCCACTTCTTCTTGAATGCAAGGGCGCCATCTAACCCATTATCTCGATTCCTTTTAAAGAATCCTTTCTTCCAAACTTTTCCTTTCTTCGATGAATGAGAGGCGAGAACATGAAAATCTTCATTCTTTGAACTTTGACCAATGCCCCTAGCCGTTAGTCTCGACTCCTCTTGAATGCAGTCAATCCTCAATCGATCAAACTTGGGAAGTTTAGATCTTGCACTGATTCCTTGAATAAACGACTCCCATGAAAGCGGAAGACCATTGAGAGCAATCATGGTCAAATCCTTGTCATCAACAATATGACCAATGGTAGAGAGTTGATCTCTCAATTCGGAAATCTTCATGAAGTAGGTGATGACAAACTCTTCTTCCGCCATCTTAATGTGAAGTAGTTGTTGCTTCAAGGTTAGGGCACGACTGGTGTTGTTGATTTCGTACATCTCTTCCAAGGTTGAAACATCTCTCTTGCAGTATCCAACTTGAAGACAATTGGTACAATATGATCCTTGACGGAATCAACCAATGCTTTCTTTGCCCTAGTGTCTTTCTTCCTCCATTGCAGCTTCTCTTCTTCCCCCTCAGGTTTGGGAACTTTTGTTTTCACAAACTCAGCCAAATCATTCTCTTCCAAAGTTAGCATGAACCTGAACCTCCATGATGTGTAGTTCGAGATCCCTTCGAGTCTATCCTCGATTTTCAGACCGTTCACCATCTTGAGAAATTTAGAAGATAGACTGAAAAGAATAATGAGAGTTGCAAACTAACAGATCTGAATTTGATCACGATCTTTTTCACACCCGCTCTGATACCATGTTAGTGTTTCTTAGATCAGATTAGACAATAAAGAACTCAATAGAATTGCAACATATAAGACAATGAACACAACAAGATACCCTGGGAAAACCCTCCTCTTGAGGGAGAAAAACCCAGCAAATGATTCTCTTATATAATGTAGCACAATAATAGAAATCTGCTTACAACTCAGGCCCAACAATGGCCAATGCTTGATACAATATATTCGCCCTCCTTCAAGATACAAATGACTGTCTTCTTTCTTGAAATCGGACTGCTGCTCTAAGGTGCGAATTCTGCTCTTTATGACTATATGCGAATTTCTGCTCGTCAAAGGTAAGTGCGAACTTGCTTGTCAAATCGAATTACTTACAATGACAAAGTGACCTTATATATATACATCATAAGGCGCCTCTTGACTTAGGTCGGCCTCTTTAGGAAAATACAATAAATGATAAACAAATAAAATATCTTGAAGTCGGCTCAAGGTTGAGACAAGGAAAATGCGAATCATAAAGTCGGCTCTTGCATTTATTGTTGATATAAATTAAATAGCCTAGAGGCTATCCATTTAATTTATTCTTTTTCTTCTTGGGAAGTGCAGACCGAAGCTGTCATAACATCAACAGTAACACAATCTGCTAGTCTGTGTGAGAAGCAGCACTAATTCAACTAGGTGTTGTCTTTCAAACACAAAATTGAATGAAGAACTAGGAGGTCAGCATTCCTCGAAGTAGAAAATGACAAAGCATTTTGACAGCATAACTTTAGCAAATAATTGGATGCCCAATAATGAAGCCAAGCCTTACTTTTAAAGGACAACAAGGAAACTGTTCAAGTCCCCCAAGAAGGTACACCAATAGTCAAGACCCTTCATATTTCCAAAGGAGAAGCCACTCTTCAAAAATATGCCCCACTTGAGAAATGAGAAATTAATTAAATAAAACCTTTTGACTTCTTCATGTGGCGCCACCCTCAAGGACCCCTTTTTCAACACAACTTAAGTTCATTCCTTAGGCCAAGGGGGTCAACTGCAAATTAGAATTAATTGCTCAATTAATGAAGTATTTCATTAATATTTTAATGGCCA